>OU342742.1:281989748-282478261 GCA_910589775.1 Avena eriantha | reverse complement strand
TGTCTTTGGGAAGAACACACATGCAGTGACACTAGATCCATGTGTGGTCTATGAGAAGAACGCACATCCAATGACTCTAGCTATGGTTCATGAAAAGAGCAGACATGCAATGACACTAGTGGATCCATGTGTGGTTCATGTGAAGAACACACATGCGATGAAACTGGGTGGATCCATGTGTGGTTTGTGAGAAGAACACACATGCAATGACACTAGTGGATCCATGTATGGTTCATGGGAAGAACACACATGCAATGACTCTGGTGATATGTGGTTTGTGAAAAGAACAAACATGCAATGACTCTAGATGTGGTTAATGAGAAGAGCAAACATGCAATGACACTGGTGGATCCATGTGTGGTTTGTGAGAAGAACACACATGCAATGACACTGGGTGTGGTTCATGATATGGTTTGTAATAAGAACACACATGCAATGACTCTAGCTGTGTTTGTGAAAGAGCACGCATGCGATGACTCTAGCTGTGGTTCTTGGGAAGAGCAGACATACAATGACACTGGTGGATCCACGTGTGGTTCATGGGAAGAACACACATGCAACGACACCGGTGGATCCATGTGTGGTCTGTGGGAAGAACAGACATGCCATGACACTAGTGGATCCATGTGTGGTTCATGGGAAGAACACACATGCAATGACACACGTGATATCCGGTCTGTGAGAAGAACACACATGCAATGACTCTAGCTATGGTTACTGAAAAGAGCTGACATGCAATAACACTGGTGGATCCATGTGTGGTTCAAGGGAAGAACACACATGCAATGACACTGGCTGTGGTACATGATATTGTCTGTGAGAAGAACACACATGCAATGACACTAGTGGATCCATGTGTGGTATTTGGGAAGAACACACATGCAATGACACTGGGTGTGGTTCATGATATGGTTTGTGAGAAGAACACACATGCAATGACACTGGTGGATCCATGTGTGGTCTTTTGGAAGAACACACATGCAATGACACTGCATCCATGTGTGGTCTGTGAGAAGAACACACATCCAATGACTCTAGCTGTGGTTCATGAAAGAGCAGACATACAATGACATTGGTGGATCCATGTGTGGTTCATGGGAAGAACACACATGCCATGACACTGGTGGATCCATGTGTGGTCTGTGGGAAGAGCAAATATGCAATGATACTGGAGGATAAATGTGTATTTCATGGGAAGAACACACATGCAATGACACTGGGTGTAGTTCATGATATGGTCTGTGAGAAGAACACACATGCAATGGCACTAGTGGATCCATATGTGGTCTGTTAGAAGAACACACATGCAATGACACTGGGTGTGGTTCATGATATGGTTTGTGAGAAGAACACAAATGCAACGACACCGGCGGATCCATGTGTGGTATTTGGGAAAAACACACATGCAATGACACTGGTGGATCCATGTGTGGTCTTTGGGAAGAACACACATGCAATGACTCTAGCTGTGGTTCATGAAAAGAGCATACATGTAATGACACTAGTGGATCCATGTGTGGTTCATGGGAAGAACACGCATGCGATGACACTGGGTGGATCCTTCTGTGGTTTGTGAGAATAACACACATGCAATGACACTGGTGGATCCATGTGTGGTCTATGAGAAGAACACACATGCAATGAAACTAGGTGTGGTTCATGATATGGTTTCTGACAAGAACACACATGCAATGCCACTGGTGGATCCATGTGTGGTCTTTGGGAAGAACACACATGCAATGACACTGGATCCATGTATGGTCTGTGAGAAGAACACACATCCAATGACTCTAGCTGTGGTTCATGAAAAGAGCAGACATGCAATGACACTGGTGGATCCATGTGTGGTCCATTGGAAGAAGACACATGCGATGACACTAGTGATAAGTGGGTTGTGAGAAGAACACACATGCAATGACTCTAGCTATGGTTAATGAGAAGAGCAGACATGCAATGACACCGGTGGATCCATGTGTGGTTTGTGAGAAGAACACAGATGCAATAACACTGGGTGTGGTTCATGATATGGTTTGTAAGAAGAACGCACATGCAATGACTCTAGCTGTGGTTTGTGAAAAGAGCACGCATGCGAGGACACTAGCTGTGGTTCATGGGAAGAGCAGACATACAATGACACTGGTGGATCCATGTGTGGTTCATGGGAAGAACACACATGCAACGACACCGGTGGATACATGTGTGGTCTGTGGGAAGAACACACATGCAATGACACTGGTGGATCCATGTGTGGTTCATGGGAAGAACACACATGCAATGACGCAGGTGATATGTGGTCTGTGAGAAGAACACACATGCAATGACTCTAGCTGTGGTTAATGAAAAGAGCTGACATGCAATGACACCGGTGGATCCATGTGTGGTTCAAGGGAAGAACACACATGCAATGACACTGGGTGTGGTCCATGATATGGTCTGTGAGAATAACACACATGCAATGACACTGGTGGATCCATGTGTGGTCTGTGAGAAAAGCAGACATGAAACGACACCGGTGGATCCATGTGTGGTTTGTGAGAAGAACATACATGCAATGACACTGGTGGATCCATGTGTGGTCTGTGAGAAGAACACACATCCAATGACTCTAGCTGTGGTTCATGAAAAGAGCAGACATGCAATGACACTGGTGGATCCATGTGTGGTTCATGGGAAGAACACACATGCGATGACACTGGTGGATCCATGTGTGGTCTGTGGGAAGAGCAGACATGCAATGACACTGGTGGATCCATGTGTGGTTTGTGAGAAGAACACACATGCAATGACACTGGGTGTTGTTCATGATATGGTTTGTGAGAAGAACACACATGCAATGACTCTAGCTGTGGTTTGTGAAAAGAGCATGCATTTGATGACCCTAGCTATGGTTCATGGGAAGAGCAGACATACAATGACACTGGTGGATCCATGTGTGGTTCATGGGAAGAATACACATGCAATGACACTGGTGGATCCATGTGTGGTTTGTGAGAAGAACAGACATGCAATGACTCTAGCTGTGGTTAATGAGAAGAGTAGACATGCAATGACACCGGTGGATCCATGTGTGGTTTGTGAGAAGAACACACATGCAATGACACTAGGTGTGGTTCATGATATGGTTTGTAAGAAGAATACACCTCCAATGACTCTAGCTGTGGTTCATGAAAAGAGCATGCATGCGATGACTCTAGCTGTGGTTCATGGGAAGAGCAGACATACAATGACACCGGTGATATGTGGTCTGTGAGAAGAACACACATGCAATGACTCTAGCCATGGTTCATGAAAAGAGCAGACATGCGATGACACTGGTGGATCCATGTGTGGTTTGTGAGAAGAACACACATGCAATGACACCGGTGGATCCATGTGTGGTCTGTGGGAAGAACACACATGCAATGACACTGGTGATATGTGGGTTGTGAGAAGAACATACATCCAATGACTCTAGTGGATCCTTACGTGGTTTATGAGAAGAACACACATCCAATGAACTCATGTGGATCTATCTTGGCATAATTTGATGTATGCCATGATGTATTTCATTGTGTAAGACACCCACTTTCCATTTTTATACTACTTAGTATCGCCCTTTGTTTTATGTGGTACTACTCAGTTTTGCCCCCCCTCTCTATCTTTCGTAGAAGAACAAATATGTGCTCACCCTGTCTGCTACTCCTTGATTGGTTATCACAGTTGTCACGCGGATCGTGCACACCAGCCGTTGATTCTGTGCGATCCAACGATGATCGTTGCACACGTCGTGCCCTTCACAGTACAGCGCGAGACAGCACGGGCGTCTCCCTCAGCAAGACTTCTACAAGAAGGAACACGATGTCGTCCATGGAAAAAGTCATTGAGCGGTCATGTCATGTTTAATCAAGTCTGAAAAGCCTACTACTACGCCACAATGCATGCGTCATCGAGTGCACGGTCGTCGATGGATAGCTGCAATTTATTGCCACTTGATTTTAATAAGACATATCCCATTTTTTACGTAGCGGCTCTGAATCGCCAATTTTAGGGCCGTGTCAAACTTCGTACATAGAAATTGTGTGTGCGCCCTTTGCATGCGGCTCAATACAGAAGTGCCATGCATGGGCCGGGAAAAAACGTGACGTACCGTGCGCGTGTCATGGTGCACGGTGCAGTCGACTGCGCGGCGTGTTGCACGGTGGTGCAACGAAACGTGCCTTGCTTCTATCCACCTTAGCTATAGAGCCCCTCTCCACACACACCCACTCCCACTCTCGCTCATTGTCGCCATGCAACCCTCTCCACTGTCCCACCAGCATCTGCAAACTCCCGAGAATACCCCGTCCGCGCCGGTGATGGCCGAGGAGGATAAGGTGGCCATCGTCGCCTCCGTGGCCGCCAGCAAGGAGGCCCCCGTCTCCTCGCCGGTCCCCCTTGACGCGTTGAAAGCAGCCGCTGTCCCTGTCCAGGCCCTAGTGGAGGCATCGATGGCAGCCGCCGTTCCCGTCCAGGCCCTCGTCCCAGCTATCGACGGAGCCGCCGAAGAGGAGCCCCCCACCGGCGAGGAGGCCGCCAGCGGTCACAAGCAGATCACGCACTTCTTGGGCACCTACGATCTAGATAAGTACATCGCTCCGCTGAACCCCTATGACACCGGCATCGACGACCTATGGTCGGAGGTAACTAGGGTTTGCTCCCCTCCCCTGGTTCTTCTACCGTTTGTTAGAAATAATGGGCTAATCTATTTAAAAATTAGTTGGTATTGTCATGTTTAATATTCTAGAATTAATCATGGAAATTGTGCCTAATTATCCAACACCGTTCCCATCGTTGGATGCTAGATCTTGGTTTATTAGGATTCGCTTGTTCGCATTTCGATTGCTCGATCTTCTTACACCATCTACTCCCCCATTTTCCCTTTCTTCCAATAGGTTTCAGGCAGCGACGTCTGCAGCAATGACGAGTCCATTCACACCAAGGCTCGTCAGGTGCTGAGGAGGCTGCGGGCCGGCAAGTACGACGGCTTCCTCACGCCCCCTACTACAGCTGCCCCTTCCGCAAGGGGGGCATCTACTGCTTGACGAGTCGTGCCGCCGGCGGCACCGTCTTGAACACCTTACTGAAGCATGCAGAGGCCGCGGGCTCCCGCATCCACAAAAGCGGCAAGCCCGAGCCCGCGAACATCAACGCCTACATCGCTGAACACCGTGCTCTCGGCATTCACCTCCGAAACCTCCAGCGGGTGGCCATCAAAGAGGGTCGCATGCCTCCAATCAGGCCCAAGGCCCCCAAGTCCAAGAAACTGGGCAGCAAGAAGTGGCGGAAGCACCTGAGGGAGATGGAGGCGCTGGCGAATGAACGGGTTGGATGTCTCCTTGAATGTATCTGCATCTGCCACGGCTGCTGCTGCTAAGCAACTTCTTTTGATTTTCTATATTTTGCTTGCATCCTATTTCTGGCTGAATGCATCGAACCCCGTTAAGCAACCTATTACTTTCTATCGCTATATCCTATTTAGCTACACACAACTATTTCTACATTTATTTTGTTTTCTGAATGAATGTATTCTGCCTAGTGTGATTTTCTGCTCTAGATTTGCTACCTGATCGGAGGCAAAAAGAGGTCCAAAAGGGAACGAATTATCGAAGTGAGAATCTTCTCTAGATTTGCTACCAATTTGGGCAAAATGAAACATATCTATTTAGCGAGAGAGGAAAAGGGCACTATTTCAAACTGCCAGTTAAGAAGCTACCATCTTGACCAGCTACAAGACACATACATAAACATAACACAACGAGGGTTAAATTTATTTTACTAGTATCACTTGATGCGCTAGAAATCTTGGCAAGCTAACTGAGTTCCACAAAACAGAAACAGAAACATAACACTGACAAGTAAAATTTAATTCACTCCTCATCAGACCAGTTGACGCGCTTGCTATCATTCCAGGTACTTCACGTCCGACGAACTGCTTTGTCCCAAATGGCATCTGACTTGGCTTTCCTATCTTCAGCGTCCTGCGGCACAATTAGCGGTGCATCACATGCCTGATTGTTGCCGCTAGAAGATGTTGCCTCTCTGTTTGCCGCTTCAGCTGTCGCCTCTCTGTCAGCTGCTTCTTTAGCTGCAAGCTCTCTTTCAGCTGCTTCTGCAGCCTCTCTATCAGCTGCTTCAGATGCAGCCAATATCTTTGCATATTCAAGTTCAAACTCAGCTATTCAACATTTTCTACAAAGGGCTCCCCTAAGCTCGTCTTCCCTCTTGCAAATAGGGCAAAACACGAGGTAACGTTGAAAAAAATGGATCTTCTTCTACAGCTGGTAGGTCACGTAAGCATCCATGGCTGCATACTTCAGGTTTATATCAGAAAACGGCCACTCGTTCCAGAAATCGTGCCTATCCTTATAGAAATCTTCCTTCATTGTGACGTACGACTCATCGAGGATTCTAGTTGCGAGTGATGTCATTCCATCCTTCTTCCTGCGCCCTAGGATCTTGACAAGATGCTGAATATCGATCCAGTTGTGCACAGGAATCATAATTTCCTCTTGATACAATTTCAAAAAATCAGTTGTTGTGTCGACAGTGCAGAAAACAATTCCCTTTTTTTAAGGAACTGGCGCAGCGCAGGACATTTCCTGTCAGTCCTGAAAGTATGTAGTTTGTCATCACCAAAATTTGTAACTACAAATATTTTGTCAATGCAAGATTATCATCTCAATGTAATTTTGAAAAGTTTAGTAAATGCAAGATCAAGACTCTCAACATTGTATTGTCATAATTTATTCGGTTTTGCTATTTCTCAGTCGACTAAATGAGTTGCACATTTCTTTTAACTACGGTTGCACTTTTCTTGGGTGATTGAGACTAAAGAAAATCTCAGTCGATTGAGACATAGGCAAACCCTAATTTATTTGGTCCTAAGTAAAATCTAGTAGTTGCAAGAACAAGTGGATAAAGAACAAGAGGAGAAAACCCTAAAAGCGGTTAGCTACAGAGAGCAGATCTACAAACCGGGAGAGATGGTAGACGAGGACGTGTTTCCGCATGTCAAGTTGAACGACGACAACTTCACTCCCTGCATATGGGTGCTCCGGGGTGTACTCGAGGTCCAATCCCACAAACTTGTCCTCGTCTATCCCAAGCCACCCCTCGTACATCCTCAAGACACGCACCACTGTCTCCTCCTCGTTGGTGTAGACAACATCTATCTTCTTGTTGTCATGGGTAGTGAAGCTTGTCTCTAGAGTGCGTAGATCTTCCATGGCGGCAAGGAGAAGACAGGAAGAAGATAGTAGATGACAGGAAGAAGAAGAGTGGTTTTTGCGAGGCAGAGGAATCGTGGAACCGTCAATGCACTTTTATGTTAGGGGTTAACGATTGGGACGGAAGTCCAAGGAGAGACGCGTGGCGGTGGCCGTTCCAGCTTCTGAGTAAACAAAAAATAATTATAACGCCGATACATGGGCCCTGTTTTGTCACGTCAATACACTGGGTTGGGGGTGTTGTCCTATCCACTGTGCCAACGCTGCAAGCCTACGTGACAGCCACCCCGCCTAAGCGACGGGAGCGACATAACAGCGAACTGACAGGGGGGCCCAACTTGACGCCCGTTAGCCTGATTTTTGGCACACCAACTGTAGTCATCCCGGCTGATTTTAGGGAACTTGGGTACCGCGTTGCCTGTACACCCCAACTTTCGGGCCACAAAATGATATTCTCGTCACAATGATCTACAACATATCTACAAAGTGTTTAGACTAAGTTTATGATAAATTGAGTTCAACTTTAATTGTTAAATTAACTAGGTGAACTCCCACTTTAATTGAGTTTAACCTTGGTATCCGCATGTGCAAATCTGGCTTGCGCCCGTTGTATGCACATGTAGAATCTATAACACCCGATCATCACGTGGTGCTTCGAAACGACGAGTCTTAGCAACGGTGTCTACTAAGGACGAACACTTTATGACTTGATATTTAGTGAGAGGGGTCATATTATAGTGCTACCGTCGCGATCTAAGCAATATAAGATGCATAAAGGATTAACATCACATGAAATTCATAATATGTGATATGATATGGCCTTTCTTCTTGTTCCTTTGATCTCCATCTCCAAAGCATGGACATGATCTCCATCATCACCAGCATGGCGTCAAGGTCAGTGACGCCACTTCATGGTTGTCCATCACTAATAGCAACTACTACAACTACTTGGCATAAATCTATTACATGATGAATAGACACGCAGGTCTTAACAAATTTAAAGACAACCATTAGGCTCCTGTCGGTTTCCATATTAAAATAAAGATCATCTCATACATCAAATATAATCACAATCTCATCATGGCCATATCACATCACATGCCCCTGCAAAAACAAGTTAGACACCTATAATTTTCTTTGCATATTTTACGTAGCTTGGGGCTTTCGAATAAAAACCATTCTTACCTACGAACAAGAACCACAACGCTGATACAAGTGTTGTCAGGTGCAGATTGTTAATTGGATCTTAACTATGGTGGGAGATACAGACACCCGCAAAGCCACTTGTGCAATACAAGTTGCACGTCAAGCGTGGAGCAAGTCTCATGTACGCTGACATGTACGGTTAGCCTGGGCCGCTTCATCCCACCATCCCGCAAGATGCAAAGTACACGAAAAGAAAACGACAACAAGAGCATCAACACCCATAAAACCATTGTGATCTACTCGTGCAACAGATCTACGCATAGACACGGCTCTGATACCACTATAGGGTTCGTAGCATGGAAAACAAAAAAAATCTACCGCATGAACAAACAAAACCTAGATCCAATCTATGGAAAAGCCAAGACCTAATCTACAAGATAGGTACAACGGGATAGATGAGAACTAACCCTCAAAGATCCAAAGCCTTAACGAGATCTAATCTCGTGGTGGATGTGGATGATCCTTCTGGCGCTGCGATCCGGCAGCGCTAGCTTTCGCACTCGGTCACATGTATGGAGTCAATGAAGACCTTCCTCTCCCTGTTCCAGCGGGCAGAAGAGGTAGTAGATCCCCTTGGAATCCTAGTAGCATGACGACATGGTGGTGGTGAAGGAGGACTCTACAGGGCTTCGCCTAAGTTGGAGCAGGAAGAAGGGATGAGGGAGGAGAGGTGGTGGCTAGGGTTGGGAAGTGGGGCAAGGGGGGCGACCACCCCTCCCCTCTATTTATAGAGGGAGGGTACGGCTAGGGCCCCCCCTTTGCCCTCAACCTCCTAGGGCCGGTGCATGGGGGGAGGGAGGACTCCCCCTCCCTCCCCAAATCTTATCCCCTATTTTCTAGGGATTCTCCCTTATCCCTATGGGGCTGGCCAGTTGGGCTTCTTAGGCTTTATGCAGCTGGCCCATGGGGCCCCACAACCTTCCCTCATCCCATGTGGCCCCTCCCAAGGTGGTGGGCCCACTGGTGGCCCTCTAGAACCTTCTAGAAGCTCCGGTCAAAATCCCAAAAACTTCTCCAAACCCCGGAAGATGACTTCCATTATGTGAATCTTATTCTCCGGACCATTCCATACCTCCTCGTGATATCCTGGATCCCATCTGAGACTCCGAATAACATTCGGTCTCCAACTCACATTCCATATCTACTTTAAACAACATCAAACCTTAAGTTTGTCATCCTACGGTTCGTGAACTATGTAGACATGATCGAGACACCTCTCCGATCAATAACCAATAGCGGGACCTGGAGATCCATAATGGCTCCCACATATTAAATGATGACTACGTGATCGAAAGAACCATTAATATACGATACCGATTCTCTTTGTCGCGCGATACACTACTTATCCGAGGTTCGATAATTGGTATCTCCATACCTAGTTCAACCTCGTTACCGATAAGTACTCTTTACTCGTACCGTGATATGACATCCTGATAGCTATGATATTCGACACACTTTTGATGGTTTTTATCGATGGTTTTCTCCTGAATTTGATCGTTTTCGAGCTTTACCTAACGCTAATACTTTGGTAGCAACAAAAACATGGTTTTTAATATGTGTTTCAGGTTCTGAACGTCAACAGAAGGTTTTAACTAGAGAAACACAATATTCAGGAAAAAACAAGCAAGTCTCTCTTTGGAAGAAATCGAGGGAAGCGTACAGAGGCTTTAATGAGCAACTATACTGCGGGAACAATTTTTCCAGCCATATAGTTCCTGTCGTATAGCTGTCGGAGCCTCTGTCTTGTCAAAAGGGACAACTTCCATGAAGAGACCAGGGACGAAAACACATCACAGCAACCGCCACACCATCCAGAAGGGAGAAAGAAGAGATCAGGAGAAGAAGGAGGAGACGTTCTTCATCTTGCTCCACGATCTTCGACCTCCTAGCAACTACACCCCCATAGTCATTACTTGTACTTGAGAGAGAGAGATCTTCACCTTGCAAGACTAGGGTTTGAGATTGTTTCTTCCCATCTTGAATTGTGTTGGATTACTTCTCTATTCTTATTGTGGATCTCCACGGTAATATCGAGAAGAACATCCTTTATTTAATTATATTTATGGTGCTTTCTTCTCTCATGTGTGAGTAAGTTCCTTGGGCGTGGGAGATGTAAGGGATTGGTGAGATGTGATGTGCCTTCATATATTTTCCATTAGATTGCGATTGAATTTAATTACTATATTATGTGTGATTGATTATTTGTGGGATGCCTAATGTTTGTTGTCTAGTTAAGGGCCCAGACAACATGATGCTTTGTTCTACATAGATAGGATCTTGCTCACTAGCAGACCGGCGACCCCTGAGTGACAAGGGGATATCAATGGAAAACTAGTAGACTCGAGTATAACGAGGAACCACTGTGCTTATATCATTAGTCCGATCTAAGGAGCTTAATCGCTAAGTGACCTGAAGGGTCTTAATTGTCTAGTGTCTGACCATGGTTTTGGTAACAGACTAGTAGGATTATTGAAGTTGGGATGAAATATACCAAGAGGAGTTCCAACTAATTATGGGTTACTCGCCTACACATATACTTATAAGATTATAATTGTTACACTCATTAATCGTCCATCTGGCACAGTCACTATCACCATGAACTATATCTCCCCGCGCCTTCTTTCGCCCTCTACGGAAAACAACAAACAACCGAATTGTTCTTTACTTTTATGCTTTTTATTTCCAAAGTTTATATTTTAGTTTTATTTAATACAACCAGTTTAATCCAAATTCCGTTCTTATTTTTACACTTGCAGTCAATTCACTCGAAGACCTGTGACAAATTTGGGTGTGACAGAGACTTCACCATAAACACTTACCTTTGGGATACTTCGAAACTAGCTACAAACGATCTGTGCACTTGCAGACATCAAGCTATTTTTTGGCACTATTGTCGGGGACCTAAGTGCTAAGTGTTTGTCTCTTGACATTTCAGGTGTTACAACTACAAAATGTTCTCCCTAGGAGACAAAGGGTATGCACGCTCTGGTAGGACCTATTTACCAGATTATATTGATCGCGTGCCTGCGCAGAGACGCGAGGAAATTATTGAAAAACTTTTAAAATCGAATAAAGTTGAAGTTGAAAACTTGAGTGATATAATGGAAATCATGTCTATTCACAGGACAACTCCCAAGAAACCTGAGAAAACTCTCAGAGAATACAGTGCTCCAAGTTCTGAATTTCTAAAACAACCAATAGAATTCACTAACCCTAGAGTTATAGAATATCAATTTGATGGTGGAAATTATTAAAATTTTGTAGGAAAAATCTTTCAGTGGAAGAGAAGATGAAGACCCAGGAAGACATCGTAGAGAGTTCGATGATGTGGTAACATCACTTGGACCAAAAGGTTTGCCAAGAGACTTCTCTCGTCTAAAATTATTTCGTTGGTCTCTTAAAGGTAAGGCTCTAGACCGGTTATATTCTCTCCCTCGCCATTACATTAAATGTTGGGAAAACTGCATTGTCAAATTCATAAACAGGTTTAATCCTTTTAAAAAGGTAACTAAACTAAGAAAGAATATAGGCAACTTTAGTCAGAACGTGGGAGAAAACTACCCACGAGCCTGGGATAGATTTTTTGGAATGATCAATAGATTCCTAATCATGGCTATTCTGAATCAACTATTTGCCATTTATTTTACCATGGTCTTAATACTCAATGTAGAGAGTTGCTTGACTTCTCAGTGGGAGGATCGATAAATACTTTAACTATTAAAGAATGTTTAGAATTGATGTCTACTAGGGCTAAGAATGATTCTTTATATAATCCTAATTTCGGCTCTCAGCTAGAAAAAGGGATACTTCGGATAACTCCTGATCTTATGCCTGAAGTACGCAAAACAATAAAAGAAAAGGTATACCTTCTGAACTTGTTAAGGAAAACAAAGTAGACTTGTTACAAGTGTTAACTGAAGAAGATGAAACTAGGAAAGTTTTTCAAGAATTAAAACATCGACACGCAAAATCTCATAATAACCATCATAAGAACTTTCAAAAACATAAAATGATTGGCCAAGAAATAAAATTATTTCACAAGTATCTTAGTATGATTGAAACCCAGTGTGAACAAATAGCATCTGGTTATCAATTTTTTCTTCAAGATGATATAGATATTATTGTTTCTACTAATGTTGTTACAAGAAGAGGTACAGTTGTTATAGGACCATTAGGACCACCAAAATATGAAGCTGAAAAAGAGTGAAAGGAAAAAGCCTTGCTCGAAGAAAGCCAAGAAGATGATACGCTGGTGGATCCTCACGATGAAACTGCTCAAGAAACACACGATCAAACCAAGGAGGGCTAAGATGATGCACATGATGATCGTTATGACTCTGATGCAGAAATGGTTGATCCAAGAGAATAAAAAGAAATAAGAAATGAAGATGAAGTTGTTGTAGTAGAAAATAATAAAAGCGATAAGTAACAAAAAAGAAAGCAACAAAAGAGCTTGACCCCCCACGAAAGGTAGAAGACAAGAATAAGAAAGGTGAGAAAAAGATTCCTTATCCAGATCGAAAAAGAAAGCACCAGATCAGGTAATCTATGATTATTTTACAAAGGCACTTGGTGACCTTTGTCTAGAAATTCCATTTGCGGATGCAATCAAAGTTCCTACCTATTCTAAATTCCTCTGTGATATCCTTAGTAGAAAGAAAGAAATTACTGAAACCGTTGCCATGGTGACTAGTTATCATGCTAATGGGAAGCTATTGTCTAAATCCGGAGATCCCGGAATACCAACTATTTCATGCTTAATAGGCAAGACTAATATTCACAATGCCTTGTGTGATTTAGGTGCTGGAGTTAGTGTAATGCCATACTCCCTCTATAAAAGGTTAGGATTAGGGGAGTATTCCCCTACTACTATCACTTTATGGATGGCTGACAAGTCCACTAAACAACCCATTGGTATGATCGAGGATGTTCTACTTAGAATAGATGAGCATGTTATTCCCACTGATTTTATTATTCTTGAGATGCCAGAAGATGAAAATTTATCTATAATACTTGGAAGACCTTTCCTTAGTACTGCGGGAGCATCAGTTTATTGTGTTGAGGGAAAAATAATCTTCAATGTTTATGATGTTGAAATCATCTGGTACTTTCCAAAGAAGCTAGAAGCAGGAGAAAGATATATTGCACCGGCAAAGTGAGTTCATGTGGTAAGTGCCTTTGATAAGGGGCAACCCAAGGTAATAATTCGAGAACAGAAAATGTCGTGGTGGTGTCACGGCAGATGCCATGTATAGGCTAAATGTGGGGACTAAATGCACTAGGGGAATCCAGGGAGGGATAGTGTGGTGATTCCACACACAGAAGCTTTGTATTTGTTTCTCCTTCACCGGTTACAAGTGCTCCTAGAGCTGTATTGGGGAGAGGAGGAAGAAAGAACTCTCTTACTCTCGCCACTAGCTAGCCCTCAGAGTAATCTCCCAGAAACCAATCAGTCAAGAAGCAACAACCCCCTCTACAGAAGCCCTAGCCCTCCTTATATAGGGGTAGCTAGGTCTCCACTTAGGGCATACGTGGAGGCATATTCCTGGAAATATGACTCCTCCCAAATTAGTAAGCCGACAGGGTTACTTTTCCCCCGCGTCACCCATGCAGAGGCTACGCGAGCCTCTACGGTGCCTACGTCACCCGACATTGGCTTCGTCACCTTTGTCGGCCACGCCTCGGTGGTTCGGCCTCTGTCCGCTTCGCTCACGCTCCGCATACAACAGCCACCTTTTGACCATCGAGATACCTTCCTTCTCTTGCAAGCTTGATATAACCCAGATCTTGCATAGTTGATCCAGACATACCTGTTCCTGCATACAAGTTAGATATATCTTACCGACTTACGGCTTAAGTCGGTTGAGACCATCTAAGGTGAATGTCCCTGGTCTGGGTTACTCCGTGATCCGGCCTGCCTTGACGTGACTCGGCCAGCATTTGCTTTGACCTTGCCGAACCTCGGCTAACTCGGCATTTATACCCAGGCGTGACCCTACCCGGGGGTATCCCCCCAACATTAGTCCCCGAAGCTAGTGCGGTCTTAGCTGCCTTAGCCGCTAAGGCCACAGCAGGTTCAATCTCTCTGAGCTTTGTGTTCCTTTTCCGAGTTACCTCTTATCTCGGATTCTATGGATTTACTTTCCCTTGGCACGTTCCAAGTTTTTACTTGCTGGCCGGGTTACCACATACTCATCCGGGTTTCTCTTCCTTCTCTCATACGCTTCCCCATGTGGAGGCTAATCATCACATCACCTCATTTTAAGGGCCAGCCATAGTAACCGCCGCAGTAATTGTTAGTTATCACTGTAGCGCACGTCACATCGTGCCTGCCTCCTCGTTACCTGCATCATATCGTCACGTCATGGGATTCGCTGCGCTCAGTGGCCTTCCGTGTGGCTCGATGTTGATTGGTCAATCCAGATTGTACACGGCCACACGATGTGGCCCGTCCGCAAACGTGATCCCACTACCCCCTCGTGGGGGTGGTTAAATAGGGGAGGGGCGCGCCCCTTGGGTATTTTCCCCCACTTCCGCGCCCCTCTGCCCCATCTTCTTCCTCATCTTTCCCTGCGACTGTGCCGCCGCCACCGCGTTTGAGCAGCTGCGCCGACGTCGCTCTACTTCCGCGCGCACCTATGCCGCCGTCGCCTCTGCGCACCTCCTCCGCCATGGGTCCCCGTCAGTCCAGGCCGCTGCCACCCACCACCACTAGCGCCAGTGAGAGCGGTGACCTCGAGATGACAGAAGAAGAGCTCTCTGTTGCCGAGCAAGAGATGGAGGATGATGCTGCGAATGCCGACCGTGGCGCGTGGGCAGGCTCCTGGGTCTGCCAGGATGACCTGGACTGGCTCTACCGGACCAGGCGCATCCCGGAGGGCGTCGCCGCGCGCCTCGCCTCCTCCGAGCTTGCCCCCTCACCCAATCCGGGTGAGTACGTTGTGTTCCTTTGACACTTCCAGCGGGGGTTCGGTTTGCCAGTCAGCGACTTTTTCCATGACTGGTTAAACACATACGAGCTCCAGCCGCATCACCTTCCAGCCAACACCATCACATCTCTCTCCGCCTTCGCCTCCACCATCTAGGGTTATGCCGGATTATGGCCCACAAAGGAGCTATGGATTCGGTTCTTTGGCCTCCGTCGGAATGTAATTCCGAATGTAGAACTAGATCCAGAGGACAAACAACTTACACAGTTCGGTGCTGCGTCAATTTCTCCCTGGAGGCTGTCTGTCTTCCCCCGAGTTACTGGGCTAGACTCCTGCAAGGGATGGGCCCGGACCTTCTTCTATGTCCGGAACAGCACCACCGAAGATCTGATCCGGCTGCGCCCCTATACTCCGGGTCCTCCTAACCCGGAGTTGTGGGACGTTATCCCGAAGAAGCCCACAGTGTTGGCCAACCAAGTCAACAAGAGGTTCAAAGAGCTGAAGGAACTCAGATTGCGCAACGAGGACGCCATGATCACATTAGTCCGCAACCGGATCTCCCTCCTTCAGAAACGCACTCATAAAGTGTGCCACATGAGCTGGGGCTGCGACCCAAACCGGACTTCGTCTCCCGAGTTGAGCAACACAGAGATCTACCGCCGGGTCAAGGCCCTCTTCACCACCCACAAGGACTTCTCCTCTGAGTGGACGTGGGGAATTGAACACTATTGCCGAGATAGGCTTCCTCCCGTGGTAAGCTTCGTGCCGCAAACTTTCTCCGAATTTAATCATATGTCGGTCGCTGTTGTATATTTAACTCTGTTGTCTTTTCTTTCCCTTAGCAATTCCTTCAGCAAACTATCGAGGATGGCACCGAGCCCTCCCTCAAATGGGCACCTGACCGGGATACCTCTGACGAGGAGGAACCAGATCAGGAAATGTTCCTTCCAACGACTGACGCGACGATGCGACCCACCGGTAAACTCTCTTCCATTAGAGATTGGCCTGACGATGAAGATGACTCGGATGTTGAGGTGATAGAAGCATTTGACGCTGTCCCCCTTTCTTATGCTTTTCTGGCATCAGCTAACCCCGGTGGGCAGATCCATGAGGACCCTCCCCTTGCCGTGGGTGACCCTGTTCCGGTTGCACCGAAGAACAAGAGAGGAGCTGCATCAACTTCTTCCTCTGGACCTTCTCAGCCAGCCAAAAGGCGGAAGAAATCCGGGGACAAGACTGCCTCCAAGCCTGCAACCAAGGCCCTAGCACGAAGGGCTCGGAAGCCCAAGGAGCCCCTGACCTCGGATGAGTAAGCCTCTTTTTCCTCTGCTATTTACTTGTCCTTCTTTTATTACATCTTCTTATTCAACAATGTTTGATTTTGCAGGGCCACGGTGGAGGTCCCACAAAGTGGATCCGGCATTGCCTCCCAACTTCGACACAACCCTTCTCCCCCTCGCGACGAGGATTCACGTCCGCTGAGCCCAATCCCGGAGGATCCAGCGGCTACTCCGGGTTCCAGCCCACCTCGTCAAGAAGAGGGCAACCTTGGAGGGGGGGAGACCGGCTCTGCTGAGGCAACAGCTACCACTACTTCGGCTCCGCCGCAACCAGCTACCACCGAGGTTCCCTCAGTACCTCCACCGAAGAAGCAACCAGCACCAGTATCAGCACCAACTCTGGCACCAGCAGCAAAGGCAACAACAGCAGCACCAAGCCCCTCCGCCTCGTCCGAGTCTTCTCAGTCTCGGCGAGAAAGCACCAAGGTCGCTCCCAAGG
This sequence comes from Avena eriantha, assembly GCA_910589775.1. Lineage (NCBI taxonomy): Eukaryota > Viridiplantae > Streptophyta > Magnoliopsida > Poales > Poaceae > Avena > Avena eriantha. The sequence goes on along the minus strand of OU342742.1, from coordinate 282,461,103 downwards.
GTAAATCTGCTGCAACAACTTCCACTTCACAGCAATAGCCTAAGGGCAAAAAGACCCCTGACGCCACTAGGGCAGCATCCGTCGAGGCTGGACAGCGCACGCTCGCGTCCATGCTCCTGAAGAAGACTCCGCCACTGAAGGGCGCCCCTACCGAGCCAGCTGATGCGCAACAAGTTGTCTTGCACACCAGCCCAGCCCTTGCTCAGGTTGAGAGGAGGGAAGCGCATGCCAAGGGTTTGGTAGCGCCCCATATGCCCAGCGGCGAACGATACCCTCCGACCTTGATTGAATTCGTAAACAATTGGAACAAGGCGGAGTTCGTCCACAACGACGACCTCCCGGAGAAGTTCGGTCCCGCCGAATTTTCTGCACAGATGAATACTGCCGCCAAGCCAATTAACCTCGCGGGTCGGATGATGGAGGTAAGTTTTCCTTAAGATATTGTAGATATTAACGATATAACCATTAGTCCCCGAGCCTCCGGGGGAGTAACCTATTACTCGGCCGGATGCTCCTTAGAAAATTAACGTAGCTCCTTGATAACTTCGAATATGCACACACCTAGAGCCGGGTTAAGTTCCACTTGGCCCGGATTTTGTATACTTCGAATATGCACACACCTAGAGTCGGGTTAAGTTCCACTTGGCCCAGATTTTGTATACTTCGAATATGCACATACCTAGAGCCGGGTTAAGTTCCACTTGGCCCAGATTTTGTACACTTTGAATATGCACACACCTAGAGCCGGGTTAAGTTCCACTTGGCCCGGATTTTGTACACTTCGAATATGCACACACCTAGAGCCAGGTTAAGTTCCACTTGGCCCAGATTTTGTAAACTTCGAATATGCACACACCTAGAGCCGGGTTAAGTTCCACTTGGCCCGGATTTTGTACACTTTGAATATGCACACACCTAGAGCTGGGTTAAGTTCCACTTGGCCCGGATTTTGTACACTTCGAATATGCACACACCTAGAGCCGGGTTAAGTTCCACTTGGCTCGGATTTTCTACACTTTGAATATGCACAAGACTAAGCTACCTTTTTGTATTCCTTTTAGGTGACCACCAACCGCCAAAGCGCTGAGTTTCAGCGTCTGCTGGACACTCACAAGATGTTGCGCGCAAAGCATAATGCACTTCTCGCTGAATACGAGAAAAGTGGTAAGTTTGGCATTTTCCTGTTTTTCTTCGTCTTTTTCTGCCGAGCTAATCCGTCATTCGGTTTCCGCAGCTGGGGTGGAGGCTGAGAAAATCCTCATGAGGAGGAATTTGGACCAGATCAAGGGTAAGTTATTTTTGCTCAACTTTGCTATGCTTTCTATCTCTTTTTCCCCGTGGTTTGGCAAACATTCATACCTCGGCTCTGTCGGGTCAACAAACTATTTCAGCATCTCTTGAAGATAGTGTGCCCGTGCCTGATATGATGCTGCATTTTCTCGAACAAGCAGGGCAGCATCAGCCCGAACTTAAGAAGAAAGACGACGAGCTCGCCCTCCTCCGATCCAAAGATGATGAGATTGCCAAGCTCAAGGCAGATATGAAGAAGCTAAAGGCGCAACACCAAGCCGAACTTCAAAAAGCTAGCCAGGACTATACTGAAGAGCGGGAGCGCCTCACCCTCTAGATTTCCAAGGACCAAGAGCTTCTCTAGGAGGCCGACGTCAAACTTGAGTTGGCAAACACTGAACTTGTGCAGCTTCGCAAAAGGCGCGATGACTGTACCAAGGACTTAACCCGGATCCACAGCCATATTTCACGTAAGTTATTTTCCTTCGTCCGGCATACTTCTCCGAGTTGTTTCTCATGTATTTTCCTTATTTGTTTCTCCTGTTCTTGTTTTCAGGCAAATTTCCAGAGGGCAACTCCATTGCGAGCACCGCTGTTGCTAAGTTCCGCCGAGAGAGGGGTACCCCCAGTGCTCCTGATACTGAAGAAATTCCCTATGACATGGAGGACCTATTGGTCAGCTTGTCTTCTCGCGTGGAAATCGTGAAGAACTATGGCAAAGATATCCTCGACGTGGCAGTTCAGATCTTCAACATCTTTTGTCCTGAGGACGATACTCCGAAGGGGACCGCAGTTCTCGTCAACAAACTGATGGAATGTGAGACCCAGCTCAACCTTTGGAGGGAATCCGTTGGCCGTGCCGGAGCTGAGACCGTTCTCCACTACGTGCTTACGTGGTACGAGAAGATCGACCTCAACCTCCTAGCACGCATGCGCACCAGATCAAAATGGTCCAGCGACCCGGAGTGGATTGCTCGGCGTAAGGCCTGCGCCCATAGTCTCATCGAATATGCACCCATTCATGAATGGAACGAGGGTCCGAGCTTCCTTGGTGCCGTTGATGCCGAAAATGTTGAAAACACAGCAGATGGCTCGGATGAAGACGAAAAGGACGATGCCTCGGACGTCAAAGATAGAGAAGATGACGCCGAACTTCCTCCTCCTGTTGGTCCTTGAGCGAAAAACTTTAAGGTTTATCAGATCCCCGGTATGCCGGGTGCAGTTGTATCAAGTGCACAAGTAATATTTTGCTACTAAGTTTTTATGCTAGATTGACTTGGGCGTAGTCCCCGAGTTTCATTTTCTCGTTCTTCCAATCTTTTGGCTCGGCTCGTGTCTACCTTGGTTCGGTTTTATGACTTACGAGTCCGAGGTTCAAAAATTGTCTTAACAATACTTGGAAACTTTGGGATCAGCTCAAAATAATTCAGTATGATAAATTTAAAGTATACATATGGTTAGTTCGAAAAACAAACGTCGGCTAATTAAGTTTTTTCCCTTAGTCGTTTTTCATGTGCTACTCAATTCCAAACTTGTTCTCTTGCTTGCCATGAAGCCAAATCTTGTTGGACAGCAGCAAGTCGAAGAGTTAGGTTCTTGGTGCTCACACATTACTAATCCGACCTAAGCAGAAGCGACTTACGCCAGCCGACGTAAAAATAATAAACGCAGAAGACAACTAAAATCACTAAGGCAGTCCCCGAGTTACTGCTCGAGGTGCCAAGATTTCATTGATAGGCTCATTACCGGCATACATACCGACATATGAGGAACTCAGGTACATACACTTCTCTGCTAAGTGTAGAAAGGACGAAGTAGTGCTACATTCCATGGACGCTTAGATTCCTCGCCGGACCTGTCCGCCTTGTTCTTTTCCTGTGGCTTTGCATCGATAAGATAATAAGAATAATTGTGCAATGCTTTTCTCACAATGAATGACCCTTCCCATGGGGGGATAACTTGTGCATGCCAGCAGTACGTTGTACCAACCGGAGTACCAGATCGCCTTCCCGGAAAACTCGGGGGCTTACTTTACGGCTATGATAGCGTCAGAGATTTTGCTGATATATGGCAGATCTGGACAATGCCAATTCTCTCGCTTCTTCCAGCAGATCAACATCATTTTGCCGGGCTTCTTGCACTTCGGCTTCTGTGTATTGGGTGACCCTAGGCGAATCATGCTCTATGTCGGCTGGTAATATAGCTTCTGCCCCATATACCAGAAAGAACAACGTATAGCCTGTTGATCGATTCGGAGTTGTTCTTAAACTCCACAGTACTGTTGGTAGTTCTTCTATCCAGCACCCCGCTGATCTTTGCAGCGGCTCAATGAGCTGGGGTTTTATCCCAGACAATACTAATCCATTGGATCTTTCTACTTGTCTGTTTGATACGGGGTGGGCTACCGAGGCAACGTCCAGCCGGATCTTCTTATCTCGGCAGATTCGTGCAAATGCTCCTTCAGCAAAGTTTGTGCCATTATCTGTTATGATACTGTGAGGATAACCGTATCTCAAGATGATGTCTTTGAGAAATGTTACGGCCGTAGCTCCATCACATTTTCTTATCGGCTTCACTTCAATCCACTTTGTAAACTTGTCCACCATGACCAAAATGTGAGTCATATTTCCCTTTGCCGGTTTAAACGGGCCGACCATGCCGAAGCACCATACAGCAAATGGCCATGTAATTGGTATGCTCTTGAGCTCCGACATTGGCATATGTGTTTTTGTCGCATACCTCTAACAGCCATTGCACTTTCTCACCAGATCTTCCGCTTGTTCTAAGGCACTTGGCCAGTAAAACCCATGGCGAAAAGCTTTTGCTACCAAGGCTCTGGATGAGGCGTGATGCCCACATTCCCCTTGATGTATATCCCGGAGGATTTCAAGTCCTTCCTCCGGATCAACACACCGCTGGAGGACATTAGTCACACTCCTTTTGTATAACTCGGAATTGATGATCATGTATGCTTTTGCTCTCCTCTGAGTTTGCCTAGAAAGTACCTCCTTAGTGGGTAAGGTTCCGTCTTTCAGGAATTGGAATATTGGCAATGCCCAAGATGGTACAGCCCTCACTGGAAATATTTCCTCATCAATTTCCATTAGATCCACCGGCATAACTTCTACCGGATCGCGTTGTGCAGTCCCCGGGTTTGCCAAGGCAGTCCTCGGTTTTCGCGAGCCACTTCCCTCATCAATGTCCATGGGCACAGCCTCTGATTCCAGGATAAAAATTGAGTCGGACTCCTGGGATGGCCTGATGGATGGTTTCCTGAGGTGTTCCAATGCTACGCCTGGTGGAATTGCTTGTCGGGTTGACCCGAGCTTCGACAGTACGTCGGCAGCCTCATTCTCCACCCGAGGTATATGGTGAAATTCACATCCCTCAAAGTAACCAGATATTTTCTGCACATGAAATCTGTATAACGCCATGTTTGCGTCCAAAGCATCCCATTGCCTGGAGGCCTGCTGGACTATGAGATCCGAGTCACCGAAGCATTGGATCCGACGTATACCAACCTCCTTTGCCACTCTAAGCCCATGTATAAGTGCTTTGTATTCTGCAACATTGTTTGATGCAGTGAAGTGGATTTGCAGCACATATTTCAGCTGGTCCTTCTTTGGCGAGGTAAGCACAACTCCGGCACCTAGCCTGGTTTTTGTTTTTGACCCGTCAAAGTGCATTCTCCAGTAGTTCGGATCTGGTAGGGGCGGTTCATATTGCACCTCGGCCTAGTCCACGAAAAAGTCCGCCACAGCTTGAGATGTGATTGCTTCTCTTCTGTCATATTGTGGCGCATAAGGTGCTAGCTCAATTGCCCATTTTGCAATCCTGCCACTTGCATCCTTGTTACTCATTATCTCGAATATGGGAGCTTCACATATTACCTTGATCGGGTGTTCCTCAAAATAGTGTTTCAGCTTCTTAGCTGCCATGTATACACCATACACCACTTTCTGATAGTGTGGGTAGTTCTGAGGCTGATAATACCTTGCTCAGATAATACACTGGCCTTTGCACCGACTTACCCTCTTCGTCGCGCTCTACCACAATCACTTCACTTACAACTCGGTTGGTTGCGGCTATATAGAGCAACATTGGCTCCTTTGATAGTGGAGAGGCTAACACTGGTGCAGTGGCTAACATTTTCTTTAAGTGAGCAAAGGCTTCATTGGCCTACGGCGTCCAAATGAACTTATCCGACTTTTTCATGAGTTGATAGAGAGGCAGTGCCTTTTCTCCCAACCGACATACAAACCGAATCAACGACGCCAGGCAGCCAGTGAACTTCTGGACATTGTTAAGACACTTCGGCAGCTCCATTCCTTCTATGGCCCGGATTTTAGTTGGATTGACCTCGATACATCGGCTAGAGACGAGGAATCCGAGTAATTTTCCAGCTGGGACACCGAAGGTACATTTCTCCGGGTTAAGCTTCATCCGGAACCTTCTTAGGTTCGCGAACGTCTGTCTGATATCGTCAAGGAGTGTTTTGCTTTCCTTGGTCTTTATCACAACATCATCCACATACACCTGCACATTTTGACCAATTTGGTCATGCAAACATTTTTGCATACATCTCTGGTATGTTGCCCCAGCATTACGTAAACCAAAAGGCATGGTGCGATAGCAATAAGCCCCATACGGGGTGATAAATGCAGTCTTCATTTGATCGTTCGGGTTCAGAGGTATCTGGTGGAAACCAGAATATGCATCAATGAACGACAACAACTCACACCCAGTAGTGGAATCTATGACCTGGTCTATCCTTGGTAGTGGGAATGGATCTTTTGGACACGCCTTATTCAGGTTCGTGTAATCGATACACATACGGCAAACCACTGCCACGTTCGGATCATCTTTCTTCTTCTCCACCAGCACCGGATTAGATAGCCAATCCGGGTAAAGCACTTCCATGATAAATCCTGCAGCCAACAACCGAGCTATCTCATCTCCTATGACTTTTCTCCTGTCTTCGGCGAAGCGGCGGAGAGGTTGCTTCACCGGCTTAGCTCCGGGTCTCACATTCAAAGAGTGCTCGGCCAACTCCCTCGGAACACCTTGCAAGTCCTGTGTGGACCAAGCAAAAATATCCCGATTCTCACGGAGGAAGTTGACGAGCTCGCTTTCATATTTGTCATTTAACCCGGCCCCAATTGTTACGGTACGCTCAGGGAACATATCATCAAGATGCACCTTCTTGGTATCTTTTGTCACTTGGAACGAGATGCTTCTATGCGGGTTACTCAATGCCGGCATATACTGCTGGGCGGACTGAGCTAATGCCGCCACTTCTTCGATCTTTCTCTTTTCTTGCACTATCACGAGTGACTCGGCTAGGTTTGACCCGGCTGACGCACACTCCATGGAACGTCGGAAATCTCTGGCTATAGTGATCACACCATTTGGCCTAGGCAACTTCATCTTCAGATAACTGATGTGGCAGCTTGCCATGAACTTGTTCAGAGCTGGTCTACCGAGTAACGCGTGATACACACTTTCTAAGTTCACCACCTCAAACTCAAAATTCTCAGTTCGGCAGTTATATCTTGTGCCGAACAAAACATCAACTCGGACCTTGCCTATGGGCTCACAAGAAATGCCTGGCACAATGCCATGGAAAGTTGTCCTTGTAGGTTGGAGCATGTTCTCCGACATACCCGATTTGCGCATAGTATCCGCATACATGATATTAATGCTGCTACCATTGTCAATCAGTACCTTGGAGAATCTTACATTGATGTTAGGCCCAATGAGGGTCGGGTCCAACACCAATGCATATGAGCCCGGACTAGGCATAAGCTTGGGATGATCTTTGCTGCTCCAGGTGATTTCCTGGTCCGACCAAGGCATGTACCTCGTCACGGCTGGCATTACCGCATTCACTTCCATATGTCAGCGCTGCAAGCTTTTCCTGTCTGTCTCTTCCATAGTGAACACACAGTAGCTCTGGTGGTGTTCTCTGTACTCATTTCTCCCCTCGTTTTCGGGGTACCTCTGATCCTGCTGGTTTTGGTTTTCCACCTGATGCACTACATCCCTTCTCTCATGGTTGTCATACCTCGGTGGAGGGGGAGGCAACATTAACTGTTGCATGTTCGCTCCAGAGAGCAATTGCTGCCGGGGTAACTCCTGCCGAGGTTGATCATTCCGAGGTGCCTGAGCATTCCCCGAACCACTTTGTTCTATCTTTCGCGTCCACTCACACTGCCTAGTTGTGTGACCCGCCGGGTTACTTGGGTTAGGCGTGTGAAATTTACACGGTTGATCTAGCATTGCTTCATAAGTATACCTCGAACGGTCTTTCTTCTCTTGCCACTGTTTTTCTGCTCTGGCGTCCAAGTTTTCTTCCCATCATTCCTTGGCGTCCATTGTTGTCCTCCAGTTTTCTGACGTTGACTGCTTCCTGCTCCGGGTTGATCTTGATTCACAGCTGCAACTTGTTGCGAACTGTACCGGTAATCCGGTATGTCATCTCTTCTCTTACCTCGGTAATCATTCCTCCGGGATGACCCGGCTCCATCTCTTTGGTAATACTCCTCTCCTGACTCGTTCAAGGTGAGCTTAGGTTGCGTCGGATCACCCAAAGCATATGAATCAGCAATCCGGATCGTTTCTGCCAATGTAGTTGGCATATCTCTTTGCAACCTTTGCCATAGCATGCTTGCATATCTGCATCCTTGCGCAAACCAAGCTATGGCATGTGATTCAATCACGCCCTCACACGAGTTTCGCACATTGCACCAACGGGTTAAGAACTCCCGGTCTGTCTCACTCGGTCTCTGCCTGCACATTGCCAGGGTTTGTGGCCTGTTGAGTCTCTGATACGTACTTGAGAAATTGCTAACCAACATCTCCTCGAAATCGATCCAGCAGTTGATACTTCCGGGTGGCAAGTTGTTTAGCCATACCCTTGCTGGCCCCTCCAACATCTGGGGTACATATCTCACGGCCCACCTCAAGTTGCCTGTAGCAATTTTTACGTCAGTAGCATAGTTAATCAACCAATCCTCCGGCTTAGTGCTGCCGTCATATGTCTTTGTGCCTCTAGGTAACTGAAAGTTAGGTACTGGAGGTTCCTTCATGATCCGGGGACCAAAACATGCTGGACCCGGAGGACCTTGACACTCAATTTCCTCCGACCTATACAACCGATCCAGTTTTAACCGGGCCTCATCAGGCATCAAGTCTCTGCTTCCCAACCTTGATCCTATCACATTATAGTCTGGCCTGGGATAGCCAGCATTCACCATCTCCGAATTACCATCATTGTATCTATCTTGCTCCGGTGGAGCTTCTCTTTGTTGCATACCTTGGTCGGCACTGTGCTCTTGCCATGGCATATTCCGCTATTGCGGTTGACCTGCACCTTCCGCATTATGCTATCCGGCATTGCCGTTTACAGCATTCTTTTGACCGGCATTGCCTTGGTCGCGGTTACCTCGGCCTGCTTCACCTCGGCTCACACTCCTTAGATCCTCATTTATTTGCACTTCTTTTCCTTTCCCTGCCCTTGTCGGGTCATATGCGACAATCTGTTTATTCCTCCTGGCCGAAGTTACTACCTCTTCTCTCCTAGGACCACAATGAGGAGACGATGCAGCTCCAGCGGATTTTTCTGGGTTACCCACCGCCGAATGAACGATCTTGGAGGCCCCAGCTCTCTCCGGGTTAGCCCTGAGCAATTCCTCGTTCTGCCTGTTCGCGATCCGAACCAACTCGTTAACCCTATCTTGTTGTCTTTGGCGGGCTTCACCCGTCAGACCTTCTAACTCGGATGCGGCTGCATCTGCTGCCCTGAGGTTCTTTGCCGGGGTACTGTACTTCGGCAACCCCACGGACAGACAGTTCACTGATCCCTCAATCCTAGTATCACCCTCTCTGTTCATTTCACTCATGAGATTTCTCCCCTTCACTTTTACAGCATCTACTTTATTTGCCTTTGCGTACTCACGCAGTGTCATGTTCAACGACTGCTGAGCCACGGCTATCTTTTTCGCACCCTCTAGTATTTTATGCCTAGTTTCCTCTAGCTCGGCCTGTTCCTGAGCTGGATCTACTGCTACTGCTACTGGATTGGCCAAGCAATCCATCGCCTGCTGCAGTACATTTTCAGGCCTCTCTAATGGAGGTTCTCTACTTTTCCTTGGTGCCTTAGGTGTTACCTCCGGATCTGGTGCCGGATCCTTGCTCGCGCCTGCAGCTGGCGCAGTCATCATCACTTCTGCATGGTCCGGGGAGCGAGTGATACGCGCCCCATGAACCACGCTAAGGGATGGCTCGCCTCCTTCGACGACGTGCCGCGGATGAACGCACGACACATCGACAGCAACGTAGACCTTGTGCGTGCCGAGCTTGATGAAGAGGCTGTTGCACGGAAGAGGACGCGTGCCGAAGAAGCCAGCGTTGTCGCTGATGAAATCCAGAGCTCCAAAGCGCTGAACGAGGCCGGAGACGATGCGCTCGCCGGTGCCGATGAGGTTTCCCATCCGTATCTTCACCCCTGCTAGCGTCGCTAGCCCCATGGTGGGCGCCAACTGTCGTGGTGGTGTCATGGCAGATGCCATGTATAGGCTAAATGTGGGGACTAAATGCACTAGGGTAATCTAGGGAGGGATAGTGTGGTGATTCCACACACAGAAGCTTTGTATTTGTTTCTCCTTCACAGGTTACAAGTGCTCCTAGAGCTGTATTGGGGAGAGGAGGAAGAAAGAACTCTCTTACTCTCGCCACTAGCTAGCCCTCAGAGTAATCTCCCAGAAACCAATCAGTCAAGAAGCAACAACCCCCTCTATAGAAGCCCTAGCCCTCCTTATATAGGGGTAGCTAGGTCTCCACTTAGGGCATACGTGGAGGCATATTCCAGGGAATATGCCTCCTCCCAAAATAGTAAGCCGACCGGGTTACTTTTCCCCTGCGTCACCCATGCAGAGGCTACATGAGCCTCTGCGGTGCCTGCGTCACCCGACATTGGCTTTGTCACCTTTGTCGGCCACGCCTCGGTGGTCCGGCCTCTGTCCGCTTCGCTCACGCTCCACGTACAGCAGCCACCTTTTGACCAACGAGATACCTTCCTTCTCTTGCAAGCTTGATATAACTCGGATCCTGCATAGTTGATCCGCACATACCTGTTCCTACATACAAGTTAGATATATCTTACCGACTTATGACTTAAGTCGGTTGAGACCATGTAAGGTGAATGTCCTTGGTCCGGGTTACTCCGTGATCCGGCCTACCTTGAGGTGACTTGGCCAGCATTTGCTTTGACCTTGCCGAACCTCGGCTAACTCGGCATTTATACCCCGGTGTGACCCTACCTGGGGGTATTCCCCCAACATTTCTTAATAAAATCCTTAATGGGAGTCAACCCATCACATCAATAAAATAAACTAAAGAATAAAAAGGTCATCACATTCCTACAACCTTTTCACAGACATTCTTGCGGAAGTGCGCCCATGAAGATGCAGCTGTCAAAAAGTAGTAGAAACATCAATTGAATGAATGTAGAATAAGTATAAAAATAAAATTTTGAGTTTTATCTACAAAGGTTAAATTTCTGCTCTTTACATGCTGATATTGGTCGATAGTTTCTACTGTCATTTTCTGTAAAAAATAAGGTATTTCGTTAAGTGTCGGGATAAGAAGGTATTCTCGAAGAAATAGAATTTTTTTGATGATTACTAATGGTTTAACGACTAACTATACGGAGGGAATAAAAATTCTAGCCATATAGTTTGGCCATATAAATATCTTTGCCATCAATAAGTTTTCTTTCAAAGGAATAAAGAATTTAACGACCAACTATACGGCGGGAATAAAAATTCCGGCCGTATAGCTCCGGTTGTATAGATATTGATGCCTTCATACAATTTCTTCTTAAAGGTACTGACTATTTAATGACCAACTATACGGCGGGAATAAAAATTCCGGTCGTATAGTTCCCGTCATGTAGATATCGATGTCTGTTTTTGAGAATTTATCTTGAGGGTACAGACGGCTTAATGACCAACTATACGGCAGGATCATTATGTTCTGGCCATATAGTTGCGTACGTATAGCTGGGTTCTGCATAAATAAACCCTTGTTGGCAGCGCTCCCGCAACTATATGAGCGGAACTACATATCCCGCCCGTATAATTCCGGCCGTATAGTTCAGCGCGACCACAAAATCGGGCCAGGCGGCTAGGTTTCTTCCTCATTATTTCTCTCATATTCTCTCTTCAGACCTCTCAAAACCACCCTAGAACTCTTGATTCTTCGTGGATTTCGTTCGTTTGAGTGGGGGAATCAACAGATCGGTATGTTTCTCTCCCTATCCATGCTTTATTTTCAGATTTCCATGGTTGAAACTCTCACGTTGATCTAGTGGATGAACTCAAGCTTGTTTAGCTTTACCTATTAATTCCTCACGTTAGAATTGAATTTTTCACATAGGATCATTCTCATATCTTGTACAAACTATATGCCTAAGGTTTTATGGTGAAATTTTTCAGTGTATCAAGATGGACAAAATTGGTAATATTTTTCGCAAGAGCAAGCGCCAACGTGGAGAGAGCTCGGGGCAAAGGACCAAGCTCAACCCCAAGTTGGCCACGGTTTCATCAAGGAGTGTGTTACCCACATGTTGGACCGACCATGGCTTTCTCACCGCGGTGGGGTTGAAGGCGGACTTCGACCTCATGTGTAACAAGGTCGGGCTAACAGTTCTTGCCTACGCGAGCCACGACTCCTACGCCAAGCTTACCTACGAGTTCCTTGCCTCCTTCTATGACGACCACAGGGAGAAAGGTAATGCATGCATGATATGCTTCACCATGAACCGGCAGCCTTATGGGATAACTTTTGAACAATTTTGTGCTGCTTTCGACTTCCCTCAAATTAGGGAGTCAACTATGACTAACCTCTATAGCGTCACAAGTGGGGAAACTTGGGAGGCTATTTCTGTAAATGGTGGCACCAAATTCTACCAAAAGAAGATGTCCACCATTCAGAACCCAACAATTCGCTACTACGCCTTGTTCCTTGCTAACACACTATTGGGAAGAGGTGATACCGGTTCCATGGCCAATGCGGACATGGAAATGATCACCAAGGCTCTCTTTCCCACTGCACCGCAAAGCCCCAATCATGTAGCTCTACTCATCCAGCACTTTCGCCACCAAAGAAACAAGACAAAAGGTGATATTCGCGTTGGTGGATTGGTAACCCACCTTGCCCACGCATTAAATATTACATTACCTATTATGCAATCTGTTGACGGCTCCAAACTTATGGACGTCAAGTATTTGACAGCTTGTGGATTCCTTGGTGTTTACCAAGCTAACCGGAGGCTCCGAGCATATCAATTTGGTTATCTTGTTGATGCACAGGGTGATCAGGTTCCGTTGCCCTGTCCCCAAGCATTCTCGATTGTGGATAAGGACACTTGGATCCTCACCAAGGAACAAGTGATGGAGATCATGGCTGAACTCTAGCCTGATCAAGAGGAAGATAAAGAAGAAGAGCAGCAGGATGAGGATGAGCAGGAGCATGAGGATGAGCAAGGATACAACCCTGCTTGGGAGGGATAGCAGCAGCAAGGAGGAGCTTGGGATCCATGGCCCAACCAGCCATAGTAGAGGTACAACTATGTCCCCTATTAAGAATTCCAGCAGGTCAACCAGCATGTTGGGGAGATCAACCACACTCTTCAAGGAGTGAATGAAGATGTGAGTGCCTTAACTCACAACTTCAGTCACTTCATGACCCACTTTCCTGACTACTATCAGCAGTATCCTCACCAGCCGCCGAATGACGGCAACAACTGAGCCTGGCAATAGCCTAAGCTTGGGGGAGGTTTGAAAACCTCCAAACCTTGCATCCATATTTTCATTTCTTCTTTTGATTTATTTTACTTCTTCAAAATTGCATGTTTACTTTCAGTTTGCATTCCTAAAACAAAAATACAAAAAAATTAGTTGTAACTTTTATTGCAAGTTCATTTCTTTGTTTCTCTTGGAGATTGCTCAATTTCAGGTGACTTGGTAATATGGAAATATAGAGGGAGTTCGACTCAAATACGAGAATGAATCAAGAAAGAGGAGGTATCACATTCATTTTATCACCTTTTCTGCAACCTTAAATTGATCCTACAATTATTTACTCGCTTGCACTGGAGTCACTCCCAACTTAGCTTGTTATCCTATAAATTCTATTCCTTTGCTAGTGTCTCCTTTTTAGCTTTGAAACAATGAGCAATGAACTTGGTTAAAATGTTTCCTACATTTTTACAACAAGAAAAAGCATCCAAAAGATGACTTGAGTCCATGTTTAGCCCAAAGAATTTTATTTTAGAACTACTCCATCCTGTTTGAGCTTAATATAAATAGACTCGATAGTACCCTTGAATGAAATTGTTTGATAAAATGGATGCTTCAAAGTAGTAGAGATTCTGCCACTAATTTTTCTAATAATTACCGTAAGATATTGCTTTACGCGTATCATTACAACACTATCGTGCTCCATGGGGAACTATTAACTCCACAGGCCAACAAACGATCTAAATGTGGGAAACCACATGATTTCGGCTATTGAGTTATGTAAATATCTATAGAAGCAATGCTATGACGGGTAAAATCTTAGTTTCCTCGTGGTTTCACGTTCCAAGTGAAGTTGTAGTACTCCTCTAACCCATTATTGCTCAACATATTCATTGGCATGGTCACGAGTGCACAACATAGTCCCAATTAACATGTTAAAAACAGTGGCATGATTTCTCTATGAAAGAGCTGAAGTTTTTGAAAGACAAAGGAAGGAAAAAGGTGCTTTAAGAGTCTTGAAATTTTGACATGGGAATATATGAGTTGTTATTAAGTTGAATATGTCGGTGCCAACTTGAGAACTCTTAATTGATTAAAGAAACAAGAGCAAAAAGTTTTCATCTCTCAACAAAGAGAGATACCAAAAGAATTTGTCTCACTTTCCTAGCTAAACTTTTGACACTTGCTAGGGCATATGATTTATTTGCTAGCAAGATATACGTGGTTAGGAAGTGGACTCAGTGAAATCTTGTGCATACTTGTATGATCATGTTTAAGATTAAAGGGATTGTGAAGAAAACAATTTGACACCGATTCAAGCTTGTAAGTTCTTTTATTTCAGTCTCGAATCTCTGCTATTCCTCTTTATTTCCTTGTCACTCGAGGGCGAGCAACATATAAGCTTGGGGGAGTTGATAGCTGTGAGATTCGACACATTTTTTATGGTTTTTATTAATGGTTTTCTCCCGGATTTGATTGTTTTCTGGCTTTACCTAACGCTAATACTTTGGTAGCGAAGAAAACTTGGTTTTTTATGTGTGTTTCAGGTTTTGAACATCGACAAAAGGTTTTAACTAGACAAACACAATATTCATGCGAAAACAAGCAAGTCTCGCTTCAGAAGGAATCGAGAGAAGCGTACAGAGGCTTTAACAAGCAACTATACGGTGGGAACATTTTTCCCGCCGTATAGTTCCTGCTGTTTAGCTGCCATCGCCGCTATCTTGTCAAAAGAGACAACTTCCGTGAAGAGATCAGGGACAAAAACACAACACAGCAGCCGCCACACCATCTAGAAGGGAGAAAGAAGAGATCCGGAGAAGAAGGAGGAGACGTTCTTCATCTCGCTCCACGATCTTCGACCTCCTAGCCACTACACCCCCATAGTCATTACTTGTACTTGAGAGAGAGATCTTCACCTTGCAAGACTAGGGTTTGAGATTGTTTCTTCCCATCTTGAATTGTGTTGGATTACTTCTATATTCTTATTATGGATCTCCACAGTAATATCGAGAAGAACTCCCTTTATTTAATTATATTGATGATGCTTTCTTCTCTCATGTGTGAGTAAGTTCCTTGGGCATGGGAGATGTAAGGGATTAGTGAGATGTGATGTGCCTTCATATATTTTCCATTAGTTTGTGATTGATTTTAATTACTATATTATGTGTGCTTGATTATCTGTGGGATGCCTAATGCTTGTTGTCCAATTAAGGGCCCAGACAACATGATGCTTTGTTCTACATAGATAGGATCTTGCTCGCTAGCAGACCGGCGACCCCCGAGTAACACGGGGATATCAATGGAAAACTAGTAGACTCGAGGATAACGAGGAACCACCGTGCTTATTGCATTAGTCTGGTCCAAGGAGCTTAATCGCTAAGCGACCTGAAGGGTCTTAATCGTCTAGGGTCTGACCATGGTTTTGGTAACAGACTAGTAGGATTATTGAAGTTGGGATGAAATCTACCAAGAGGACTTCCGCCTAATTATGGGTAGCTTGCCTACACATATACTTATAAGATTATAATTGTTACACTCATTAATCGTCCATCTGGCACAGTCACTATCACCATGAACTGTATCTCCCCGCGCCTTCTTTCGCCATCTACAAAAAACAATAAACAACCGAATCATTCTTTACTTTTATGCTTTTTATTTCCAAAGTTTATATTTTAGTTTTATTTAATACAACCAGTTTAATCCAAATTCCATTATTATTTTTACACTTGCAGTCAATTCACTCAAAGACATGTGACAACTTTGGGTGTGACAGAGACTTCACCATAAACACTTACCTTTGGGTTCCCCGTGGGATCGATATCTATACTTCAAAACTAGCTACAAACGATATGTGAACTTGTAGACATCACAAGCCTTGTGGCCCAGTCACATGCTTGCAAGCCAATTGGATGACATTCCACCGAGAGGGCCTAGAGTATATCTATCCGTCATTAGGATGGACAAATCCAATTCTTGATCCATCCGCTTCAACACATACTTTCAGAATACCTAATGCCACCTTTATAACCACCCAGTGACGAAGTGGCATTTGATGTCATCAAAGCACTCACCCGGTGATGGTGATTAACATGATCTAATGGTCGAAGGATTAGGTTACTATGTATTTGAAATATTGTAGCAAAAGAAACTTAATGACTTGATTGTATGCTATGCTTATTATGGGGGCGTGTGTCCATCACATCATTCTCCTAATGATATGATCTTGTTATTAATCACATCCAATGTTCATGATCAGGAAGCCATGATCATCTATCAATCAATAAGCTAGCTTAACAAGAGGCTCACTAGGGACTCCTTTATGTTTACAAAACACACGAGTATTAGTGTTTCCTATTAATACAATTATAGAATGGGATGTAAACATTTATCATAAACACAAAGATATAATAAACCACTTTATTATTGCCTCTTGGGCATATCTCCAACATTAAATACATGGTATATTTCCATATGAATCTTTGGATTTGCATTTGGATCTCGATTCATTATGTGACTAGCGTGATCATTGAAAATAATATCTTGTGAGCCTCATGTTGACATTAGCAGAAGCACTTATCAAAATTCTATTTTGCCATGTGTTAGTCCTGGTAATTCATTAATTAATAATATTGATACGTCTTGTGATGAATTTACTTCCTTGATTTGTTGCTTTAATAATGAAGCTTCTACTTTCTCGAGTACTTGTGTTGATACTAACCATGTAGAGAAAATCCAAGATCTCAAGGCCCAAGACACTTTTTTGAAGCAAGACTTGCAAAAACATCATTAGATGAAGTCCACACTTAACAATATCTTAAGTGTGCACAAATCATCTAGTGACAATAGTGAACTTGAATTCAAATTCAGTAAGAATTATAAGTCTAAGAGAAGCAAGAAGACATGCCAAGACCTAGTCAAGAACTCGGTCCAGATTATTTGCTTCAAGTGCAAGATTAAAGGGCATCATGTCAAATCTTGCCCATTGGACAAAAAATCTCTTAGTGAGAAGCAACAAGGGAAGTGACCTCAAGTTGAAACTCATGCTCAACCTCAAATTGAAGAAAGTCCATCTCCCAAGAAGAATCAATCTAAAGATCCTCAAGTTGATAAATCAAATAAGAAGGGAGGGAGTATATGTTGCTACATATGCCGTGAGAAGGGTCACATTGTGTCTTTATGAACTCTTGGTATCTTCTCTAATACTCCTATAGTCAATGATCACTATTCTCTTAGAAAGTATAAGGTTGGTAACATGTTTTCCAAATATGTTTGTACTCAAAGTGTTCTAAGAACAGAACCATTTTGATGGCCAAGCCTATTGTGACTAACTTCTTAGGACTCAACTTAGTTGGGTACCAACAAGCTTGTCAATGCCTATGAAGGTGGATCCCTCCCAGATCCGCGCTCCGAGCACTCCTTGCCCCATGGTGGGCATCAATTGTCGTGGTATGTGCAATGAGTACACCATGAGGGGGTCCTCACAGAGATTTCAGAGAATTAGAGGTGAATGGCAGAGAGCGTCCAGGAAAGTGGCACACAACTTAACCGGGTTTAAATCACACACCGGTAGTGGAACTCTACTCCTACTATCAATCACTATCAGCAATATTCCAGGTTACAAAGATAACAAGGGTTCTCTAGTAATGCAACATAGTTCATGTCTCTTGTTGTCCAAGGATACGGCTTCGTCTATGTCGACACACATAGCCTCCATGGTTCCTACTTGGACCTCCCTTCAGGATTACACTAACTGGACCACCCAACAAGCCTTGCCACCATCTATGGGTCACCCAGAATAAGGCCATGTTATGGTTATCCCATTATGCATATCCTCAACGGCCATGTCCTTCTTCTTGTTGTTGAGGGCGGACCACAGATGTGTGACCTTCAACCGAGAGGTGGAGGAAAACATGGCGGTGATCATAGCCCAGACTTCAGCAGTGGATGTGAGCTCAAGAACATGATTGAGAACATCAGGGGTTAGTGATTTGAGGAGCCATCCCATCACGTGTTGATCCCCCGAGACCTAGATGGCCTACGGGTGTGCCACGCTTGTAGGTTTCTTCTCAACATCCTCGACCTCCATTGTTTTTTGCCGGCGCGACATTAGAGCCATCGAGCAGGCCAAACACCTGCACACCTCGCAACAGAGGAAGCACAAGCACCTTCCAGAACAAGAAGTTGTCCCAGGTGAGTTTTTGGTGGGATGGGAACCCAAGGTTGCGGCTAATGCCATGGTCAATGTGGGGTCGACATGGAGACAGGAGGGAGACAGATCTTGGTTGTGGATATATTTTCGGCGGCGGGTATATTAGGAAAGATCCAGCTCTAGTACCGTGTCAATCTTGACAATAGGGATAACCTTAATCAGGGGTATGATTATGTATTGATAGAACGATGGAAAAGCCCCATCATGGTGATGTACAAGGGTGAGTCATTTGCAGGGTGGAGTACTGCTACATACCAATATATGTACATGTAAAGAGACAGATACACGGGCGTGTGATACGTCCATTTTGCATCACTATTCTATGTCTTAATTCACTATTATTCATTGATATATTTCGTATTGAGAGGTGATACTTATGTTATTTCATCTATTTTTGCATGTTTGATGACTTTTGGAGCATGGACCGCTGCAGTCAGGATTCTGATGGAAAAGGTGTTGTTTGGAGGCAAAATTCGCGAAGATCAGAAAATCCGGGAAAATATACGGAAAATTCTATTTTTCCAGAAGACTCAGGATGCCAGAAGATGGAGTGGAGGTGGGCCACAAGGGGCCCACACCACCCCATGGCGCGGGCAGGCCTAGGCCGCGCCTGGGATGGTGTGGCCACCCTGGCCCACTCCAGCCTCTCTCCTCTAGCGTATATCATCCCCACGAAACCCTAAGACTCGGGGAGCGACCAGAGAAAGATTCCGCCGCCTCTGCGGGGCGGAAAACACCGAGAGAGAAAGATCTCTCCGGCAGACAGATTTCTGCCGGGGGAATTCCTTCCCGGAGAGGGGAGATCGTCGCCATCAACACCACCATCAAGCTGGACTTCATCGGGATCATTATCATCATCATCACTACCATCATCACCATCAGCACCCTCATCACCATCTCCATATTGCTGTAACAATTGCGTTGAATCTTGATATAGTTCATAGGGGAAACTTTCCCGGTGTTGATTACTCTTTGTAGTTGATGCTATTGGGTGAATCATTGAATTATTGTTGATGTTCAGATTTTTATACATCATTATTCCATCTCTGATCATGATCCATATGATGTCTTGTGAGTAGTTCGTTTTGTTCTTGAGGACATGGGAGAAGTCTTGTTGTTAGTAGTGGAGTTGCATTGAGAAAGATTCAATAGATTGTTATTTAAGTTGTGGTGTACTTCTTCTAGTGGTGTCATCTGAACGTCGACTACATGACACTTCACCTATATGGGCCTAGGGGAATGCATTGTGTATTTGGCTACTAATCGTAGGGGTTGCCGGAGTGAAAGAAACCTGAACCCCCGTTAGGAAACCATTGCACAAGGGATGTAAGGGTCTTAGAGTTTAAAGCTGTGGTTAGGTTTCTACCTTAATTACTTTCTTGTACTTACGGATTTTTGCAAGGGGGTTTAATCACAAGTATGTATTAAGTCTTGGATGGGACGGTACATTAGGACAGGTTCACCCACACAACACTTAGGAAGCTAGAGAAGATTTATCGACTATATGAAGCGAAAGCACTTGACAGTCTTCCCATGTGTCCTCGAGAACGTTTGGTCATCTATAGAAATACAACCGGATTGTCCTTTGCTGCATAAAGGATTGGGCCACATGATGCATTCATTCTTACTGTCTTTTATTTACTCGTACTTTGTTTACTTGCTTTATCGAAAACCCCTAAAAATCCGTTTGCTAAGTATTTGCAGAGAATTCCTGATCCATACCACTAACCAGCACCTTCTGCTCCTCGTTGGGTTCGACACTCTTACTTATCAAAAATACTGCGATACACCCCCTATACTTGTGGGTCATCAAGACTATTTTCTGGCGCCGTTGTAGGGGAGTGAAGCGCTATTGGAGAGTGGAACTGGTAAAGGAAACTTCTATTGTGAGTATTGTTTACTTCTGCTAGTTGCTTTATTTTCGTTATGGAAAATTCGCTGAGTTTCTTATTTGGTAATGCTACTACCACTGCTAAGGTAGTAGATAAGCCACTACCTGCTGAGAAAGATGTTTTCAAAATACCTACAAGAATTATTGATCGTGTTATGGATAACTACTATGTTGGGGATGGAACTGTCCATCCCGGTGATCATTTACTCTTTATACACGAATTATGCGGGTTGATCAAGTGTGCAGGTATTACTAAGATCAAGTTAAGAATAAGTTATTCTCATTATCACTGAAAGGAAGAGCTGAGGAATGGTATAAGCTTCTGAAGAATGGTCAAGCTCTGGAATGGGAGGAAATAGTGCCTCCCTTTTATTCAAAATTTTATCCTCCTAGTGAAATTCATAAAGATCGGAATCAAATATACAACATTTGGCCTCTTGATGGAGAGAGTACAGCTCAAGCTTGGGGGAGATTGAAGTTACTAATGCTCAAATGTCCCATTCATGAGCTCCCCAACAATATTATTATCAATAACTTTTATGCAAGGCTCCCTCTACATGACAAGGATTTATTGGATGCTTCTTGTGCTGGATCATTCACTCGCATGGAAGATGAAGTTAAATGGGACCTTCTGGACCGTATTCAAGACAATGCTGAAGCTTGGGAGAATGACAAAGGTAGAAAGTCAGGTATAAAATATGATTATGAATGCATTGAATCTTTTATGAAAACTGATGACTTTAGAAATATTAATAATGCTTATGGTCTTGATTTGCAAGTTATTATGAATTGCTTTAGAGCTTTTCCTTCGTATATTGAAATTCCAAAAAAGGGATGGAATAAGTACCATGCGTCTTATAAAGATATTGTTGAACATGTTCCTATTGGGAGCACTGAGTGTTGCATTATTGATCATATCTTACCTGAACCTTACATCGAGAAGATTCCCTTCCCAGATAAGGGAAAGGATCATCCTATGATAACTAATGTAATCACTAAAAGTGGAAAGAAAACTGTAAAACCTGATGAACAAATAAACATTGAACCTGTCGTAGCAATTGTGAAAGACCTTGTTACTAAAAGCGTAGAAGATGGGCACATAGTCTTCTGTGAGGATGCTTCCAATATTGTTTCACATCCCAATAGATCTAAAAAGGCTAGTGTTCATGTGCTTTCTGATAGAATTGGTGATCATTGCTATTATGGTTTATGTGATATTGGTGCAAGCTCTAGTGCTATTCCTTATGAGCTTTACAGAGAAATTATGCATGAAATAAGTCCTTGCGAGTTGGAGGAGATTGATGTGGTTATTCACCTTGCTAATAGAGAGACTATCTCTCCAATTGGCATTGTGCGAGACGTGGAAGCCCATTGTGGTAAGATCAAGTATCCTGCTGATTTTCTAGTACTTGGTTCAGCTACTAGTAAAACTTATCCTATCATTTTCGGTAGACCTTTCTTGAGTACTTGTGGTGCTATTATTGATTGCAAGAGGGAGAAAATCTTGACTAAGTTTGATGGGGAATCTTATGAGTTTAATTTTTCGAAATTTACTAAAGAACCTTGCGAAGACGAAACCCCTAATGAGGATTTTAGAGTTGAACAACTTGCTTCTATCTCTCTTCCTCCTAACAATGCTTTGCAGCAATTTATGGAAGATCACGAAAGTGAGATCTTCATGGATGAAAGGAATGAGATTGACGAGATCCTCCGTCATCAACCCAGGTTTCTTAAACATGACTTGACTGTAGAAGACTTGGGTACCACTTTGCCACCCAAAAAGGACACGGTCTTCGATCTAAAACCTCTCCCTAATGATCTTAAATATGCTTTTATTGATGATAAAAAGATATATCCTGTTATTATTAGCGCTAAACTTTCAAGGGAGGAAGAAGAAAGATTATTGGAAGTTTTGAAGAAACACCGAGGAGCTATGGGCTATACTCTGGATGATTTGAAAGGGATTTTACCTACTATATGTTAGCATTCTATCAACATAGAACCAGATGCGAAGCCAGTAATGGAGCACCAACGACGTTTAAATCCTAAGATGAAGGAAGTGGTAAGGAATGAGGTATTGAAACTCCTTGATGCTGGTATTATTTACCCTATTGCTGATAGTGAATGGGTTAGTCCTATTCATTGTGTTCCTAAAAATGGAGGTATTACCGTTGTCCCTAATGATAATGATGAGCTTATTCCTCAAAGAATAGTATTAGGCTATAGGATATGCATCGATTTTAGGAAAGTCAATAAAGTCACTAAGAAAGATCACTACCCGCTTCCTTTTATTGATCTAAAAAGACCCATTTTTGTTTTCTTGATGGTTATTCTGGTTTCTCTCAAATTGCTGTTAAACAACAAGATCAAGAAAAAACTACTTTTACTTGCCCTTATGGAACTTATGCTTATAGACTTATGCCTTTTGGTTTATGTAATGCTCCTGCTACTTTCCAAAGGTGCATGTGTGCTATCTTTCATGGATTTTGTGAGGAAATTGTAGAAGTGTTCATGGATGACTTTTCTGTCTACGGAACTTCTTTTGATAATTGTCTGCACAACCTTGATAAAGTTTTGCAGAGATGTGAAGAAACTAATCTTGTTCTTAATTGGGAGAAATGCCACTTCATGGTTAACGAAGGGATTGTTCTTGGGCATAAAGTTTCTGAAAGAGGAATAGAAGTTGAGAGAGCTAAGGTTGAGGCAATTGAGAAGATGCCATGCCCAAGAGGCATAAAAGGTATTCGTAGTATCCTTGGTCACGCTGGTTTCTATAGAAGGTTTATTAAAGACTTTTCTAGGATATCAAAACCCCTTACTAATCTTCTTCAAAAGGATGTACCCTTTGTTTTTGATGACGATTGTAAGGAAGCTTTTGAACCCCTTAAAAAGGCTTTAACAACAGCTCCTATTGTTCAACCACCTGATTGGAGTTTACCCTTTGAAATAATGTGTGATGCTAGTGATTTTGCTGTAGGTGCTGTCCTTGGGCAACGTATTGATAAAAAGCTGAACGTTATCCATTATGCTAGTAAGACTCTAGACGCTGCTCAAAGGAATTATGCTACTACTGAAAAGGAATTTCTAGCTGTTGTCTTTGCTTGTGATAAGTTTAGGCCATATATTGTGGACTCAAAAGTAACTATTCATACTGATCATGCTGCTATTAAATATCTTATGACAAAGAAGGACGCTAACCCTAGGCTTATTAGATGGGTACTGCTTTTACAAGAGTTTGATCTACATATAGTAGATAGAAAGGGTGCTGAAAATCCTGTAGCTGATAATTTATCTCGCTTGGAAAATATCTCTTTTGATCCTATGCCTGTTAATGATAGTTTTCCAAATGAGCAATTAGCCGCAGTAGGGGTGAACTCGCGAGGAAGCCCTTGGTATGCTGATTATGCTAACTTTATTGTCTCCAAGTATTTGCCTCCAACTTTTATAGCTCAGCAAAGAAGAAAGTTCTTTTATGATTTGAGGCATTATTGTTGGGATCACCCACACTTATACAAAGAAGGGGTTGATGGTATTATGCGAAGATGTGTTCCAGAGTATGAACAAAAAGAGATATTGCATAAATGTCACGGGAGCGCCTATGGAGGACATCATGCAGGAGATAGAACTGCACAAAAGGTATTACAATCAGGTTTCTACTGGCCTACCCTTTTTAAAGATGCAAGAAAATTTGTTTTATCTTGTGATGAATGTCAACGTGTTGGTAATATTTCTAGACGTAATGAAATGCCTATGAATTACTCTCTAGTAATTGAACCTTTTGATTGTTGGGGATTCAACTTTATGGGTCCTTTCCCTCCTTCGAAGGGTTACACTCATATTCTTGTTTTCTGTTGATTATATTACTAAGTGGGTAGAAGCCATTCCTACGAAAAGTGCTGACGGAGAAACCTCTCTAAAAATGCTTAAGGATGTTATCTTTCCTAGGTTTGGAGTGCCTAGGTCTCTCATGACTGATGGGGGTTCTCATTTCATTCATGGCGGTTTTAGGAAGACCCTCGCTAAGTATGATGTTAATCATAGGATTGCTTCAGCTTATCACCGACAAACTAGCAGGCAAGTAGAGTTATCAAATAGAGAAATTAAATCTATCTTACAAAAGACTGTTAATAGGTCTAGAAAAAACTAGGCTAAGAAGTTGAATGATGCTTTATGGGCTTATAGAACTGCTTATAATATGCCCATGGGAATGTCTCCTTATAAAATGGTTTATGGGAAAGCTTGCCACTTACCCTTAGAATTAGAACACAAAGCTTACTGGGCAGTGAAAGAACTAAATAGAGATTGTAAGCTAGCTGGTGAGAAAATACTTTTTGACTTAAGCTCTTTAGATGAATGGAGGAGTGAAGCCTATGAGAATGCTAGGCTCTTTAAAGAAAAAGTTAAAAGATGGCATGACAAGCGAATAGTTAAGAGAGAATTTCATGTTGGTGGGAAAGTTCTATTGTATAGGTCTCGTTTCAGATTTTTTGCAGGTAAGCTACTATCAAAATGGGAAGGACCTTTCATCATTGAAGAAGTATATCATTCAGGAGCAATAAAAGTTTCTTCTCTAAAAGATAATACTACACAAGTAGTGAATGGACAGCGACTCAAACACTATATTGCTGGAGATTCTTACAATGAAGATGTTGATGCCTTTCAAGTTATAACTCCAGAGAAATTCATTGAGGACCAAATTCAGAGACCTACAGAGTCCGTTTCCAACTAGGTAACAGTTCCGGTAAGAAAAGTTCCGCGAAAATACAATCCAACTATATTTTTGCAGTTTTCAGTCAATAAGGAAAGCTACGAAGCGAAAAAAGAGACGGAAACGGAGTCAGGGTGGCCCACACCACCCCATGGCGCGGGGCCACCCCTGGCCACGCCACCAGGTGGTGAGGCCACTCTGGACTCCGCCTCTGACCCGTTTTCTCCCAATACCTTCCTTTTGATATGAAACTTCGTAATATATAACCCCCGGATCCCCCGAGGTCCGTATATCATGTTTTTGTCGTTTTTTTGTTTCGATCTGTTTCTGCCAGGTAGAATCCCAGATTTGGAGCCACAGTGTCTTCCCCTGGAACATCCAAGGGAGATCCCTTAGAAGATATCATCAACCCATATATGAGAGAATTGAAGATTCATCCCAAGGAGTTGTTGCTCGAAGGTGGGGAGGTCCAGATTAAGGAGGTTCAAGGCCCTAAAAGTGAAGGAAATCTAGAGGAAAGGATGGAAGCATTGGAGCAAGAAGTCTTTAGGTACAGGAAGATGGCGGAGCGTGAAGTGGACATCATCCACAAGATTTGTTCCGAACACATCGCCGAGCACCAAAAGGAGACATCTGAACTCAAAGATGAAGTCTTTTCACTCCGCCAAACAACCAACGAACTGCAAGCACAGTTCTATGACGTTCCAAATCAAAACTGTGAGTATGAGGCTAGATTTAAACGCATAAGTGCTGCTGCAAGTTTCAGGATGTTGGAAACCACAATGTCCTTTGTTGATGGGAAGCCTTTACCCTGGAAGACGGACGAAGATGAGAAGACACCACCACCACCAAAGGAGTAATTCGTCATCAGGTTTGGCATCCCCTTGGTTTGTTCCAAGCTTGGGGGAGTGCCGCGGTATCATATTACTATCTTCTGTTTTTTACCTTATTAGTAGAGTCATATCATGAATAGAGGAGTTATTATGTAGTATGGTTTGCATTATGGAAGTGTCCCCTCTCTCGTTAGATTTGTATCCCTTGGTGTGAGTTTGCATTATGGAATATTAATGGGAAGTTCTATCATTTACTCTTTTGCATAGCTTATGATAGTTTTCAATTCGTGGTTATATGATTGATCTTGTTGTTAGTATTGGTAGCACTTTGGGATCATTGAGTTAATTCAGTTGGTTTTGGCAAACCTGGCTCGGTCAGTAGCAACACCCTTTTTGAGAGTTGAAAATAAAAAAGATAGAAGTACTCTAGAAGAAAATAATTTCATCATCTTTCTTTCTTGATTTGCTCATAAGTCTAGTTTTCTCTAGTTAAGATCTTTTGTGCTTCCAAGGAAGATTGCATGTTTGTCTTTACCATTTGTATGTTTGTTTGTTTCCTTCAACTCTTATACTTGTTACCTAGCCTTGCTAGCCAAAAACCTGTACTGAGAGGAAATTCTGCTCATGCATCCACTTCCTTTAAACCAAAACCTTTGCCATTTGTGTCCACCATACCTACCTAGTAGCATTATTGCTATTCCAAGTAAATTCTTGTTTTATCTACCTCCCAAATTAAACTTGTTATGTGAAATTTAGTGATTAAAGCTCTCACAAACTTGATGGCACACTTTACTTTATTGCATTTAATAAACTTGAAGCATTGGGTCCTTCTTTGTTGCGTATATGCTTGCGCTTTATGAGTTGAAGTTAGCCGAACCATGTATCATGGGGACCGCTTTCAACACTTCATTTGGTACTTTGTACCTAGTTGATATCATGTTCTTTTGCTTATGGATCCCGGCGGTGTGAAATAAAAGTGGAACTTGTAAGATCATGGAATTTATATGTGTGTTAGAGAAACGCCTGGGCCGCTAGCCTAAGCCATGCCTAATCATGGTGGAAACTTGCAGCATAACTATAGTGAGCATTCTATGAAGCATCCTCAATAAAAACCTATGCAAATAGCAAATAAAAAGATTGCTGAGATGCTCACTGTCTGCTTGCCTTGTCATTTTTATTATGGGATAGCTCATGTGTCATGTGCAAGGGGTACCCCGTTGGCGGTTCTCGATGATACGCATGTATTTACAATGACAAGAGCTTGCTCGTGACTGAAGTTGAGTAGCATGAGGATCGGTACTCATAAGTAAGGGGCATGAGATTTCAACTTATAACTTGTCAAGCATATCCTCTTAGTTGTGTCACTTTCACCTTAATCACCTAAAGGATGCCTATGATGGGGGCAATGAGAGCTGAAAGCTAGTAAGTATCATAATTTTTGGGAGCTCTTTATGAGACTTGAAATGCCTGCTTCCCTCTTTGAAGGGCCTTTCTTTTATTTTGTAGTTGAGTCAGTAAACCTATTCCCTTCTATCTCAGCAAGTATTTTGAGTTGATGTGTTTCATTCATTCATACGATGATTTATGCATTCATGTTTCTTATGTTCCTTGTTTTGCACATTGCTCTTATCTTGATGTTTACTACTTTGAAAGCTTTCGTTGAAAAACCAGCTATTTGTGAACTCCAGCAAATTATCAACTATTCTTCGACCAAGAGCTAAGTTTGCCATTACCAATTATGATTCACTTTATGTATCTTTATTGTGTTTCCTTTACTCATTGCAAGTTGAGTTGTATAATAGTGAGTTTTCTTCTATTATGATCGATGTATTTGATGAATGTGATGCTTCTTGTCCGTATTCTTTTATCGACTCTTCACTCCATAAACTTGAGGTCATGTTTACTGAGCTCAGTTTCGCTTGGGGACAAGCAAAGTCTAAGCTTGGGGGAGTTGATACGTCCATTTTGCATCACTATTCTATGTCTGAATTCACTATTATTCATTGATATATTTCGTATTGAGAGGTGATACTTATGTTATTTCATCTGTTTTTGCATGGTTGATGACTTTTGGAGCATAGACCGCTGCAGTCATGATTCTGATGGAAAAGGTGCTGTTTGGAGGCAAAATTCGCGAAGATCAGAAAATCCGGGAAAATATATGGAAAATTCTATTTTTCTAGAAGACTCAGGATGCCAGAAGATGGAGTGGAGGTGGGCCATAGGGGGCCCACACCACCCCATGGCGCGGGCAGGCCTAGGCCGCGCCTGGGAGTGGTGTGGCCGCCCTGGCCCACTCCAGCCTCTCTCCTCTTGCGTATATCATCCCCACGAAACCCTAAGACTCGGGGAGCGACCAGAGAAAGATTCCGCCGCCTCTGCGGGGCGGAAAACACCGAGAGAGAAAGATCTCTCCGACAGACAGATTTCTGTCGGGGGAATTCCTTCCCGGAGAGGGGAGATCGTCTCCATCAACACCACCATCAAGCTAGACTTCATCGGGATCATCATCATCACCACCACCATCATCACCATCAGGACCCTCATCACCATCTCCATATTGGTGTAACAATTGCGTTGAATCTTTCTATAGTTCATAGGGGAAACTTTCCCGGTGTTGATTACTCTTTGTAGTTGATGCTATTGAGTGAACCATTGAATTATTGTTTATGTTCAGATTTTTATACATCATTATTCCATCTCTGATCATGATCCATATGATGTCTTGTGAGTAGTTCCTTTTGTTTTTGAGGACATGGGAGAAGTCTTGTTGTTAGTAGTGGAGTTGCGTTGAGAAAGATTCAATAGATTGTTATTTAAGTTGTGGTGTACTTCTTCTAGTGGTGTCATCTGAACGTCGACTACATGACACTTCACCTATATGGGCCTAGGGGAATGCATTGTGTATTTGGCTACTAATCGTAGGGGTTGCCGGAGTGACAGAAACCTGAACCCCCGTTAGGAAACCATTGCACAAGGGACGTAAGGGTCTTAGAGTTTAAAGTTGTGGTTAGGTTTCTACCTTAATTACTTTCTTGTACTTACGGATGTTTGCAAGGGGGTTTAATCACAAGTATGTATTAAGTCTTGGATGGAACGGTACATTAGCACAGGTTCACCCACACAACACTTAGCAAGCTAGACAAGATTAATCGACTATATGAAGCGAAAGCACTTGATAGTCTTCCCATGTGTCCTCGAAAACGTTTGGTCATCTATAGAAATACAACCGGCTTGTCCTTTGCTGCATAAAGGATTGGGCCACTTGCTGCATTCATTCTTACTGTCTTTTATTTACTCGTACTTTGTTTACTTGCTTTATCAAAAACCCCTAAAAATCCGTTTGCTAAGTATTTGCTGAGAATTCCTGATCTATACCACTAGCCAGCACCTTCTGTTCCTTGTTGGGTTCGACACTCTTACTTATCGAAAATACTGCGATACACCCCGTATACTTGTGAGTCATCAGCGTGCATGATCTGTAATGCGATGATTAAACGTCTAACAACGGTAACACATATTTGGATAACTCTCGTCCGGAGATGGAAAACAAGGTTGCTGGCCTGCTGCTAAAATCCGACGATTTGTGGTACTCCCTCCGTTCAGAAATAAATGATTAGGTTTATCTAGATTCACATGTATGTATATATATTAAAATACTTCTAGATACATGCGAATATTGATAAATTCAATTCAATTATTTATGGACGAAAAAGAGTATAAAATAGCGCGCCCCTTATCTGTGCACCTTTGTTTGCCTCCAAAATTCTGCTCGCTCACTCAATCATCTAGCCGTCTTGCCTCTCACTAGAGCAGGACAGACATATCGAGCGATAGAGCTGGCTCCTGACTTTATGTTTTGTCTCATATAGCTTCATACTACTCCCTCCGATAAAAATTAGTGTTCTTTGATTTGTCTAGATTTAGAAGTACTCTAGAACTAAAACATGACTAGATATATCCGAATCTAGACACTGGATCGGAGTGAGTAAATGTATTTAACTCAACCTAACTATTGCTAACCTCCTACGCACATTAGCCTACATCTACATCTACGTCTATCTACATCTACGCTAATCTACACTGACCCATAGGGTCATATCCAACCGATCTGGACCGTACGATCAACATATCCAGCGGTTCAGGCCTCTCCCGTGTTTGACGGCTCATCATAGTCTATCACGAAACGCACGGCTAATCCAACGGCCCCACCATCATGACTCTCTCCCCTAATTTCGCTAGGAGCCTGGGACGCAATCTCGCAAGCTGTAGACGACGCCGCCGCAAACGCACCCGCCGAGGTGCGACCCAAAGACCACCTTGGTCTCGCCGTCATCCCCACCCCCGCCCATCATCCACTGTGTCCTCGCCTGGCCGCTTGCAACCGATGACCCGCATGCCGCCACCACCAAGGCGCGATCCAGCACCACCTCGGTCACGTCCCCGTCCTCGCGCGCCCCCGCCTATCATCCTCCCCGTCTGCACCGGTTCCCGTCGCTAGCCAGAAGCACCTTGATGGTATGTTGTGTTCAACTCAATTGCAGTCCTTTTTTCTAATTGATTTCAATTGATTCCACTTTGCTGGTCGTCATTGTCTCACTCTGCCGCTGAGGGTCAGAAGGCAACACCTACGATCGTCAGAGTGTCGATGTCCAGTTGTCCACCTGCGTGCTTGTGCGCTGCCCCTGACGCGCCTGCCGCTGATGCGCGGCAACGCCACTAACCGCAGATATGATGTATAGAAACTAACGAGAGAGGAGAGAGATTGGTTCAGGACACGATGCAAACTCATCGAGCGCTCATGTATATATATACCACAGCCATAACGATGGCGGGAGGCGTATGCACGACGTGCAGTACAAGTTCAGAGATACAATATTCTTACAACGACTCAACAACTTATGTTTATCTACAGCTAGCTATAACCACCGTAATCCTACCAGAACTGAAGCCTATCTGGTACATGCTAAATCTTGTATGTTAACATTCCCTCTCAATCTAAACGTGGGGAGCACATTGAGATCGCTTCAGAAATGTTGAAACTGCTGAACCATTAGTGGCTTGGTAAGAACATCTGCTAGCTGGTCATGAGTTGAAATATGTCGAATCTCGAGCGCCCTTTTAGCCACGTGCTCATGCACGAAGTGATAATCAATCTCTAAATGCTTCGTACGGGTATGAAACACCGGATTAACAGAGAGATATGTCACGCCTATATTGTCACACCATAAAGATGGTGGACGCTGGAGGCCAAGTCCAAGCTCGTGCAGTAGTGTCTGAATCCACATCAGCTCTGCAGTGGCATTAGCAACAGACTTGTATTCAGCCTCTGTACTAGCCCTAGAGACTATAGGATGCTTCCTAGAATTCCAAGCAACAAGGTTACCTCCAAAGAAAACTGCATGCCCTCCTGTAGATTGCCGGTCATCTGGGCATCCAGCCCAGTCAGCATCTGAAAATGCACTAAGATCCATCGAGGAAGATCGGCGAAGAACTAGACCATGTGTGGTTGTACCCTGAAGATACTGGAGGATGCGCTTCACCGCAGTCCAATGTAGATCAGTCGGTGAATGCAAAAACTGACATACTTTGTTGACACTATAAGATATATCAGGTCGTGTCAACGTGACATACTGTAGGGATCCTACTACACTTCAGTATTGGGTAGCATCTGTAGGAGATCAGAGATATCCAGACTCTTTGGATAGCTTCTCTGAATAAGCCATAGGAGTGGTACACGCCTTAGCCGATACCATATTAACCTTTTTCAGCAAATCAAGTATGTACTTCCTCTGACAAAGAGTCAAACTATTATCAGTAGCATGTAACTCAATACCTAGAAAATAGCTGAGGTTGTCAAGGTCTTTGACAGCAAAATCTTGATGAAGTTGAGTAAGTAATGGATCAACAGCTGCAGAAGACGAACTAATAATAATGATGTCGTCGACATAAATGAGGAAATACATACATAGGCCCCCTTTCCGAAAGAAAAAGAGAGACACATCAGCAGCTGAGGAAGTAAATCCAAGATCAAGCAAGCGAGAACTCAGGCGAGAAAACCATGCACGTGGGGCTTGTTTCAGACCATATAGAGACTTCTGAAGCTTTCATATGTGACGAGGATACCGAGAATCAACATACCCAAGAGGTTGGCACATGTAGACGTCTTCAGCAAGAATTCCATGCAAGAAAGCATTTTGTACATCCATTTGACGCACACACCATTGC
Organism: Avena eriantha; assembly: GCA_910589775.1. NCBI lineage: Eukaryota > Viridiplantae > Streptophyta > Magnoliopsida > Poales > Poaceae > Avena > Avena eriantha. The sequence goes on along the minus strand of OU342742.1, from coordinate 282,429,140 downwards.
TTGGAGAGCGCCAAAGAGAGAAGAACGCATATGGTGGTGTGCTTGACGACGGGGGAAAATGTGTCCTCATAATCAATGCCTTCACGTTGCTTGAAGCCCTTGGCAACGAGCCTTGCCTTGTAGCCATCAATAGTTCCATCAGGCTTGTATTTCAGTTTAAACACCCATTTGCTCTCAATTACATTCAGAGCGGGACAAGGAGCAACCAAACGCCAGGTTCCATTGCGGTGCAAGGCAGACATCTCATCATCCATGGCTGCTTTCTAGGGACAAAACTGAGCCGCACCAGTATAACTGGAAGGCTCATCAGGAATCGTCTGGCACGCATACGTGACAGTCCCATCGGTACGTTTCAGTTTCTTGATGATCCTAGAGCGAGAGCGAGTGTGCGGGCGAGCGACGGCAGCACCCGAGTCATCTGCTAGAGCAGATGTGCCGCCAGGAGCAGAGGCGGTTGTCGGCACACGAGACGGAGCCGCAGCGGCCGCGATAGGACAAGCATCGGCGAATCAATAGGCCCAGAAGTCGCGAAGGGATCTGTCCACTGGGGCGAGGACAGATGCAGCCCAGACATGCGCACGCGACCGACCGGAGCGGACGACGCGTCATCCTGGGATCTCGTGCCAGGTGCATAACCCATGCACGGGGACATTCCTGGCGAGGGCTCCTCCGATCTAGACATCATTCCTGTAGACGGGTCAAAGGATAGAAAATGCTCATCGCTTATTAGATCATTAGTCCTATCAATACTTCCACTAGGAACAGATAAGGAAGACTTAGGTGGTGGTAGAAGCTGGACGTGAGGGGATGGTGAGGAATCGGATGGAGCAAGTGACACTTGAAACTTGCGAGAAAAAGGAAAAAACGATTCATCAAATACAACATCCCTGGAAATAAAGATTCGTCCAGTAGAAGGGTCTAAACACTTATATCCTTTGTGATGCAAGCTATAGCCTACAAATACACATTCTTTGGAGTGAAAGGCGAGTTTCTGATTATTCAGGGGGCGAAGATGAGGCCAACATGCGTAACCAAATGATTTGAGCATATTGTAGTCGGCTTTGGCTTGAAAAAGTCGTTCGATAGGAGAGGCATTGTCTATAACATGGGTTGGAAGGCAATTAATAAGAAACTTCGCGGTGAGAAAAGTCTCATCCCAAAAACGAACAGGCATGCAAGAGTGTGCTAATAGAGCTAGCCCGGTTTCGACTATATGTCTATGCTTGCGTTCAGCCGCACCATTTTGTTTGTGAGTGTATGGACAAGACACATGGTGTGCAATGCCATTTTTTGGAGATATTTATGAAGACGTTGGTATTCTCCTCCCCAATCGTATTGGACACATAGAATTTTGTGATTAAGCTGGCGTTCAACATGGGTTTGAAAATGGACGAAAATTTGTTCAACTTCTGATTTTGCACGCAAGAGATAAATCCATGTGAATTTGCTAAAGGCATCAATAAAGGAAACATAATACTTATAACCACCAACTGAAGTAGTTGCTGCCACCCATACATCGGAGTACACAAGCTTTAGAGGAAATTTGGCAATAAAACTAGATGGACCATAAGGAAGTTGGTGACTCTTTGCATGTTGGCACGCATCACAAACCGATGCGTCATGCAATTCACTACATGGGAGTTTATTCAAGCTAATGATAGACCGAACTACTTGTGAAGATGGATGGCCGAGACGGTGATGTCATTGCTTTTTATTGACTGACGTAAGCATGGTGGCCTTGATGTGATGAAGCGTGGATGGCGGGAAAGGGTAGAGACCGGCCCTACATGTTCCTTGGAGCAGGCTTTTCCTCGTTGCTAGATCCTTAACAACAAAAAAAGAAGGGTGAAATTCAACGAACACATCATTATCATTGGTCAAGCGATGAATAGAAACAAGATTTTTTGTAATTTGTGGGACATGAAGAACATTGCGAAGGCAGGTTTTAGCGGAAGTATTAATAGAACTTTGACCAATATGTTTGATGTCCAAACCTGCGCCGTTGCCGACTTGGACGTTGTCGTTGCCGTTGTAGCGCTCGCGGAAGGAGAGACGATCTAAGTCGCTCGTGATGTGATACGTTGCCCCGGTGTCCGAGTACCAGTTGGGATCAACTTGGTATCCGGAGCTAGTACCGGCAATGTTTGCCGAAGGATGCTCCTCTTCACCGCCGTGGAAGGAACTGTCAAAGCGCCTGAAGCACTTGAGGGCAACATGCCCGATCTTGCCGCAGAGCTGGCAGGTGGGACGCGGCGCATTGCCGCCACCTTGGCGATGCCTGATACATTGCAAATGTATCTATAATTTTTGATGTTCCATGCATGGTTTTATCCACTTTCTTGTGTTTTGTTCCAACTTTGGAGTACTTTTCATATGATTTCTTGGACTAACCTATTAACAAGAGCCACAGTGCCAGCTGCCTGTTTTCTGCTGTTTTTGGTTCCAGGAAGTTAGAAAATGAATATTCTCGGAATTGGACGGGACAAAAGCCAAAGTGCCTATTTTTCCGGAAGTCATCAAGTGCCAGAATACGAGACGAAGAGGGGACAAGGGGCCACCACACCACCTGGCCACGCAGCCAGGCCTGGCCCGCGCCAGGGGGTGGTGTGGCCACTCCCGGCACCCCCTCGGCCTCTCCTTCCGCCTATAATATGCCCTCGGGACGAAAACCCTAAGTGCCCGATCAGAAATCCACGAAAGAGTCTGTAGCCGCCGTCATCTCCATCCCTAGATCGGGAGCAATCTGAAGATCTTCCCGGCACCCTTCCTGATAGGGGAATTCACCCTAGAGGCCTTCTTCATCACCATCCAAGCCTCCGGTGTGATGCGTGAGTAGTTCATCTTTGGACTACGGATCCATGTAGTATCTAGATGGCTGGTTCTCCTCCTTTGTGCTTTCATGTCTAGATCTTGTGAGCTCCGTTCATGATCAAGATCATCTATTTGTAATTCTGCATGTTTTGTTTGCGGGGATCCGATGGATATTGAGATGCTATTTCAGATTGATTATTGATTCTATCATGTCTTTGTTATTTGTGATCTTGCATGCTTACCGCTGTTAGTATCTATCTTAGCCAAGTAGATGCTAGCAACCCCAAGAGTTAGTATTTATGCTCGATAGTGGGTTCATGCCTCTGGTAATCTGGGGAAGTGACAGAAATCTCTAAGGTACTAGATGTGCTGTTGCTACTAGGGAGAAAACAGCAATGCTTTGTTCATAGAACAATCGTATTGTTTACTTTACGCGTAGTTCGTAAAGCAATAATCTGTTGCTTGCAACTTAATACTGGAGGGGGTTCGGATGATAACCTGAAGGTGGATTATTAGTCATAGATGCAGTTGGATGGCGGTCTATGTATAATGTTGTAATGCCCAATCGAATCTCAAAGGAGTCAAGATGATTAGTATATGCATGTATTGCTTTCTCGATGTTTGTCAATTGCCCCGCTGTAATTTGTTCACCCAGCATGTTATCTATCTTAAGGAGAGCCACCTCTAGTGAACTATGGATCCTGGTCCTTGTCTTTTACATACAATCTACAATCTTTTACTGTTTTGTGTTTACTTTCTTCAAACTTTAACTTCTTTCCATTCGATACGTTTAATCCTTTGTTTTCCACAAAACATGGTGAGATTGACAACCTCATCGCAAGTTGGGGACAAAGTTCTGTGGTTGTGTTGTCCAGGTCTCCATGTTGCTACTAGCACCAGTAGTGCGCCCTGCCAAAGCTCAGCTAGTAACACCTTTGGGGTGTTTCCTTGCTCCTACTAGTTCGATTAAACCTTGGTTTCATAACTGAGGGAAACTTGCTGATGTGCTCATCATACCTTCCTCTTGGGGTTCCCAACGAGCTCTACATCATCATTCCTCCAGCATTTTTCTGGGCGCCATGCTCAGAGCCATCAAGCATTTTTCTGGCGCCGTTGCCGGGGAGTCAAGGACATCTTCACAATGGGAGTCCCTCATAACCAATCTCTTTACTTTGTTGTTTTTGTTTTGCTTAGTTTCGTTTTGCTTTGTTTGCTTGTTTTGTTATCTAAAATATTTTTACTAGTTTGCTTTCTTATTTCAAAAACACAAAAAAAAATAGTTCCTACTATAGTTGTTATTTTTGTTGGTTTGTTATTGTCTTGCTTTATCATGCTTTCTATCAATGGTTGGTTTCTTTGAAACTGAATCTTATTGGGAAGGTGGGTTCACGGAAGAACAAAAATATTATTATAAGGAACACCGCTTGTCACAAAAAGGGAAACACTTATGGGAACAAATTGATAAATTGAATATCATTGCTAGAAACGTGTGCTCTATTTATAATGTTACTTATTGCTTTGATAAATCTTGTTGCTGTAGGAGGTATAAACACCTCCCTTTTCAATGTGATTATAATGATAATGTTACCATATCTTCTTATGTTAAAGGAAATTATGACTTTTATGATGTGGAACAAATTGAAGAATTTATTGCTTAGAAGGGTGCATTCGAACTAGCTTATTTGCTTGAAAATACTGATGATGCACCTTAGAAATATGAGGTTTATGATATACTTCAATTTTGCTTTGATAACTACAAGGAATAAAATGGCTGTATTCTTGAATATCTTAATAGATGCTCTCCACCAATGGAAGAGACTAATGCCTTGCGGGAGCCTATGGAAGAAGAAATTGCTGAAACTAGAAGCTCATTGGATGAAAAAGAGGAGGAGAGTGATGATCAAGAGGAGGAAGAATGGATCTACCCATCCCTACCTTCTAATGAGAGTAACTCTTTACCCCTTACATTATTTGATTGTCCCCCATGCTTACTAAAGGAGGACGAATGTCATGTTCCTGAGGATTCTTTTGAAAATGTTTATAATAAAGCTCTAGTGCTTGTAGATCATGAAAAACATGCTTTATGTGATAGTTATATTGTTTAGTTTATTCATGAGGCTACTGAAAATTATTATGAGAGGAAAAAATATGGTTGTAGAAGTTTTCATGGTATTGAAACACCTCTCTATGTGCTGAAAGTTTTGATGTTATTCTCGTTTTATCTTCCTATGCATGTCACTTTGTTCTTTGTGAATTTATTCGCAGACGATATTTCTATGCATAGGAAGTGCGTTAGACTTAAATGTGTTTTGAATTTTCTTCTTGATGCTCTCTTTTACTTCAATTCATATTTCTATATGAGCATCTTCTCAAACTACCATGCCTAACTTAAAGGCGTTAAAGAAAAGTACTTATTGGGAGATAACCCAAAAGTTTTAGATGAGTCTTGGAAGTTATTACCTCTGTAATAACCTCTCTTTATCCTTTTTATTTGCTTTTTGTGCCAAGAGTAACCTCTAATGAGAGAGAAGTAATGATTGGGAAAGTTGCTGTCCCGAAACAGATTTCTGTGCTTCACCGTAAAAATTCGTGTAAAATCTCTGAACATCTTTTTGAGCCGTGATTTTTTGTGCTTTTGACCCAGGTTGTTTTCTAACTTTCGTTAGTTCAACACGTTTTTATTTGAGCAACATAAGGTCTTCGAAAAAATTCGTCTTTACCTGCTGGTCTGTTTTCACAGATTTCTGCCATTTTCTGCATTTGCTTCTTGTTGGTTTCTTCTTGAGTTCTTTTGGGGAATTGAGCTTTTTGAGGGAAGTGCTACAGTAGCTAGTGTTCTAATGGAAGTTTATTTGGTGTTAGAACTGAACCTTAAGACTTATTTATCTTGAGTGCACTAATGTTGCTAATAAAGATTGTGTGAAGTTTTGTATGAAGGAAAATTTCCAGGTGTATGGAAGGAATGAGTAATGAGATGAAGGATGTACTAAAGCTCAAGCTTGGGGATGCCACGCGTGTCAACCCAAGAAATATACAAGAAGTGCAAGCGTCAAAGTTTGGGGATGCCCAAGGCATCCCCCTCTTCATCAATAAAAATCCCAGGTTTCTTCCAAACGCTTCATTTTTATTGTTTCATGCACAGTTGTGTTGTTCTTGGAGCGTCTTCTTTTTTGTTTTAGTTTTAGTTTTTCGTTTGATTTGGTTTGATTAGTTTTCTGAATAAATTGGTTGGATCCCCTCTTTCATACATTGGTTTGCAAATAGTTTGGTTTGGTTTAGAAAAGAGTAGGAAACTTCATGCTTATGTGGTAAAAAGAGCTCGTTTTGACTGTGGCCTATACTTTGTCATGCCATGCTTGATATTGTTTTGGCTTTATGCTTAGTATTCTTTGTTGTAGCATGACTTGTTATAAACAATTGAGATTGCTTAATGTGCCTTGGATGAATCATGCGTTGTTTTAGCATATTAAAGCATAGTATAGTGGTATTCTCCTTTGATGCTTTATTCGGGTTGACTTGGCGCATGCTCACACCATGTTATGACTATCACAAGTCACCATTAGCCTTTATGATCCTTTATTTTTCAACTTGTAGTATCACTTTATGCTTTGATCAATGATGTTTTGTCGCTCTGCATGATTATGTCCATTATTGCTCTCTTAGTTTGTCGCTCCCAGTCTTTTGCTAGCCTCCACAACCAAGTATGAGTTCCACTCATGCATCTAACTCCCTAAACCAAGTTATTCCAAAGAGTCCACCATACCTACCTACTAGCTTATGTTATTCCAAGTATATTCATGCTTTTGTTTACCTTCCAAATTAAACTTGTTATGAGAAAACTAGTGATTAAAGCTCTTACGAACTTGATGGCACACTTTACTTTTTTGCATCTAATAAACTTGAACCATTGGGTCCTTCTTTGTTGCGTATATGCTTGCGCTTTATAAGTTGAAATTAGTAGAACCATGTTTCATGGGAAATGCTTTCAACATTGCACTTGTACTTTGTACCCCGTTGATATCATGTTCTTTTGCTTACAGATCCTGGCGGTGTAAAATAAAAGTGGAACTTGTAAGATCATGGAGTTTGTATGTGTGTTAGAGAAACGCCTGGGCCGCTAGCCTAAGCCATGCCTAATCATGGTGGAAACTTGCAGCATCACCATAATGAGCACTCTATGAAGCATCCTCAATAAAAACCTATGCAAATAGCAAATAAAAAGATCACTGAGATGCTCATTGTCTGCTTGCCTTGTCATTTTGATTATGGGAAAGCTCCCGTATCATGTGCAAGGGGTACCCCGTTGGCGGTTCTTAATGATACACATGTACTTACAATGACAAGAGCTTAGTCGTGACTGAAGTTGAGTAGCATGAGGATCGGTCTTCGTAAGTAAGGGGCATGAGATTTTGGTTTATAACTTGTCAAGCATATCCTCTTAGTTGTGTCACTTTAAACTTAATCACCTTAAAGATGCTTATGATAGGGGCAATGAGAGCTCAAAGCTATAAGTACCATAATTTTTGGAAGCTCTTGATGAGACTTGAATCCCTACTTCCTTTTACAAAGGCCTTTCTTCCACCATTATATTGAGTCTCCACCTTCTATCTTTATGCACCTACTTTGAGAGCATAGTGGCCATTCTCAGTTCTATGTGCATTGTCCCAAGACTAGTTGATTGATGCATAACTTGTTATTGCTTGTTTTAAACTATTGTATCTAGTCACTCTTATGAACTTTGAAGGTGTCCCATGCATTTGTATTTGCTACTATATTGAGGGACAAGCTGAATACTATTATGCCATGTTTTCTTTATGTGAAACAAACAAACGTCTTGCAAAGCATTGTTATTCATGAATCTTTTGTTTGTGCCTTTTCATGTTGCATCATAGTTTCTTTGTCTTATTGCTAGAACTTTGTCTTTCATGTTATGATTGAAGTACTATGATTCCAGCTTTGAATGTTTTACAAATACTATGATCAAGTCTTTGATGGTGCATGTCACCTCAAAAATTATTCTTTCTTTTTATCACTTACCTACTCGAGGACGAGCAGGAGTTAAGATTTGGGATATTGATACATTGCAAATGTATCTATAATTTTTGATGTTCCATGCTTGGTTTTATCCACTTTCTTGTGTTTTGTTCCAAATTTGGAGTACTTTTCATATGATTTCTTGGACTAACCTATTAACAAGAGCCACAGTGCCAGCTGCATGTTTTATGCTATTTTTGGTTCTAGGAAGTCAGAAAATGAATATTCTCGGAATTGGACGGGACAAAAGCCAAAGTGCCTATTTTTCCGGAAGTCATCAAGTGCCAGAATACGAGACGGAGAGGGGCCAGGGGGCCACCACACCACCTGGCCGCGTGGCCAGGCCTGGCCCGCGCCAGGGGGTGGTGTGGCCGCTCCCGGCACCCCCTCGGCCTCTCCTTCCGCCTATAAGATGCCCTCGGGACGAAAACCCTAAGTGCCCGATCAAAAATCCACGAAAGAGTCTGTAGCCGCCGTCATCTCCATCCCTAGATCGGGAGGGATCTAAAGCTCTTCCCGGCACCATGCCGGAGAGGGGAATTCACCCTGGAGTCCTTCTTCATCACCATGCAAGCCTCCGGTGTGATGCGTGAGCAGTTCATACTTGGACTACGGATCCATGTAGTAGCTAGATGACTGGTTCTCCTCCTTTGTGCTTTCATGTCTAGATCTTGTGAGCTCCGTTCATGATCAAGATCATCTATTTGTAATTCTGCATGTTGTGTTTCCAGGGATCCGATGGATATTGAGATGCTATTTCAGATTGATTATTGATTCTATCATGTCTTTGTTATTTGTGATCTTGCATGCTTTCCGTTGTTAGTAGCTATCTTGGCCAAGTAGATGCTAGCAACTCCAAGAGTTAGTATTTATGCTCGATAGTGGGTTCATGCCTCTGGTAATCTGGGGAAGTGACAGAAATCTCTAAGGTACTAGATGTGCTGTTGCTACTAGGGAGAAAACAGCAATCCTTTGTTCATAGAACAATCATATTGTTTACTTTACGCGTAGTTCGTAAAGCAATAATCTGTTGCTTGCAACTTAATACTGGAGGGGGTTCGGATGATAACCTGAAGGTGGATTATTAGTCATAGATGCAGTTGGATGGCGGTCTATGTATAATGTTGTAATGCCCAATCGAATCTCAAAGGAGTCAAGATGATTAGTATATGCATGTATTGCTTTCTCGATGTTTGTCAATTGCCCGCCTGTAATTTGTTCACCCAGCATGTTATCTATCTTAAGGAGAGCCACCTCTAGTGAACTATGGATCCCGGTCCTTGTCTTTTACATAGAATCTACAATCTTTTACTGTTTTGTGTTTACTTTCTGCAAACTTTTACTTCTTTCCATTCGATACGTTTAATCCTTTGTTTTCCGCAAAACACGGTGAGATTGACAACCTCATCGCAAGTTGGGGACAAAGTTCTGTGGTTGCGTTGTGCAGGTCTCCACGTTGCTACTAGCACCGGTAGTGCGCCCTACCAAAGCTCAGCTAGTAACACCTTTGGGGTGTTTCCTTGCTCCTACTGGTTCAATTAAACCTTGGTTTCATAACTGAGGGAAACTTGTTGATGTGCCCATCATACCTTCATCTTGGGGTTCCCATGGAGCTCTACATCATCATTGCTCCAACATTTTTCTGGGCGCCATACTCAGAGCCATCAACGCCCGCCACCACCGCCTTGTCCGCCACCTTGGTTTCCACCATAGCCTCCACCGCGGCGTCCATAGCCGCTTTCATTGCGGCCTTTTCTGCCTCCCTGACCACCCTAATATCGTCCGGTGTTGCCACGTCCTTGCCGACCAGAGCCGACGAAGTTGGCAGAGGAGAAGATCGGGACTGTAGATGGCCTGCCGATGCTCGTAGCCGAGAAGGAAGGAGTAGAGTTCATCGAGCGTGAGGTCGGTCTTGACGTTGAGGGCGGAGACGAGGGACTCGTATTCGGCGCCGAGGCCGGAGGTGATGTAGGCGATCAATTCGTCGGCGTGGAGCGGATGGCCGATGGCGGTGAGGGTGTCGCCCAGCGTCTTCTTCAGCTTGAAGTAGTTTTGCCTGCTCATGTCGGGCCTCTTCAGAGTCACCAGCTGCGTTCGGACTTGGTTCAACCGAGCACGGGAGCCCGAGGCAAACATGCTCTCGAGCTGCCCCCAGGCACCGGCCGCGGAAGTGGCGGCCATGGCGTACGGGAGGATGTCCTCCGAGACCGTGGCGAGGATGCCGCTGAGGATCGCCTGGTCCTTGGTGTACCATGTGGTGTATGCTGCGTTGGCCACCTCCGTGGTGACCTGGTTGTCGCCGGTGCCGGTTTGAACGGAGATGGTCTTGGACAGGGCGGGCTCCTGGCCATTGACGATGCCAAGGAGCTGGTGGGTGCGGAGGTATGCAAGAAGCTGAGCCTTCCACATCAGGTGGTTTTCGGTGGTGAGGCGAACGGTGACTACCGACGAGACTACAGGCATGGCAGCTAGGATCGAGAAAGAAGAGGAGGGAGTCGACATCTGTCAGATCGGCTCTGATACCATATAGAAACTAACGAGAGAGGAGAGAGATTGGTTTAGGCCACGATGCAAACTCATCGGGCGCTCATGTATATATATACCACAACCATAACGATGGCGGGCGGCGTACGCACGACGTGTGGTACAAGTTCAGAGATACAATATTGTTACAACGACTCAACAACTCATGTTTATCTACAGCTAGCTATAACCACCGTAATTCTACCAGAACCGAAGCCTATCTCGTACGAGCTAAATTTTGTACGTTAATATGCTGGTCCATCCCACGCTTGCCCCTGCCGCATCCGTTCTGCCTCCTCCCGTACCTCGCTGCCAGTTCCCAGCGGCGACCTCATCATTACGGTATGATCTAAACACTAGCCCGATGGTTTGATAAGCATTGGCGTCTAATTTGATTCTGCATTGTTGTTGGGGCGTATAGAGGAGCTTTTGCGGATTGCACTCTGCCTCTCGTGCCCACATTCATAGCTGACAGCCAGGTCGATTGCATGCATACTATTTTTCACGAGCGATTAATGCATGTCCTTATCTATTTTAGTGGAGATTAAGTGCCATTATTATAATTACCTAAGGCCAGACGCCGGCGTCTCCAACGATCGAGTGATCATTGTCAACTGGCCACCATCTTCACAGCATGCTTCCTAGGCTGCATGAGGTGTCCCTAGATCTCATCTTTTGTTGCTGCCTCTCTATTCCATAATTTCGATTTTGTCTTTTATCCTCTTTGTTGTATCCATTCGCAGCAAGATGAACATAAATATGAGGAACGCAAAAATAAAATCAAATATGAGGAACCTGGCAAAGAAGTTTTTTGTGTTTTTATTTTTTACATGAGAAGCTGAATAAAAAAATGAAACGGTCTACGAGTAACTAAACTTTTTTTATATAGTAAAAGCGGGATAGCGTGATCATTCCGAAAATTGACAAAGATCAAACTCCAGTCGCTAGGATGCACCACTGCGATCCAACCACTAGGCTACTATCTCGTTCGCAAAAAATGAAAACTGACCAGGACTGTCCTTGGTGGTAATGATACACTAGAAACGGGACTTGGCGTGAGAATTCCGGAGAATCGAACTCTGGTCACTCGGGTGCGCCATTGTGACTCAATCACTGGGCTATTGTCCCGTTCTCAAGCAGATGAATAAGAGGGAAGATGTTTACAGCTAGCGTCTACTACATAAGGGAATGCAAACATTGCAGTGCTATGTTTTTTATTGTTGTTCTGTTTGCTTGCCAGATTGCTTAGGTAGCATGCTCGTGCAATGTATTTGCTTATTTAAGTTAATTTATAGCCTTTTTTCTCTAGAAGCATTGGCTCGACGGGTAATATATACCTACTAATAAAAGTAGAACGGGTTCTTTGGTTTGGTCTGCTTTGGATAATTTTGCGCCTGTGAGTTTAGACTTATTACAGATAATGCCACTGCCTAAGTAAGAAAATCTATATCTATCTATACCTAATAATAAAGTACGGAACGCTTCTATCAACCAGTCTTTTGTTTGGACGATTTTACCCCTGAGGTTTTGTTGATATTACCCACCGTGCCACTGCTGAGTTAAACTGAACGGTTACGCTTCGTTTTCTGTCTCTCCCTGCCTCCCGACCTTATCCCAATGCGGCGGATCACGCGACCTCCCCGGTGGCTCCTCTCTTCCGTGACGTCCCCATCGTCTGACTTGTCCCGCGACCACCAGGATGCAGCCGCCGACGCTTCCACCACGGCCTACAACCCCAGAATCCTTGCCACATCCACGCAGCTTCCCTGGAGGTCACCGCGACCAAGCAGCGGGTCGCCGGACAAGCCAGAAGTGGAGGCAGTAGAGGAAGTACGTGTCGGGCGGCCGACATACGCGGCCAAGGGCGCGTGTAGGAGGAGAGGCGTGATGTGGTCGAGGAAAGAGCAGGCCAAAGACAGGGAGGCACCTTAGAGCTTGAGAGGCCACGGGGATTGGCCATGTGGTCCCGGAGCAGAGAGCCGTGGCGTGTTCAGGCCTCATGGGCGAGCGGCTGGCGCGGGGCAGGATGCAACGCAAGTTGCAGCGAGACGGCGGGGATCATGGCGAGCGGGAACCTCCGCATCACTACGTGCAGCAGAGGAGAAAGACCGGGACGCACGGGGTCAGAGCTTGGTCTCGACGTGGCCGGAGTTGAAGCGGGGTAGCTAGAAATCGAGGGGAAGGGAGGCGCATGTGGCGAGGCGAGGGGTGGTGACCCCCATCCTCGGCGTCGCGACCCCGAACTCCCTCGCCACAGCCAACGCCCGTGCGTCGCATAAGTGTTCGCATCAAGCCACAACGCTGACCATGAAAATTGGTGGAGGTTGCCACGGCGTGGGAGATGTTCCAGGCCGCGTCACAGTGCCTCTACCTGAGGGCCATGGAGACCATGAGTGCGCGGGTGGTGCTCGTCTGCATGTTAGTGTTGTCCTCAATCTGACTACTCTCTCTAGTGAACCTCGCATGTGAAGCGTTTGAGCAAATGGCCAAAGAAAAGCAGAGCAAGAAAACAGAGTATGCACAGGTTGGTTTTCCAAGGCGACAAACACTTTTTTTTTCTTATTCAGCAACTAATGATCCGGTCTGCATTTTTCAACATATGCAAGGTTTAGCTTATTACATGAGCACAAGCACATTGTCCTCACTCGACCAACACGCAATGTACTGCACCTGATTAAGCATGAACAGCCATACAACACAATAGCATGTCCACACACACATATATACAATATGTATGCAATCAGGTTCACCTGGCACAAATCAAACATGCATCAACAAATGATCATGATCAACAACTAATGAATTTACACATATTGACAACATTAACTTCTAACAGTAAGGCTCTCGCAGATGGTGGAGAGGCCAGCACGGAGCCGTCCTTCTCCTGCACCGTTGAGGCCAACTTGACAGTCTTAGAAGCCATGAGAGCTAACATCCTTAGTGTGAAGAACTAACTGATCCTCACATCACTAGCAGCAGGCTCTTGGACTACTTTTTTTATCAGAGATTAAGGGGGGATAATTGAGGCATTGGAGCTATAGCAATATAGACAGTACATAGATATTATTTTTCTTCTTTTCCATTTGTTAGTAAGTCACTGCAACAATTTTCTATGATAAGATAGGATCAAGAGAATGGGTGATAGAATAAGTACATGGTGGAGTGAATTCTTCTGTGTTCTCTTTTGAAGAATCGAACAAATTGTTTTCTCAAAAAAATGAGAGAGTTTGACCACGTTGTGCTGAATAGTAAAAAGGATGTTTTAATTTGAATGTGTAAGCATTCGTATTCAGTAATAACAAACTATTCCAATTGTTTGCTAAAATGATGTGTCAAATATTTCATCTATTCGTAGCAACGCACGGGTATTGTGCTAGTACATACTAATAAAAGCAGAGTTGTTTCTTTGGTTTGGTCCGTTTTGGATAATTTTGCCCCTATGAGTTTAGACTTATTACAGGTACTTCCACTGTCTAAGTCAGAAAAGCGATTCTAAATTAAAAATATCTCACGGAGAAATAGAGGTTAGAGAAGTCAGTGCGGGATATCCTACACAAACTGTGCTCTAGGATGACTCCCAAACAAACTCTGCTCGAGCTCGTGCCTGCAGTGTGCACGTATAAAAAGAACTCGAGAGAATGGGTGATAAAATAAGTACATGGTGAAGTGAATTCTTCTGTGTTCCCTTTTGAAGAATCGAACAAATTGTTTTCTCAAAAAAAATGAGAGAGTTTGACCACGTTGTGCTGAATAGTACGAAGGATGTTTTAATTAAATGTGTAAGCATTCGCATTCAGTAATAACAAACTACTCCAATTATTTTGCTAAAATGAGTGTCAAATATTTCATCTATTCTTAGCAACGTACGGTATTGTGCTAGTACATACTAATAAAAGCAGAACTGTTTCTTTGGTTTGGTCCATTTTGGATAATTTTGCCCCTATGAGTTAGGCTTATTATGGGTACTGCCACTGTCTAAGTCAGAAAAGCGATTCTAAATTAAAAATATCTCACGGAGAACGAGAGGTTAGATAAGTCAGCGCGGGATATCCTACACAAACGGTGCTCTAGGATGACTCCCAAACAAACTCTGCTCGAGCTCGTGCCTGCAGTGTGCCCGTATAAAAAGGACTCGAGTTCCCTACATCAAAATCGAAATCAAAACCCAGCCCCAAGTTCAGGTGCTAGACGTTGCCGCCGATAGGTCTGGAGATAAAACTTGAAACTCGACGAGTTTAATGAGCACGAATCGTTCGAAATCGCTCATTTCCTTAATAATCTGAGTTGACATGCAGTTTTTGCTCGATATCCTTAACAAGTTAAACAATCGAGTTAACAATGTTCGTGAGCTACTCGTTAAACTTGCTAACAACCGAAGTAAGGTCCAGTTATGTTGCTACATGTCTGATCTGGCAACCAATCTAAGACAAACATCTAGCCCATTGAGTAAGACTGGTCAATCCAGAAGTGCGCGACCGACCAAAGACCTTATCCTAGACTCTCCCGGTCGATTCAGTATATTTCTCATATGTCTCATCAACTCGTCATCTCCCACTGCATACCCATCTCCATACTCTCGATCTAAATCTACTAACCGCGGCGCTGACCGAACCCTGCCGACTGCCATTTTTAATTATCGATATGTCTGTGTCTGAGACTACATTTTCATAACGAGCAGCTCGTGAGCGTTCGTTAACATCTAATGAACCGGGCTGAGCTTTACTTTTTACTCGTTATCATTAACGGTATAATGATTTGAGTCTTAATGAGCATGAGCCTTAACGAGTCAAGTTGTTGCCACCGACTTGCTTCCCGGCTTCGTCAGAACTCCGTCCGTCTATGCTCCACCACCCGTCGAGGCAAGCTGTAGCCGCTGCACGATTGAAGTCGATGCTCGCCTCTGGCTGCAGCTTAAAACCCGCTTAGACGGAACCAGTGGCAGGTGGAGGACGCCGCCGGCAAGAGCTGGAGGATAAGAGGACGCGTCCAAGTTAACCTCGGGAAGGATGTAGGTGGCGGAGAGGTGGCGCTACTGACCATGGAGTCCACCCCAATAGGTTCAGAGCATGCGCCAGGAGGGAGAAGAGGAATTCGACAGTGTCCTCGACCGCCTCCACGAACAGCACGCGTCGTGCGGTCGTGCCTTGTTGTCTACCAGAAGCTTCAGCTAAACGGCGCTGACGCGGCTGCATTGGTTGCCACTCTTGGAAACAAAGATATCGACCAAATAAAAGTGACAATGCCAATAGACAGCAGAAACAGGATGAAGCTGAGTCTGGTAAAGTTCCAACGTGCTCTGATGATCAAAACATCATATTCAACCTCATTCAAACAGAGCATTCAGTTTACTGCGACAACGTTGCATGAGAATTCTTCCTCATGATGAAAATTGTGGAGCATTTTTTATCACGGTTCGATAGAAACTCTCTCCGCTGAATAGTATTTTTTAAATCCACCTATTCTGGTTTATATCATTATTGCTTCAAATCTCATAGTACATCATGGTTCGGATAGTAGATTAAATAAAAACAGAGTGAGGGTATTACATATGAAGATGAAAAGGGTTAATTGCCGCATGGAAAATTTGGGTTGCCACATCGTAAAGTTTATTTTTCTCACCCGTAGCAACGCACGGACAAGTTTCCTATTCTATATCTACACCTATTAATAAAAGCAAAAAAAAATTTTATGGTCTGTACGGAAAAAGAGAATTTTATCCCTGAAGTTTAAGTAAATTACCCACCACTGCCACTCCTAAGTTAAACAATGGTTTGTGTTAGACACAACGTCGCCCGCTATCCCTGTCTTTGTCCGGAGCGAACGATACGAAAATATTTATGCTGCCGCCTCCAACATCCTTGTGTCGCCTTCCTCTTTCCTGCTTCGCCTCCCCATCTCAATCCCCCTCCTCACCGCTTCCCCCATCCACCATGACCAGTTAGGTGTGATCTGATGGGTGTTGAAAATATAAGCAATGATCCATATGATTTAATCCGAATAATAAACTGATAAAACATGATCATACAGACAGTACCAAAACTAATCATATAGCTCAACAAAGTAGATGAACAGATTACATCTAAATAAGATAAACCTATCACATCTATACCGAACGCTAGAATAAGGAACTCTAGCAGAATCTGAAATAAGAAGTTCAATATTACGTACGGTAGAGCAGCGGCAGCAGCAGCCGCAGCGGTAGTAGCAACCGTGGTAGCAGCATCGTCAGCCATGTCGTCGATGTAGAGGCTGCCGTTGTCCGGGAAGAAGTCCTCGTCGGGGAAGGAGTCGTCGGAAGACGTTGTGGGAGCCAGTAGTCGCGCTTGAGCGCTCCCCAAAAACCTGATCGTCCCTCACCCGTACAGGTTCACAAGAGGCGACGTTCCGGAGGCCTACTGTCCTGATCTACGGTGCACGCCACAAGACGAGATGGGGAAGACGAAGGCGGCGGCGCAATAGACTAGAAGGAGACGCGTGTGGTAAGCGATGCCGATTAGGTATAGCGCAGGCGTTTATATAGAGCAATTCAGGGAGACCGTGGGACTCAGCCCACGTCCGAGTCGGTAACAGCCCACGTCCCATAAAGGCTGGAAACGGCTGACCAATTAACACGTCCGTTAATGATTCGTAATTAATCTATGATTAATTTTCCTGACTAGCAAAAATAAAGCTCGGCTCGGCGAGATTCCCGCAACCCGCGGCGTGCGCGTGTCGTGACGAGGCGAGGTGTGGCGTGGCGTGGCGAGGCGAGGCGGGCGGCGTGGAGGAGGAGTGCGCGGGAGCTGCTCTTCTTCTCACACCTTAGTGAGTGGTGGAACAGTCTAGTATATAAGGAGGTGTAACTCTCGCTCAACTAGCAATGTGGGACTAAACTTTGACACCACGTGCACAGCCATAAGCTGCCATACACAAATGGGCCAAAGAGAATTTCAGAATTTGTCTAATGGGCAACAGCCCAAAACTCACCAAATTCCAACAATCCCCCACAAAGTCTCATTGGCATATCACCTCATTTCCATTCTAGAATATTGTTTTATTAGAGAGCACCCAACTCTCACAGACTGCGACTTTTAACAGTCGGACTCATATAGGTATGTTCCTCAATAGATGTTCTGCAGGACAACATCTCTGCTTGGAAAAGCCACTTGGAACATATTAAGATAAATATCAACCTGCCATGCAGAATAAGAGAGTATTGCATCTTTATGGAGATGTAAATATAATATGGGCAGACTCTCCTCTCAGCTGATCAACAGCTTGTCTCCCAGCTCTAATTCACGGGATCTCCGATCACATAGAGTGGGTTGCCACTGCGAACAACTCATTGTGTGGGTCTCAAGCCCATCTCCCTCGATGCATTATCTATCACATTACGTGATAAACCCTTTGTGAAAGGATCTGCCAAATTCTTAGAT
The DNA here is from genome assembly GCA_910589775.1 of Avena eriantha. Taxonomy (NCBI): domain Eukaryota; kingdom Viridiplantae; phylum Streptophyta; class Magnoliopsida; order Poales; family Poaceae; genus Avena; species Avena eriantha. The sequence continues at coordinate 282,411,357 of OU342742.1, read as the reverse complement.
GTTTGGATATAATCCAACGCAATAACTCCGGAGTTTCTCAGTTTTCTGACAGATTTCAATCTCCTTTTCACATGCCTTGATGACTTCATATTATCTTTAGAACTGTTTACTTTGACGATCACAGTTTGATTATCACAGTTCATCGATGGCGGGTATTGGTTTTTCAACCACAGGTAAGTCCATCAAAAGCTAACAAAGCCACTCTGCTTCAACAGTGGCTGTGTCTAATGCTATGAGTTCTGCTTCCATAGTTGACCTCGTTAAGATGGTCTGCTTGCAAGACTTCCAAGAAACAGCGCCACCACCAAGTGTAAAAAAATAACCACTTGTGGCCTTAATCTCATCGCATCAGATATCCAGTTTGAATCACTATAACCCTCAGGTACTCGAGGATACCCGGTATAGTGAATACCATAACTCGTAGTGCCTTTCAAATAGCGCAAAACTCTCTCAAGATCATGCCAACGATCATCTCCAGGATTTGACACAAATCGACTCAGTTTGCTTACAGCAAAGGAGATGTCAGGCCTCGTAGCGCTGGCTAAATACATGAGCGAGCCAATAATTTGAGAATATCTCAATTGATCTTTGGCATCCCTTCGATTCTTTCGAAGTAGCACACTCGGATCATAAGGCGTTGGAGAAGACTTACAGTCGCTATACCCAAAGCGACTCAATATCTTTTCCACATAGTGGGACTAAAGTAGTGTAATCCCACCATTGTCATCCTTCAGTAGCTTGATGTTTAAGATTACATCAGCCACTCCCAAGTCCTTCATCTCAAAGAGCGAGATAGGAACTCTTTGACCTCCTCAATAACAGTGAGGTTGGTCCCGAATATCAATATGTCATCGACATAGAGACACATAATAACTCCCTCGCCCCCACCATGGAGATAGTACACACACTTATCATCTTCGTTTACAACAAAGCCTTCAGCGGTTAAGGTTCTTTCAAACTTCTCATGCCACTGCTTAGGAGCTTGCTTAAGATCATATAAAGACTTCACTAACTTACACACCTTTCCTTCTTGACCATCTACTACAAATCCATCAGGCTGCTCCATATAAATTTCCTCATCTAGCTCTCCATTTAGAAAAGTTGTCTTAACGTCCATTTGATGAACGAGAAGACCATGTGAGGCAGCCAAGGATAGTAGTATTCGAATAGTGGTCAATTTGGCAATAGGTGAGTAGGTATCGAAGAAGTCTTCACCTTCTTTCTAGGTATAACCCTTGGCCACAAGACGTGCCTTGTACTTTTCAATAGTACCATCAGGTCTAAGCTTTTTCTTGAACACCCACTTACATCCTACAGGTTTGCACCCATAAGGACGACCAGTGACCTCCTAAGTTCCATTAGCTAAGATGGAATCCATCTCATTACGGACAACTTCTTTCCAGTAGTTAGCATCTTGAGATGCATAGGCTTCTGAAATAGAGGTGGGAGTATCATCCACAAGGTACACAATGAAATCATCACCAAATGACTTTGCAGTCCTTTGTCTCTTACTCCTTATAGGAGTTTCATTGTCGTCCTCCACATGATCATCATAGTGTTCTATCGGCATAGTGGGTTCAGGAATTATAGCAAATTCCTGACTAGATGAACTAGTCATCTCCTGATTTGATGAGCTAGACATACCTTTCATTTGAAAGATGTCCTCAAAGAAAGTTGCATCATTCGACTCCATTATCGTACCAACATGCATGTCGGATACTTCAGATTTTACTATCAAAAATCTATAGCCAATGCTATGAAAAGCATATCCCAGAAAAACACAATCCATGTTTTTTGGTCCAAGCTTTCGCTTCTTGGGTATTGGAATATTGACTTTCGCCAAACATCCCCAAGTTCGTAAGTAAGAGAGTTTAAGCCTTTTCTTTTCCCATTCCTCAAATGGAGTCATGGTTTTATCCTTTACGGGAACATGGTTTAGGACATGACACGCAGTCATTAGCGCCTCCCCCCCACCATTCCTTGGAAAGACCCGATGTATCTAACATGGCGTTAACCAAATCAGTTAGAGTGCGGTTCTTTCTTTCGGCCACCCCATTTGACTGAGGTGAGTAGGGATGCGTCCTCTCATGAATAATACCATGTTCCGTACAGAATATATCAAATTCATTTGAAAAGTACTCTCCACCATGATCCAGCCTTAACCGCTTGATTTTAAGATCAAGTTGGTTTTCTGCTTCAGCTTTATAGTTTTTGAAGTAACTCAAAGCCTCATCTTTAGATTTCAGAAGATAAACATAGCAGTATCTAGTGGAGTCATCAATCAACGTCATAAAGTATCTTTTTCCACCTCGTGTCAATACACCATTCATCTCATAAAGATCTGAATGTATAAGTTCTAAAGGTGCTAAGTTTCTCGGTTCCGCAGCCGTATGAGACTTGCGGGGTTGCTTTGCTTGCACACAAACTTGGTACTTAGAACCTTTGGTAGTGGTAAATTTCGAAATTAAATTCATATTGGCTAGCCGCGTCATGCAACCAAAGTTAATATGACAAAGTCATGAATGCCAAATATTGAACTCATTATCATTGCAAACATGATTAATAACTTTAGTACACGAGTCTAACAAAGATAAGCGGAACAGACCTCCGCACTCATAAACCTTTCCAACAAATTGTACATACTTAGAGATTATAACTTTATTGGACTCAAACACCAACTTAAAACCATCTCGACATAGAAGTGATCCGCTGACGAGATTCTTATTGATGGACGGAATGTGCTGCACATTCTTCAGCTGTACGGTCTTCCCCGAAGTAAACTTTAAATTTACCGTACCAACACCATGAACAGAAGCATGTGAGCCGTTTTCCATCAGCACGGAGGAAGTCCTTGCGACCTGATAAGAAGAGAACAAGTATATATCAGAACATACATGTGTATTAGCACCCATGTCAATCCACCAATCAGGAGAATGACATACTGAAAGGATAGTTGGTAAAATACTGTACCCAATGTCCTTCATCTCAGTATCGCTAATAACAACATTAGCGGTCTTGCCGATGTTCCCATGTTGCCGCTTGTCAAAGCGATTAGGGCAGCTAGGAGCCCAATGATCAGGATCACCACAGACGTGGCAAGAGCCTTTCTTCTTATCATTCTTCCTCTTAAAGTTGGTGGAGTGAGTGGCCTTATTCTTGCCATCAAACTTCCCTTTCCATCAGACTTGTTCTTATTCTTGAACTTGTCGGATTGGAAGTTTTTCTTCTGTACCAAATTGACACTAGAAGCTCCCTCAAGTACTCGAGCACGTGTGTCCTTTGCTCTCGCCTTCTCTTCCACATGAAGAGACCCAATGAGATCCGTAACGGAAAACTCTTGTCTCTTATGTTTTAGAGAAGTAGCAAAGTTCCTCCACATGGGAGGAAGCTTGGCAATAATGCCTCCGACCACAAACTTGTCCGGTAAGGTACACTTGAACTGCTCAAATTCTTTGGCAAGTGATTGTATCTCATGAGCTTGCTCAACAACGGAGCGCTCATCAACTATCCTGTAGTCATAGAATTGCTCCATGACATACAACTCAGTGCCAGCGTCCGAGACCCCAAACTTGGCCTCGAGCGCATCCCACGCGTCTTTGCCATTATTAAATGACATATATGGTCAACAATGTTGTTCCCAAGAATACTGAACAGAGCCGCCATAAACATATTATCGGCTTTCTTAAAGACCGCTTCTTGCTCAACAGAAAGATCTCCTTCAGGTTTGTCAAGAGTAGCGCTATAGCAGTTTAGGTTTTTAAACCATAGAATTGCTCTCGCGTGCCATCTTTTATAGTGCATACCATCAAACGAAGGAGGCCAAGTAGCCGCGGCTACACCAGTGGAATTCAGTTGCCTATAATCAAGTTTTTGGATTGTTGAAAATATAAGCAATGATCCATATGATTTAATCCGAATAATAAACTGATAAAACATGATCATACAGACAGTACCAAAACTAATCATGCAGATCAACAAAGTAGATGAACAGATTACATCTAAATAAGATAAACCTATCACATCTACACCTAACGCTAGAATAAGGAACTTTAGCAGAATCTGAAATAAGAAGTTCAGTATTACGTACGGTAGAGCAGCGGCAGCAGCAGCCGCAGCGGTAGTAGCAGCCGTGGTAGTAGCATCGTCAGCCATGTCGTCAATGTAGAGGCTGCCGTTGTCCGGGAAGAAGTCCTCGTCGGGGAAGGAGTCATCGGAAGACGTTGTGGAAGCCAGTAGTCGCGCTTGAGCGCTCCCCAAAAACCTGATCGCCCCTTACCCGTATAGGTTCACGAGAGGCGGCGTTCCGGAGGCCTACTGTCCCGATCTACGGTGCACGCCACAAGACGAGATGGGGAAGACGAAGGCAGCGGCGCAATAGACTGGAAGGAGACGCGTGTGGTAAACGATGCCGATTAGGTTTAGCGCAGACGTTTATATAGAGCAATTCAGGGAGACCGTGGGACTCAGCCCAAGTTTGAGTCGGTAACAGCCCACGTTCCATAAAGACTGAAAACGGCTGACCAATTAACGCGTCCGTTAATGACTCGTAATTAATATATGATTATTTTTCCTGACTAGCAAAAATAAAGCTCGGCTCGGCGAGATTCCCGCAATTCGCGGTGCGCGCGCGCGTCGTGACGAGGCGAGGCGAGGCGTGGCGTGGCGAGGCGGACGGCGTCGGAGGAGGAGTGTGCGAGAGCTGCTCTTCTTCTCACACCTTAGTGAATGGTGGAACAGCCTAATATATAAGGAGGTGTAACTCTCACTCAACTAGCAATGTGGGACACCGCGTGCACAACCATAAACTACCATACACAAATGCGCCAAAGTGAATTTCAGAATTTGTCTAATGAACCAACAGCCCAAAACTCACCAGACTCCAACAATGGGCCCTCCATAAACGTATCCTCCTCGACTCGGCCGCGGTACACGGCGGCGGAGGTGCAATGGCTACTCACGATACATGCACGAGCTCGGCGTAAGGAGTCAAGGAGCGCAGCTGCTGCGTGCCATCAATCCTTGGCCGAACGAGGCACGAAACACTCAAATTTAGTGGAAAACAATCCACAATCCCTTAATTAAAACAAGGCGTTAGAGCACGACCACAATCAGGAAAGCACCGCAGTTTCTCCAATGGAGCACAGACTGAGAGAACGGAGCAGGGCGACGAGCTTGAGTTGGGTGAGGTTGCCGATGCCGTCCATGTTGAAGTGGGCGAAGGGGCACGCGGCTGGCTTCTCCACCTCGCTAGGGACTGCTTCAAAGCTAAAGCTAGCGACATCGTGCCATATCTACAAACACTAAGATAATTGAACCGGAGGAGCAGCTAATTTGGCACGGGAGAAGAAAAATGATGCCTGTAAAAATGGGATGGGAACGTCTCAAGCAAGAAGATAACCACGGGAGAAATAAAAAAAATCTAACTCATGTGGCTTGAGGCTGATTTGGTGGTCTCAACTGTTGAGCTTATTTCCTTTATTATATTATAAATTAATTGACATTAACATGCAAATGGATACATCTTTGTAAGATTTTTGTTGATGGACGCATCCTCATATGACATAGTTAAGCTTATTGGCTTTATTACATTAATAGTCGCTTTATGTACTCCAAAGTAATTAATGATAGCAGCATTTCAATTCAAAATATCCGCTTGGCAACAAAGTATTAATTTTAAAAATATAACTTAAAAAAACCGTAGCAACACACAGGCATTCGTGCTAGTTATGCACTCTCTCTGTTTCGGTTTACAAGTCATGTGCGTACTTTTATGTCGCAAAATTAAGCAACTTAGTATGATGTATATATTATAAAATATATATCACCGAAATTTTTAGACTTTGTAGTTTCCAATAATATAATTTTTGTATTATATAATTCAAATTATATAGGTCAACTTTATAACCTAGATATACACGCATGACTTGTAGACCGAAACAGAGGGGGTATTACAGTTGTTGAGTCGTAACCGAGTCCCCTCCATGAAAATATATCTTATTTTCTAGATGAACACGAGTTGGATAAGTTTTTTTGTAGAAACGATTTGGATGAGTTAATAGCATGATAACTGCAGTTTCTCTAAAAAAGCATACTCCCAGCAATCAAGGAATTTTTAACAATGTTCTATTGTCTAGTGCATCAAATAACTAATCCTTGCTTACCAACTTAGGGCGATTATTACACATGAACGTTTGTGTAACATTGTTCTATTGTCCAATACATCGAATCTCTAATGCTTGCTTATCAACTTAGCCGATTGTTACACCTGCACATTTGTGTTTGTTACGTCAACAAGAGTCTGTATAATTTATCATTCAGTTCTATTTTCAGTTGAGCGGATTTGGTGTGAGATTTAGTGCATGCAAATAGTGGAACACTGATGGACACGGTGTTTGTCAAAAATGAAGTTGTGCGCTATTTTCTTCTTTGCTTCCGTTATGATCTTTGTTGCTGATAGCGATTCAGTGAATTTGCAGGCGTTTTGTACACTTGATCTAAGTGTTTTGTAACCTCATTCCCTTTGAAGATTCGTCCGGGTTATCATTAGAAGGATGCAGTGTATCACAAAATTTATGATGTGACAAGACGCAATATGTCATGTAAAGCTATACTAAACATAATTCATGAAAAGTAGAGATTTCAATTTTTTTTAGATTCAAGATTTAAGTTCTATTCGTCAACACGAGCATTGCACATGCACACTTACTAGTATACTATAGGGATTTCTATTTGCGTGCCCCTGGTTTGTTAGTTGTACTCAGTTTTCCCCAGCCGCTTAGTTTTTTCTCACTTTTCTCTCCCTCCATTCTGAAACCCTCACATGCGCTAGGACGGGGGGTTGCCGTCAGGTCAAAGGGTTGACCGTTACATGCTGACAGGTGGGACCGCGTTGGGCGGGTCCTGCGTTGAGCGTTACGTTACGTCGCCTCGACCGTTACATGCTGACAAGTGTGGTCGTGTTGGGACGGGTCTTGCATACGTGGTAAATGGTGGGATCGCGTTGGGACGGGTCTTGCATACGTGGTGAAGGGTGGGGCCACATGGAGACACGTCAGACTGGCCATTCTCGCTCCGAGCTTGGAACAACTCCCACACCGCCCCTCCGCTCCGCTCCGCCGCTGTCGTGCCCTCCTACCTGAGAGCCCCTCCTACCTTATGTCGTCCTCGGCCCCCGAGCCGCCCTCTCTCCCTAGCCGTGGAGCCCACTCCGGCTCCGCTTCCTCCACCGCTAGATCTACCCCTTTTGCGGAACAGTATACGACCCCGGTAGGTGTACCGGTCCTCCCCGTCGAGCGCGGAGAAGATTGAGTGGAATTAGAAGGATCTAACGCATGAATTCCATCTGGGTAAGTATTGTTTCCCTTTGTGGATTCATTATAGGCAGTAATTGAGCGTCAATCGCCGGTGCTCAGCTAACTGCCTTACTTTTCGAATAGGATTGATCCAGCGCTAATATTTCGGTTGGCGGTTAAACTGGATACTAGCGTAATTCTTGGTTGTGAACGATATCTCTCTAGATTTTACTTCCTAATGGTGGTTGCAACCTCCATAACTCTGAGAGATTTGAAAGATAAAATATATTCTAAATTCCCCTGGAGCAATGATGATTCAGTTGATTTGCAATATTTCAACATTAGCGAGCAAAGATTACTCCCACTAACTAACGAAGATGATCTGGTAATGTTTTTCTCTTTGAATGTTGCCGAACATTTTGGTCGAATTTTTCTTCATGTGCAACCTAAAGTTGAACACACGGGAAAGAGGGCTAAAGCATCATCTGGTGGTCAGGCATCATCAGGTGGTCGGGCATCATGTGTCTCTGTTGTCCCTGCTAATAGTGTGTGCCCCCACGCTCCTTGTAGGTCCACAGCAGTACCATTTGTTCACACTGCGAGTGTAAGACAAATCGCTCGTGCGGACAATGTGGAGGACGAAGCAGACCTTGCCAAGGGAGCGCCTCCTAGATGATGAAGATGAGTTGATGTTTCCTGAATTGGTAGATAGATTCAGTAAACATGCACTAGAGGATCAATAAACGGAGGAATTAGTCCACGGTGCCAGACTTGATGACACTAGTGAAGAAGAGAACGAGGAGAATAATGGCAGTCTCGTTTTAGCCGAGTACGATGGTGAGGACTTGCGAGTAATTGAGTGGGACACGAGCGATCCTAAGATTTCAGAAGGCACTGTATTTGAAACAACGCGGGACTATCGTAATGCCCTTACTACATATTTCATCTGCACCAATAATGATTATGTTGTTATTAAGGGTGAGCCAGCAAGGTTCACAGTGAAGTGCCCATACAAGAGGTGTAGGTGGAGGATGCACGCATCCACTATGCTCAGGAGCAGTTTGGTTCAGGTATTACAACCAGTTGTGTATTTTAGATAATTGTGTAGAATTTTTTAACTGTACCTGACATTTTCATTATGTTTCAGATAAAAGGTAACTGGTTCGAACATTCTTGTCCACCTCAAGGGGGACAGCCAAAGGACAAAACAAAACTAGCAAAGACTAGGTGGTTGGCAGATTCAATCATGGATTGGATAAGAGAGAACCCATCACTTGGTGCAACAACGCTCATAAAAAAAGTTTCTGAAAAGTTTAATATTACAGTACCTTACATGAGTATGTTCTATGCAAAGGAAATGGCTCTTGATAGGATCAATGGTCCATGGAATGAAAGTTTTCAGTTGCTTTACATCTTCAAAGCTGAAGTGGAGATGGCTAGTCGAGGTAGTGTTGTACATATAGACAAGCATACAGTTTAGTACAAAATAAGTGGGAAGACAATGAAGAAGGAGTGCTTTAGAAGGGCTTTTGTTTGTTTCAAAGCTTGCTGGCAAGGGTTTCTGGATGGTTGCAAGCCTTATTTGGCCGTGGATGCAACAACTCTTCATGACAGATTTAAAGGACAGCTAGTAGCTGTTACTGCAGTTGATGGCCACAATTGGATGTTTCCTGTTGCTTTTGAAGTTTTGGAGATTGAGTCAGAGGAAAGTTGGACTTGGTTTCTGGAGAATTTGCGCGACCTTATAGGTCATCCACAGGACTTACTATCCACACGGACGATTGCAAAGGTTTGGAGAAAGCTGTAGAAGCAGTATTCCCGGAGTGAAGCATAGGGAATGTATGCGACACTTAGTGTAGAATTTTACAAAGAAATTCAAGGGTAAAGTTTATACTGACAACCTATGGCCAGCTTCATACACATGCAGTTTGAGGAAGTATCTGTATCATTTGGACGTGTTGTTTAACAAAAACCTATGATGTAGGAGTACTTGGATGCACATCATGGAATGGTGTGGTCAAGAAGCCAATTCAATGAAATTTGCAAGGTAGACTATGTGACAAGTAACCTTGTAGATAGTTTCAATGCAAAGGTCAAGTCATTGAAAGGGCTTATGCTGTGGGAAATATTTGATAAGATTAGGCAGATGATCATGATAAAGATCAATTTGCGTCAAAGAATTGCATCAACAGTATATGCTGGCCATCTTATCCTCCCATCTTTGATTGAGGCATTGCATGCCAGGGCAAAATAATTGAATATGAAATGCATTTAGAAAAGGAATGGAGGCTGAGGTAACGTACACTGACAGTAAAGATAGGCAATGGAGGTATCCAGTGAGTTTGGCTGACAAGACATGCCATTACAGGAAATGGCAGCTCCATGGGAAACCCTGCATACATGCATTGTTTTCCATGGGTTTTCTAGGAGGTGAAGTGAGTGAAGTTGATCAGTACGTGTTGGAGTATTTCTCTGTTGCCAAATTTAGAGCAGCATATGCTCAGAATGTTCCAGACTTGTTGGGAGAAGACCAATGGATGGAAGTGAATCCAGGCTTTAAGCTATACTCTCCAGTTTTTACTAGACCGGTAGGTAGGCCAAGGAAGAATAGGATGAGAGCTAGCGCATAGGGTGGTGCACCACTGCTTAGCCCAAAATATATCGAGCTTGTTTGGGAATCCCAAGAAGAATGTATGATGAGCACAACAGCAAGTTTTCCCTCAGTTATGAAACCAAGGTTATCAATCCAGTAGGAGCAAGGAAACACCTAAAGATGTTGCTAGCTGTACTTTGGCAGGGCGCACTACCGGCGTCAGTAGCAACGTGGAGACCTACACAACACATCCGTAGAACTTTGCCCCCAAATTGCGATGAGGTTGTCAATCTCACTGGTTTTGCTGAAAAGAAAGGATTAATCATATTGTGTGGAACAAAGTAATAGTTTGCAGAAAGTAAACAGAAAACAGTAAATAGTTGATTGTAGATTGATGATAAAAGAAAGGACCGGGGTCCATAGTTCACTAGTGGTGGCTCTCCTTAAGATAGATGACATGTTGGGTGAACAAATTACAGCGGGGCAATTGACAAACATCGAGAAAGCATACATGCATATACTACTCATCTTGACTCCTTTGACATTCGATTGGGCATTACCACATTATACATAGACCGTAATCCAACTGCATCTATGACTAATAATCCACCTACAGGTTATCATCCGAACCCCCTCCAGTATTAAGTTGCAAGAAACGGATAATTGCATTACGCATTGCGTGTAAAGTAAACAATACAATTGTTCTATGAACAAAGGATTGTTGTTTTGTCCCTAGTAGCAACAACACATCTAGTACCTTAGAGATTTCTGTCACTTCCCCAGATTACTAGAGGCATGAACCCACTATCGAGCATAAATACTAACTCTTGGAGTTGCTAGCATCTACTTGGCCAAGATAGCTACTAACAACGGAAAGCATGCAAGATCACAAATAACAAAGACATGATAGAATTAATAATCAATCTGAAATAGCATCTCAATATCCATCGGATCCCCGCAAACACAACATGTAGAATTACAAATAGACGATCTTGGTCATGAACGGAGCTCACAAGATCTAAACATGGTAGCACAAAGGAGGAGAACTAGCCATCTAGCTACTACATGGACCCGTAGTCTAGAGATGAACTACTCACGCATCACACCGGAGGCTTGCATGGTGATGAAGAAGGCCTGCAGGGTGATTTCTAACTTCCTAGAACCAAAAATAGCAGAAAACAGGCAGCTCGCACTGTGGCTCTTGTTAATAGGTTAATCCAAGAAAGTATATGAAAAGTACTCCAAAGTTGGAACAAAACATAAGAAAGTAGATAAAAACCAAGCATGTAACATCAAAAATTATGGATACGTTAGCAACGTATCAATATCCACAAGCTTAACTCCTGCTCGTCCTCGAGTAGGTAAGTGATAAAAAGAAAGAATGATTTTTGAGGTGACATGCACCATCATAAACTTGATCAAAATATTTGTAAAACATTGAAAGCTGTGATCAAAGGACTTCAACATAGCATGAAAGATAAAGTTCTAGCAATGAAAAGGCACAAACAAAAGATTCATGAATAACAATGCTTTGCAAGACGTTTGTTTGTTTCATATAAAGAAAATATAGCATAGTGGCATTCAGCTTGTCCCTCATAGAGTAGCAAACTTAAATGCATAGGAAACCTTCAAAGTTCATAAGAGTGACTAGATACAAATAGTTTAAAACAAGCAATATCAAAGTTATGCATCAATCAACAAGTCTTGGGACAATGCACATAGAACTAAGAATGGCCACTATGCTCTCAAAGTAGATGCATAAAGATAGAAGGTGGAGACTCAATATAAAAGTGGAAGAAAGGCCTTCATAGAAGGAAGTAGGGATTCAAGAAGAACTTCCAAAAATTATGGTACTTGTTAGCTTTCAGCTCTCATTGCCCCTATCATAAGCATCTTGAAGTGATTAAGGTTAAAGTGAACAAACTATGGTGTATATGCTTGACGAAGTATAAGTTGGAAATCTCATTCCCTTGAATACAAGGGCCGCTCCTCATGCTACTCAAGTTTAGTTACCAGTAAGTTCTTGTCATAGTAAGTACATGTGTATCATAGAGAACCGCCAACGGGGTACCCCTTGCCTGATGATATGGAAGAATCCCCATATCAAAATGACAAGGCAAGCAGACAACGAGCATCTCAGCAATCTTCTTATTTACCATGGGAAAATGGTGCTTTTTATCTCTTTCCTCTTTTCTCATATCTTTTTTTTCTTTTTCTCTTTTTTTCTCAATATCTGACTCTTTTTTTATAAGAAGAATGCTTCATAGACAACTCATTATGGTTACGCTGCAGGTCTCCACCATGACAGCATGGATTAGACCAGCGGCCCAGGCGTTTCTCTAACACACATACATAACTTCATGGACTTACAAGCTCCCCATTCATTTCACACCGACGACATCCATAGACAAAATAGCATGATATCAACTAGGTACAAAGTACAAGTGCAATGTTGAAAGCGTTCCCCATGATAGCATGGTTCTGCTAATGCCCAACATATAAGTGCAAGAATATACAACATAGATGTCAACACCCGGATTTTTAATCCCAGATGCCTGTTATGCCATACATCGTAATCCCAGGATTAAATTTTTTGCAAGACATAATAGATTGGATATCATAGTACATCATCCATTACAAACCACAATAAGGTCTTACACGAATAAAGGATCTCATGATCCAGTCTTAATACAACAAGTAGTGGAATAAATAATAAGCGTAGTGGTGGGGTCCATCTTCAGGGGCACATGCAATGCTGACGATGGAAGATAGTCCTAGTTATCATAGCCATCCTACTGTCCTTCATCTTGGTAGTCTCCTTCATAGTCTGGCCATAGGAATAGCTAGGGACAAAAGCCATGAGTACTCCTTAAGTAATCGCAAACTATCACTAACAAGTAAGGTAGTTCTAGTAGGAATGCTAACTCTAAGTTCATTTGTAAAGTTAAGTTTGAAACCTAAGCTGAGTTCAGAAACAAAGAAAGATAAAATAAATTTTGACATCACCTAAGTGGGAACTTAATTGTCATAGTCACAACTCTGCTGTGGTCAAGTCATGTCACAATTCATTTCATAAGTTGTTTTGAAAACATCTGACAACGGAACAGTATGGCCACTCCAACTGTCCATAACCACGGACGCGGCGATTCGAATAGTTTGACACTCTGCAGAGGTGGTACACTTTCACCACAAGATTCGATACATCTGTCAGGGATAACCCTAAATCATCATACTTAGTATGCAGATAATCAAACATAACCTTTCCTTTACACACCCTAGTATAAGCACCTCTCCTATGAGTATGGCCTCCCAACCATGACATCTGTCATCTTGGGCACTGCATACGTGGACAACATTGAGAGGTAGCCTCATCTCAAACCGCTCTCGCGAGGGAACTAATACCAATGCATATAAACTTCCGGCTAAGCCTTACCCAATTCAGGTATTATGGTTGTACGGTAAAATTGGAATGGTATCGCATCTGAACCCAACCATCAGTTTTGTAAAAGGGCTAAGGCTCATGCCTCAACATTTTCATCATCATAAACTATTTGTGTTTCTCACACATGTTAAAACATCTCAATAGAATGACTCATCATTCCAAGGTTTTCACAATTTATTTTCACCAAGTATTCCCATCTAAAGTGAATCAAGTTTTGGTTTAGCTCTAAACTACTAAGTTAAGAGTGTTCACTAATATGGGGTACTAATCTCAATCTCATGCCATAGAATGACATCTAAATCTAACTAGATTGGTCAAGTTTTATACTTTTTATGCTACCTTTAAACAAGTAAAGGACTTTAATAAAGTAAAGAAAGTAAATCTTGGAAATAAAACTTGGGGTAGGTAATAGTCATAGTGGTATAACCAAAGCATGCCCAATGCATCTTGCTTAGGTTATCTAACTTAATTCTAGCTTGCTAATGATAGCTTGCCTTGGTTGGTGGAGTGGTTGAAGTTTTCTTCCTCCTCCTCTTGGTAGAACTCCTCCTCCTCGAAAGCTTGGTCAGTACTATCTTCTATAAATACATACGGGATACACAATCACCAAACAATACTTAACTAGTCTACTTAGCACACTAAGGCACACATTTGATGATCTATTATCATCACAAGCACCACAAGGTTTAATTAACTAGCTTCATCTTTTTATTTGAGAAAAGTAATTTCTACTCATTGAAAATAACTAAGATTTAATATTCTCCAATTAAAATATGGGATCATGTGGACACATGTCCTCACCACATATTCTAACATATGGGAATGTGATTTAAAGGTTGGATCACATTTTAATAAGTTTAAGTTTAATATTTAATGATTTAAAGTGACTAGAAATGCCTATATAGCATTATTTTGGTACTAGTCCAAAGTCACTGTATGTAAACCTTAATATTATTACATATTCAGATAGGTATGGTTAAATGTGATTTTTGAGAGTTGTAATCAACTCAAAAGCTATTATGGTTGAATTTATAAAAATGTTTGAATGTGCAAAAGCTACTGTCTTGTTATTTTTACTAGAAGAGATCTCTAATTCTAAAGGATTTAAATCCAACAGGCTTGGATAGAGATTTTTATTAGCTTTCCAACAAAATTGGAATCACTCACTTTGGATTTCTATAACTCTCTCAATTGATTTTTGAACTAAGGGACATAATTGATTTTAAGTCTAAATAGAAAAATCCTAATTTGAATTACTGGGTCCGCGCGGGAAAGTAAATGGCTCGGCCCAGTGATGCTCAGCAGCACAGAGGGCGACTGACAGGCTGGTATCACATGTTAGTGGCACTTAAAACCCGAAGTGGTACAGGGCGATAATAACCACACAATTAGAACAAGATCTACGGTCCACGGTCGTCGTCGACGACGGACTTGTCGCCGTCGAGACTGAACCCTACGTGGTCGGTGGGGGTCTACTAGGGACGTACGAGGGCTCCAGCTAGTGCGGCGAGGCGGGCAAACGAATTGGTAGACAACGGCGAGCTCAGGCGAAATCGCGGCAGAAGCTGAGGTGGACGAAATCGACGACCACGTCTCCTCCTCTGCAGCGGCTACCTCCGGCCAAATTCCGGCGATGTGCTGCTCGAGCGGCTCCAGCGAGAGAGGGGAAATGGTCAGTGGAGAGAGGGAAGTGAGATGGTGTGAAGAACTGGTGCTAGGGAGGCCTCCTTATATAGGCTCGACGGTGAGGCAGTGAGGTATGGGCGCGGCTCGTCAGTGACGGCGATACAGGGGGCTACCGGCGTGGGCGAGGTAGGCGGACAATGGGCGGTCTGCTGGGAGTGAGCTACGGCGCAATGGCTTAGCTAGGGGCGGTGGCAATTGGTCGGGAGCTTCCCGCACTCTAGGAGAAAAAGGCGGTGCTCGACGGTGCTCATGGCTAGTGTGGGTCACGCGGCAATGCACGGCCATGTCTGGCGGGTTGGTAGGTTCAAGGCGAAGCGGCGCACGCGATTTGGTGTCGAGGCGTGGTCTGTGGCATGCTGGCAGTTATCGCGCTCTGGCATGCTCTGGCTGCACGTAGAGAGGAAAGGGTGGCGCGGCTCTGGGGTGGTCTAGGGGCCAGCGGTGATCGTGGGGTGGAAAGGGAGTGGCAGTAGGGTTAGGTGGTGCTAGTGGCGGTGCTGGTTTGGCGTGGCGCGGTCGGTTCCGAGCTGCGCATGCTCGGCCGGTGGTGACCAAGTTTGGGCGGCACGCAACTGCTGCAAACGGCTAAGGGGTAGGCTGGTGAGGGTTTGGTTAGAGCTGGGGGAGACAGGGAAGAGCAGAGAGGGTTGAATGGGGGACAAGGGATCAATTGGCAACCGTATTAGTTAGGCCAGAATTTTTTTGCCTGCCAACTGTTCAATCAAATGGCCGCATTAAACTTTTATTTGAATTTTGAGCTGATTTTTGGTGGAGTGGTGTATCTTATGCTTAAGCATCTAGGTTTGCTTGGGATTTTAAAATGGAGTCCATTTGAGTGGTTTTTAAAAAGTGTGATCTAGATACATACACTAGATTCATTTTTCAAATGTCATTTAAAATTAGAGTTTGAATGGGAGATCACAAAGTGGGCCTTGGCACATCACTACTTGTACTAGCAAGGGGTGCAAAGATCCACAATTGTCTCTGTTAGGATTTGAGTGCTAGGAATAGCCAAAGTATGCCAGGTGGTTAAAATGGCAAAAATGACCACTTACCTTATTTATTCTTTTTGATTTCTTTTTCTTTGGGATTTTCTTGGGGATGATCTAGATGATGTTCAATTCACCTTAGAATCATTTTACAACCAATAGATCACTGAAACATGGCAATTCAAAACAACTCCTATTTTAAATGCACACACATATGAATGCTTAAAGATTTATAAATGGAAAAGTTTTTGTTAACCCTAAATTGGGTAGATTTGATCTTGATCACTTGGATTAAAGTTTTGGGATGTTACAAACCTTCCCCCTTAAACAAAATCTCGTCCCGAGTTTTAAGAAAGAAAACTAGGAACTAAAGAGATCTAGGAACTCAGTCCTAATGTAATCTTCTTGCTCCCAAGTGGCTTCTTCTTCGGTATGATTGCTACATTGAATCTTGAGAAATTTGATACTCCGGGTCCTGGTGGTTTTGTAGGCTTCCTCTAGGATACGTATGGGCACTTCACGATATGTCAGATCCTTGTTGATATCAACAGCTCGGTGATTGATGTTTTTGAACACTTCGGTTTTCTCCGGCACTTCTAGGCATTTGCGAAGTAACGAGATATGGAACACATTGTGGATGGCTGACATCTCCTCTGGTAGTTCCAGTTGATAAGATACTTCTCCTCGGCGGTTCAGAATCTTGAAGGGCCTGATATATCTGGGGGGCTAACTTTCCTTTCAGACTAAAACGTTGGGTTCCCTTCAATGGCGAAACCTTGAGATACACGAAATCTCCGACATTGAAAGTAAGGTCTCTCCTTCTCTTGTCAGCATAACTCTTCTGTCTGGATTGGGCGGTCTTGAGGTGCTCACGGACTTTGTGAACCTTCTCTTCAGCTTCTCGGAGAATGTTGGGTCCAAAAATCTGACTCTCTCCTACTTGCGACCAATTCAAAGGGGTACGACACTTTCTTCCCTATAGAACTCAAATGGTGCCATTTACAAACTAGCTTGATAACTGTTGTTATATGAGAATTTTGCGAAAGGCAGGCAATCTTCCCATTTTGATCCATACTCTAACACACAAGCTCTCAACATATCTTCTAGGATTTGGTTGACTCTTTCAGTCTGTCCATCAGTTTGCGGGTGATAAGCTGTGCTGAAATTCAACTTGGTTCCTAGTCCTGCTTGGACTTTCTGCCAAAATCTCAAGGTAAATTGGGTTCCTCGATCTGATACTATGGTCTTGGGGGTTCCATGCAGACTAACAATTCTAGCAATGTACAAGTCTGCTAGCTTTGAACTCTGGTAGGTTGGCTTGACATGTATAAAGTGAGCTACCTTGGAAAGTCTATCAACGATGACCCAGATTGAGTCATTTCCCCTACTAGAAGTAGGCAAACCGATGATAAAGTCCATTCCAATGGAATCCCATTTCAATTACAGAATCTGCAATGGTTGCAACAGTCCTGCGGCTCTCTGATGTTCCGTTTTGACTCTCTGACAGATATCACACTTGGCGATGTAGCTTCCGATTTCTCTTTTCATCTTGTGCCACCAGAATTGCTCTTTCAAATCCTGATACATCTTCGTTCCTCTAGGGTGGATAGAATAAAGAGTATCATGAGCTTCTTGCATGATAACTTGCTTCAGTTCCGAATCTTCTGGCACACAGATACGGCCTTTTTACCACAAAACTCCTTCTTTGTCTTCGGTGAATCCAGGTACCTTTCCTATACCCATACGACGTTTGATTCTGTCGATACTTTCATTTCCCTTCTGGGCTTCCTTGATTTGGCTGATCAAAGTGGGTTGAAGTTCAATGCTAGCTAAAAATCCTTTGCTAACTAGCTCAGTCCTAAACTGCTCCAATTCCTCATACAAACTGGGTTGCTTCTCCTTGATCATGGTGTTTAGCCTACACGGCAATCTGCTAAGAGCATCCGCTACAACATTGGCTTTGCCGGGGTGATAGTGAATGTCAAGGTCATAATCCTTGATTAACTCTATCCATCTCCTTTTCCTCATATTCAGCTCCTTCTAAATGAAAATATACTTCAAGCTTTTGTGGTCCGAGTAAATCTCACAGCGATTACACATAAGATAATGGTGCCATGTCTTCAATGCTAAAACTACGGCTGCTAACTCAAGATCATGGGTCGGATAGTTCTGCTCATGCTGCTTCAGTTGTCGAGATAGATACGCGATGACTTTCCCTTCTTGCATCAATACACATCTGAGACCAATCTTGGATGCATCACAATACACATCAAACGACTTCTTGATATCTGGCATGATCAATATTGGGGCTGAAATCAATCTCTTCTTCAGCTCCTGGAAACTTGCTTCACATTTGTCGGTCCATTCAAACTTCTTGTCCTTCTTCAACAATTGGTACATGGGTCTTGCTATGCTCGAAAATCCTTCGACAAACTTGCGGTAGTATCCCACTAATCTGAGAAATGCACGGACTTGGGTTTGAGTGGTCGGGGCATCCCATGCTTCGACATCTCTGATCTTGGTGGGATCAACAACGACTCCTCTGGAAGACATAATATGTCCTAGGAATCCTACCTCTTTCAGCCAAAACTCACATTTGCTGAACTTGGGATACAACCGATGCTCTCTCAGGGTTTCAAGAATGATTCTCAGATGTCGCTCATGCTCTTCTTATGACTTGGAGTAGATAAGGATATCGTCGATAAACACAACGAAAAACTTGTCTAGCAAATTCATAAAGATCTTATTCATGAGATTCATGAAATAAGCAGGGGCATTGGTTAATCCAAAAGACATGACCGTATACTCGTATAAACCATAACGAGTAGTAAAGGCGGTCTTCGGAATATCCGTTGCACGAATCTTAAGTTGGTGATAACCAGTCCTAAGATCAATCTTGGAGAATACATTTGCTGCAGTCAACTGATCAAATAGATCATCTATCTTTGGCAAAGGGTACTTGTTTTTGATGGTGACGTCATTCAGCTTTCTGTAATCTGTGCACAAACGGTTGCCTCCATCTTTCTTGTCGACGAATAACACTGGCAATGCGCTTGGTTGAATCAAGCATGTTGCCAGCATAGCATCCAACTGCTTCTTCAATTCCACTAACTCTGAGGGGTTCATGCTATAGGGTCTCTGGGCTATGGGTCCGGTTTCGGGGATTAGTTCAATAATGAACTCAAAATCCCTATCCGGGGGCATATCTGGCAATTCATCTGGGAATACGTCAGGGTATTCACAGACTACTCTGACTTGGTCTATGGTGGGTAGGGCTAGACTCTTGTTGCACTTGAATTGACGGGGTAAGGTTTTAGATATATGCTCTACTGAGACTCCAGAGCTACTGGTCATGGTGATGGCTTTCTTGGCACAGTCAATCAATCCTTTATGCTTTGACATCCAATCCATACCTAGTACTACTTCCAAACCTTTAGTTCCAAGTGCTATTAGATTGGCATAAAAATCTATCCCATGTATTCTGATAGGTACAACTTTGCAAATTTTTCTAGCTTTTGTAGTTGAACCAGGGATTTGAACTATCATGACATGCTTCAAATTGGTTGGGTGAATCTTACTAGTGCATGAAAATTCTTTGGTGACAAATGAGTGTGATGCTCCAGAATCAAACAACACTCTTGCTAAAACTGAATTGACAGAAAACATACCTAGCACTACATCTGGCGCTTCTTGGGCTTCTCCAGCGTTCATGTGGAAGAGACGGCCATTGCGGTTGTGAGGGTTCTGTGGGGCCAACTTTTTCCTAGTTGAACACGACACTGATGTTGAGCTGGGGCATTCACATTGGCAGTGGCGGCAATCTTCTTGGGGCACTCATTGGAATAGTGACCCTTCACTCCACACTCGAAACAAGTGATCTGAGACTTGTCTTTTGCTGCCACGGGCACATCATTGTTCCAGTTCTGGGTGCAGTTTTGTTATTGTTGCTTTTGGGAGGGGCGCAGTTGAAATTGCTGGTGTTGCTGGGATGATTGTTGTTTCCTCCGGACTTCACATTGCCTCCGCTACCATTGGGGTAGCTTGGGCGAGACATTGGGGGTCGGTTGTTCCTTGGTGCAATCTCGCAGAAGGGTTAGGATGGTACTTCTGGTGACTGTTGGATCCACCTTGGTGCATCATACGATGCGTGCGGTTGTCGTTTGCCTGGTTGATCTTCTCTTCCATCTGAATGGTAGAGCCGACTAGCTCTTCGAGATCCTCGAAACGGATGTTGACGAGAACCGTCTGCATCTCATCATGTAGCCCGTTCAGGAATCTCTCCTTCTTCTTGGCCTCTGTGTTGATCTCATCAGGTGCATGCTTGGCGAGGGACAAGAATCTGTCACGGTACTCCACTACAGTCATTCTGCCTTGCTTCAGCTCTCTGAATTCATCCCTCATTCTGGTGACTAGACCCTGTGGCACGTGGGTGCGACTGAACTTGATTTTGAAGGCTTCTCATGTCATCACTTGACCATGGTTCATTGTGCGGGTGTTGTTCCACCATGCTCTTGCATCTCCTGCCAAGTAGTGGGTGGCAAAAAGAACTTTTTCGTTGTCATCAACTCTGGCTACTTCTAAATTGTTCTCCATTGTCTGCAACTAGTCATCAACATCTAGTGGGTTCTCCGAAGTGCTAAATATTGGGGGATTGGTATTCTGGAAGTTCTTCAGTTTGGGTCCTTGATGACCCTGATTTCCATGGTCTTGGTTGTTTTGGGCCATCTGGGCGATCTGAGGTAAGAGTCCAACGGCCCTGCTAGCTTCACGATCTGCAACTAGCATCTTCATAATCTACAGCATTGGGTCCTGCGATGAGCTGCTCCCTCTAGGGTTTCCACGAGTCATCTGAAGATTGAGATAGATAAATGGTAAGAGGGAAAGTTCTAAGGTTCATGGTTTTGATTTCAAAGCTAAAACTTTGAGTTTGACTCAGGTTTTGCAACTAACTTCATCTCATTCATTCAAGCAAAGCACACGATACAAACACACACACACGACAACAACAAAGGAAAACAGATGGTTTTAAGAACCATTCTGCAAGCTACAATACAATGGGACCGATACTCCTCATGCTACGATAGTGCTCTAGTGCATCTACTCATCATCGATGAAGTCGGAGTCATCATCGTCAGTGTAGAAGTCCATGGCATCCACCTCCAAAAAGTCATCATCATTGCTGAGGTAAGAATCCATATCTCCCTGGATGTCTTCACCTTCCTCTTCTTCTTCTTTTGCTGCAAGCTGAGCTTCTTGCTCCTTGATGGTCTTCTCGAGGTCGGCCACCTTCTTGCGAAGACGGTCGATGGTGCGATCCTTCTTTGCGCGTTGACAGCGAAGAGACTGATGATCCCTGATGATCAGTGTGAAAGTCTGGGCCTTCTAGGTGGCAATGGCGAGATTGTGGTTAGTGAACTCCCGAGCATTGTCCAACTCCTTCTGTCTGTCATACAGCAGGAAGTCGAGGTTCTCCACTTGACGCTTCAACTCCGGGTGACTTGGCATCTCCATGGGCATTCCCATAAAGTCACGCCTTGCATAGTGAGGAAAGTGGGTTCCTTGGATTTGGTTGACACTCATGGCACACAGACGTGTGAGAGCTTCATGCATTGCCCTGGCTAATCCATCTAGCCAGTTGTTCTCTCTCATGGAGAACTGGATTCTCCCGGACATTGGTGCTTCTATCTTGCCTCGAAGATCAGCGGTGACTAGCCATCGTAAGTCTCCTCCTAGGGGTCCAGGAAGTTGAGCTCCAAGAAACTCCGGATGCGGGCGTCCAAAGTACTCCGATAGTGCATCAAGATCCCTATCGAAGATTAGCTGCCCTCTGTTGCCCAACTGGTAGAACTTGTTGAACTGAGTTTCCATCTATAAGAATTGAGGATGAGAAAGTTAGTGAAGTGATCAAGTGTGTCAAAATTTTATGTAGTAATGTAAGAATTTGGAGGAACATGAATTTTTTTGAGAGAAAGAATTCCCAAGGGTAAGAGAGGAAATAGTTTCCATAAATACTCACTTTGGTTTTGAAACTAAGTTTTTGTTCGGACATCCATTCTAACTAGGGTCTCCTATGGTTAGGATGGCTCTGATACCAACTTGTCAACACCCGGATTTTTAATCCCAGATGCCTGTTATGCCATACATCGCAATCCCAGGATTACCATTTTTGCGAGACATAACAGATTGGATATCACAGTACATCATCCATTACAAACCATAATAAGGTCTTACACGAATAAAGGATCTCATGATCCAGTCTTAATACAACAAGTAGTGGAATAAATAATAAGCGTAGCGGTGGGGTCCATCTACAGGGGCACAAGCAATGCTAACGATGGAAGATAGTCCTAGTTATCATAGCCGTCCTGCTGTCCTTCATCTTGGTAGTCTCCTTCATAGTCTGGCCATAGGAATAGCCAGGGACAAAAGCCATAACTACTCCTTAAGTACTCGCAAACTATCACTAACAAGTAAGGTAGTTCTAGTAGGAATGCTAACTCTAAGTTCATTTGTAAAGTTAAGTTTGAAACCTAAGCTGAGTTCAAAAACAAAGAAAGATAAAATAAAGTTTGAAATCAACTAAGTGGGAACTTAATTGTCATGGTCACAACTCTGTTGTGGTCAAGTCATGTCACAATTCATTTCATAAGTTGTTTTGAAAACATCTGACAACAGAACAGTATGGCCACTCCAACTGTCCATAACCGCAGACGCGGCTATTCGAATAGTTTGACACTCTACAGAGGTGGTACACTTTCACCACAAGATTTGATACATCTGTTAGGGATAACGCTGAATCATCATACTTAGTATGCAGATAATCAAACATAACCTTTCCTTTACACACCCTAGTATAAGCACCTCTCCTATGAGTATGGCCTCCCAACCATGACCATCTGTCATCTTGGGCACTGCATAGGTGGACAACATTGAGAGGTAGCCTCAGCTCAAACCTCTCCCGCGAGGGAACTAATAATAATGCATATAAACTTCCGGCTAAGCCTTACCCAATTCAGGTATTATGGTTGTACGGTAAAATTGGAATGGTATCGCATCCGAACCCAACCATCGGTTTTGTAAAAGGGCTAAGGGTCATGCCTCAACATTTTCATCATCATAAACCATTTGTGTTTCTCACACATGTCAAAACATCTCAGTAGATTGACTCATCATTCCAAGGTTTTAACAATTCATTTTCACCAAGTATTCCCATCTAAAGTGAATCAAGTTTTGGTTTAGCTCTAAACTACTAAGTTAAGAGTGTTCACTAATATGGGGTGCTAATCTCAATCTCATGCCATAGAATGACATCTAAATCTAACTAGATAGTTCAAGTTTTATACTTTTTATGCTACCTTTAAACAAGTAAAGGACTTTAATAAAGTAAAGCTTGGAAATAAAACTTGGGGTAGGTAATAGTCAAAGTGGTATAACCAAATCATGCCCAATTCATCTTGCTTAGGTTATCTAGCTTAATTCTAGCTTGCTAACAATAGCCTGCCTTGGTTGGTGCAGTGGTTGAAGTTTTCTTCCTTCTTCTCTTGGTAGAACTCCTCCTCCTCGAAAGCTTGGTCGGTACTATCTTCTATAAATACATACGGGATAAACAATCACCAAACAATACTTAACAAGTCTACTTAGCACACGAAGGCACACATTTGATGATCTATTATCATCACAAGAACCACAAGGTTTAATTAACTAGCTTCATTCTTTTTATTTGAGAAAAGTAATTTCTACTCATTGAAAATAACTAAGATTTAATATGCTCCAATCAAAATATGGGATCATGTGGACACATGTACTCACCACATATTCTAACATATGGGAATGTGATTTAAAGGTTGGATCACATTTTAATAAGTTTAAGTTTAATATTTAATGATTTAAAGTGACTAGAAATGCTTATATAGCATTATTTTGGTACTAGTCCAAAGTCACTGTATGTAAACCTTAATATTATTACATATTCAGATAGGTATGGTTAAATGTGATTTTTCAGAGTTGGAATCAACTCAAAAGCTATTATGGTTGAATTTATAAAAATGTTTGAATGTGTAAAAGCTTCTGTCTTGTTATTTTTACTAGGAGAGATCTCTAATTCTAAAGGATTTAAATCCAACAGGCTTGGATAGAGATTTTCATTAGGTTTCCAACAAAATTGGAATCACTCACTTTGAATTTGTATAACTCTCTGAATTGATATTTGAACTTAGGGACAAAATTGATTTTAAGTCTAAATAGATAAATCCTAATTTGAATTACTGGGTCAGCGCGGGAAAATAAATGGGTCGGCCCAGTGATGCTCAGCAGCGCAGAGGGCGATTGACAGGCTGGTCCCGCATGTCAGCGGAACTTAAAACCCGAAGTGGTACGGGGCGATAATAACTACACGATTAGAACAAGATCTACGGTCCACGGTCATCGTCGACGATGGACTCGTCGCCGGCGAGACTGAACCCTACGCGGTCGGTGGGGGTCTACTAGGGACGTACGAGGGCTCTAGCTAGTGTGGCGAGGCAGGCAAACGAACTGGTGGATGACGGCGAGCTCAGACAAAGTCGTGGCAGGGGCCGAGGTGGACCAAATCGACGACCACTTCTCCTCCTCTGCAGCGGCTACCTCCGACGGAATTCCGACGACGTGCTACTCGAGCGGCTCCGGTGAGAGAGGGGAAACGGTTAGTGGAGAGAGGGGAGTGAGATGGTGTGAAGAACTGGTGCTAGGGAGGCCTCCTTATATAGGCTCGACGGTGAGGCAGTGAGGTATGGGCGCGGCTCGTCAGTGACGGCGATACAGGGGGCTACCGGCGTGGGCGAGGTAGGCGGACCATGGGCGGTCTGCTGGGAGTGAGCTACGGCGCAATGGCTTGGCTAGGGGCGGTGGCAATTGGTCGAGAGCTTCCCGCACTCTAGGAGAAAAAGGCGGTGCTCGACGGTGCTCCTGGCTACTGTGTGTGTCGCGTGGCGGTGCACGGCTGAGTCTGGCGGGTTGCTGGGTTCAAGGCGAAGCGGCGCACGCGATTTGGTGTCGAGGCGTGGTTTGTGGCATGCTGGCGGCGATCGCGCTCTGGCGTGCTCTGGCTGCATGCAGAGAGGAAAGGGCGACAATGCTCTGGGTGGTCCAGGGGCTGGCGGTGACCATGGGGTGGACAGGGAGTGGCGGTAGGGTTAGGTGGTGCTAGTGGCGATGCTGGTTTGGCGCGGCGCGGTCGGTTGCGAGCTGCGCATGCTCAGCCGACTGTGACCAAGTTTGGGCGGCACGCAACTGCTACAAATGGCTAAGGGTTAGGCCGGTGAGGGTTTGGTTAGAGCTGGGGGAGACAGGGAAGAGCAGAGAGGGTTGAATGGGGGACAAGGGATCAGTTGGCAACAGTATTAGTTAGGCCAGAAATTTTCTGCCTACCAACTGTTCGATCAAATGGCCGCATGAAACTATTATTTGAATTTTGAGCTGATTTTTGGTGGAGTGGTGTATCTTATGCTTAATCATCTAGGTTTGCTTGGGATTTTAAAATGGAGTCCATTTGAGTGGTTTTTGAAAAAGTGTGATCTAGATACATACACTAGATTCAATTTTCAAATGTCATTTAAAATTAGAGTTTGAATGTTTTTGGGAGATCACAAAGTGGGCCTTTGCACATCACTACCTGTACTAGCAAGGGGTGCAAAGATCCACAATTGTCTCTGTTAGGCTTTGAGTGCTAGGAATAGCCAAAGTATGCCAGGTGGTTAAAATGGCAAAAATGACCACTTGACTTATTTATCCTTTTTGATGTATTTTTCTTTGGGATTTGCTTGGGGATGACCTAGATGTTGTGCAATTCACCTTAGAATCACTTTAAAATCAATATATCACTCAAACATGGCAATTCAAAACAACTCCTACTTAAATGCACACACATATGAATGCTTAAATATTTTTAAATGGAAAAGTTTTTGTTAACCCTAAATTGGGTAGATTTGATCTTGATCCCTTGGATTAAAGTTTTGGCATGTTACAATAGATGACACAATGGTTCAAGTTTATTAAGGGCAAGAAAAGTAAAGTGTGCCATCAAGTTCGTGAGAGCTTTAATCACTAGTTTTCTCATAACAAGTTTAATTCGGAAGGTAGATAAAAACATGAATATAATTGGGAATAGCAAGTGCTAATAAGTAGGTATGGTGGATTCTTTGGAATAACTTGGTTTTAGGAGTTGGATGCATGAGTGGAACTCATACTTGGTTATGGAGGCTAGCAAAAGACTGGGAGCGACCAACTAAGAGAGAAATAATGGCCATAATCATGCAAAGCGACACAATATCATTAATCAAAGCTTAAAGTGATACTACAAGTTGAAAACTAAAGGATCATAAAGGCTTATGGTGACTTGGGATAGTCATAACATGGTGTGAGCATGTGCTAAGTCACCCCAAATAAAGCATCAAAGGAGAATACCACAATACTATGCTTTAATATGCTAAAACAACGCATGATTCTTGAAAGGCACATTAAGCAATCTCAATTGTTTATAACAAGTCATGCTACAGCAAAGAATACTAAGCATAAATCCAAAACAATATCAAGCATGGCATGACAAAGCATAGGCCACAGTCAAAAGCAAACTCTCTTTACCACTTAAGCATGAACTTTCCTACTCTTTTCCAATCCAAACCAAACTATTTGAAAACCAATGTATGAAAGAGGGGGTCCAACTAATTTATTCAGCAAACTAAGAAAACCAAGCAAACGAAAAACCAAAACGAAAATGAAAAATAATACGCTCCAAGAACAACACAACTGCGCATGAAACAATAAAAATGAAGTGTTTGGAAGAAACCTGGGATTTTTATTGATGAAGAAGGGGATGCCTTGGGCATCCCCAAGCTTTGACGCTTGTACTTCTTGGATATTTCTTGGGGTGACACGCGTGGCATCCCCAAGCTTGAGCTTTAGTCCATCCTTCATCTCATTACTCATTCCTTTCATACACCTGAAATTTTTCCTTCATACAAAACTTCACACAATCTCATTAGCAACATTAGTGCACTTAAGATAAATAAGTCTCAAGGTTCAGTTCTAACACCAAATAAACTTCCATTAGAACACTAGCTACTGTAGCACTTCCCTCAAAAAGCTCAATTCCCCAAAACAACTCAAGGAGGAACTAACAAGAAGCAAATGCAAATAATGGCAGAAATCTGTCAAAACAAACCAGCAGGTAAAGACGAATTTTTTCGAAGACCTTCTGTTGCTCAAATCAAAAAGTGTTGAACTAACGAAAGTTAGATGACAACTTGGGGCAGAAGAGCAAAAGTTCACGCCTCAAAACGATGTACAGAAATTTTACACAAATTTTTACGGTGAAGCACAGATATCTGTTTCGGGACAACAACTTTCCCAATCATTACTTCTCTCTCATTAGAGGTTACCCTTGGCATAAAAAGCAAATAAAACTCTTAAGGAGAGGTTATTATAGAAGTAATAACTTCCAAGACTCATCTACAACTTTTGGGTTATCTTCTAATAAGTACTTTTCTTTAACGCCTTTAAGTTAGGCATAAGAATTTCGATGATGCTCACATAAGAAATATGAATTGAAGTAAAAGAGAGCATCAAGAAGCAAATTCAAAACACATTTAAGTCTAACCCACTTCCTATGCATAGGAATCTTATACGCAAAGAACTTCACAAAGAACAAAGTGACAGGCATAGGAAGATAAAACGAGAGTAACTTCAAAACATTCAGCAAATAGAGAGGTGTTTCAGTACCATGAAAACTTTTACAACCATATTTTCCTCTCTCATAATAATTTTCAGTAGCCTCATGAATAAACTCAACAATATAACTGTCACATAAAGCATGCTTTTCATGATCTACAAACACATAATTTTTATCAAGCTCAAAAATAGTGGGATTAGAACCTTCATACCCACTTTTAACAATTTTATAACAAAATGACTGATCTATCTCATTTTCAATAGTAGTAAAATTAATATTATCAACCAATATAGGACCATCATCTAGAGCTTTATTATAAACATTTTCAAAAGAATCCACAGGAACATAACATTTATCCTCCTTTGGTAAGCATGGATGACAATCAAATAATGTAAGGGGTAAAGAGTTACTCTCATTAGAAGGTAGGCATGGGTAGATCCATTCTTCCTCCTCTAGATCATCACTCTCCTCCTCTTTTTCATCCAATGAGCTTCCAGTTTCAGCAATTTCTTCTTCCATAGGCTCCTGCAGGGTATTAGTCTCTTCCGTTGGGGGAGAGCATCTATTAAGATATTCAAGAATATATCCATTCTCTACCTTGTAATTATCAAAGCAAAATTTAAGTATATCATAAACCTCATATTTATAAGGTGCATCATCAGTATTTTCAAGCAAATAAGCAAGTTCGAATGCACCCTTCCAAGCAATAAATTCTTCAATTTGTTCCACATCATAAAAGTCATCATTCCCTTTAACATAAGAAGATATGGTAACATTATCATTATACTCACATTGAAAAGGGAGTTGTTTATACCTCCTATAGCAACAAGATTTATCAAAGCAATATGTAATATTATAAGTAGAGCACACGTTTATAGCAATGGTATACAATTTATCAATTTGTTCCCATAAGTGTTTCCCTTTCTGTGACAAGCGGTGTTCCTTATAATAATATTTTTGTTCTTCCATGAACCCACCTTGCCAATAAGATTCAGTTTCAAAGAAACCAACCATTGATAGAAAGCATGATAAAACAAGACAATAACAGACCAATGAAAATAACAACTATAGTAGGAACTAATTTTTTTGAGTTTTTGATAAAGAAACAAGCAAACAAAGCAAAAAGTAAACTAAGCAAAACAAAAGTAACAAAGTAAAGAGATTGGTTATGAGGGACTCCCCTTGTGAAGATGTCCTTGACTCCCTGGCAACGGCACCAAAAAATAAGTTGCTTAGCCGAAAATATATCGAGCTCGTTGGGGAACCCCAAGTGGAAGGTATGATGAGCACAGCAACAAGTTTTCCCTCAGTTATGAAACCAAGGGTATCAATCCAGTAGGAGCAAGGAAACACCTTAAAGGTGTTGCTAACTGGACTTTGGCAGTGCGCACTACGGGCGTCAGCAGCAACATGGAGACCTGCACAACACAACCACAGAACTTTGCCCCCAACTTGCGATGAGGTTGTCAATCTCACCGGTTTTGCTCAAAACAAAGGATTAAACGTATTGTGTGGAAGAAAGTAATAGTTTGCAGAAAGTAAACAGAAAACAGTAAACAGTTGATTGTAGATTGATGACAAAAGAAAGGTCCGGGGTCCATAGTTCACTAGTGCTGGCTCTCCTGAAGATAGATGACATGTTGGGTGAACAAATTACAGCAGGGGAATTGACAAACATCGAGAAAGCATACATGCATATACTACTCATCTTGACTCCTTTGATATTCGATTGGGCATTACAACATTATACATAGAATGTAATCCAACTGCATCTATGACTAATAATCCACCTTCAGGTTATCATCCGAACCCCCTCCAGTATTAAGTTGCAAGCAACAGATAATTGCATTACACATTGCGTGTTAAGTAAAGAATACGATTGATCTATGAACAAAGGATTGTTGTTTTCTCCCTAGTAGCAACAACATATCTAGTATCTTAGAGATTTCTGTCACTTCCCCAGATTACTAGAGGCATGAACTCACTATCGAGCATAAATACTAACTCTTGGAGTTGCTAGCATCTACTTGGCCAAGATAGCTACTAACAACGAAAGCATGCAAGATCACAAATAACAAAGACATGATAGAATCAATAATCAATCTGAAATAGCATCTCAATATCCATCGGATCCCCGCAAACACAACATGTAGAATTACAAATAGATGATCTTGATCATGAATGGAGCTCACAAGATCTAAACATGATAGCACAAAGGAGGAGAACCAGCCATCTAGCTACTACATGGACCCGTAGTCTAGAGATGAACTACTCACACATCACACTGGAGGTTTGCATGGTCATGAAGAAGGCCTCCAGGGTGAATTGCCCTCTCCGGTAGGGTGCCGGGAAGAGCTTCAGATCCCTCCCGATCTATGGATGGAGATGACGGCGGCTATAGACTCTTTCGTGGAATTTTGATCGGGTACTTAGGGTTTCTGTATCGGAGGCATCTTATAGGCGAAAGGGGATTCCGAGGGGTGCTGGAGGCGGCCAGACCACCCCCTGGCGCGAGCCAGGCTGGGCCACGCGGCCAGGTGGTGTGGCAGCCCCCTGGCCCCTCTCTGTCTCGTATTCTGGCTCCTTGTGTCCCTCGGTGAAAAACTGACTTTGGCTTTTGTCCCTTCCAATTCCGAGAATATTCATTTTCTAACTTTCTAGAACCCAAAATAGCATAAAACAGGCAGCTGGCACTGTGGCTCTTGTTAATAGGTTAGTCCAAGAAAGTATATGAAAAGTACTCCAAAGTTGGAACAAAACATAAGAAAGTAGATAAAAACCAAGCATGGAACATCAAAAATTATGGATACGTTAGCAACGTATCAACCACCTCGATGACGTAAGTGCAAACGTTGTGGGATCCTAGGGCACATTGCTAGGATTTGTAATAATGAAGTGGACCTAGCTTATGGAATGGATGATCAGGTGGGAGAAGCAAATGCAGATGATAATGAAGTATCTAAACGAGAGGAGAATGAAGCAATGGATACATTGCAGATTGAACCAACGGATCGAGAGGAGATTGAACCAGATGCAGGGAGGTTGAACCAAATGCAGGGAGATTGAACCAGATGCAGGGGAGATTGAACCAATGGATCGAGAAAAGATTGAACCAATGAAGGGGAGATGGCACCAAATGCATGGGAGATTGAAGCAATTTATTCATTGGAAGCAGAGTTCAAAAGTAAAGGAATTACACAAGAGGATATTGAAGAAATGATGCCAATGTGTTTTGAACCATATGAACCAACGAGTCAAAACGTGGTTGAACCAATTGTACAACAGACTGAAGCACTTGATTCATTTGATGCAGAGAAAAAGAACAAACAGAACACACGGAAGAAGCTGATGGTCTCCGAGAATATTCCAGCCAGGATCACCCAGAGCAAGGTGGTGAACTCCGAGAATATTCTAGCAAAAAACACTAGGAGCAAGAAAAAAATGAATTTGAATTTGTATGATGAATTTGAACTACTATCAATGTTTGTATTGAATTTGAACTACTGCCAATGTTTGTGACGCTTCCAAGTTTGTATCTTGGATAACCCCATAATGTATGTGTTATTGCAAGTTTATGTTGTCATGTACCTAGTTGCTTAGCACTGCTCAATTTTTCCCTTGACATGTGGTCAACACATGGGGTTTAGCTAGTTCATGGCTTAAACCATAGAAAACGTTGACCAATTGATCCAAAATTTGGCACACTTGTGTATCCTAGACTGATTTACCATATGAAATTGGAATTTTTGGATTTACTTGTAATCGGCCACATTTTTCTTTTTCTAAGTGATTAAATTCAAATAAATGGTTTTAGGGTTAATTTAATTCAAAAAAGAAGTCAAAACATAGTGCAACCTTCGCATGGAGTCTTGTTATGTTAACTAAAACCTAGCATGAATAATAAAGGAAAAGGAAATAAAGAGAAATGGACTTCTCCCCTAAACCACTTCTTGGAATGAGCTACTAGCTATGAAGATGCATGGCTTTCTACTCAGGCATACTCCAAGATAACCCATCCCAAAACATACTTTGTCTAAATGAGGACAAATTTGGCACACTTGTGTATCTTTGAGTTGCAAACAATATAATGTCAGCCAAGATGGATTATTTTGTTCAAATAACACATTTGCCATTTGTTATGCCAAAAGCTTGAATTTCCCTTAGTCATTTTTTATCCGAGCGCCCTTGTTTTCCTTAGCTCTACTCAATTTTCCCCTCCCGCTAAAGTTTTCCTCGGTTTTCCCTTCCTGCTAAAGTTTTCCTCACTTTTCCCCTCTCTCACGTCTCAGTTTGGCTAGCGCTCTGATTGGTCGAGATGTATGTCACACGGATCTTGTCCAACCACCATTGGATACATCATGATCCGACGGGCTAGAGGTATCTTTCTCCCGATGGGCGCACCTAACCTTGTATGGAGAGGAGAGCCTGACAGGCTGGATGTCTCCCCCTCCATTTCCCTGTCGCACGTATACCAGCCGCATCAACTAGCGCTCCGTTTGGCGGCGCTCTGATTGGTCGAGATGTATGTCACACGGATCTTGGACAACCACCATTGGATATATCATGACCCAACGGGCTGGAGGTCTCTCCCTCCCTTTCCCTTTCACACGTATACCAGCCGCATCTTTCTCCCCTCCTATCGACATACGGCGGCGCAGACCTATGCGTGGGGGTCTGAACGGCTTGCGGTGGTGCGGATCTAAGCGCGGCTGTTAGAACGGCGTGCGATGGTGAGGATCTAACCGTCTAAAATTTCTGTCTCTGTCTGTCTCACTTCCGTTCACATCCTCAAATCTGTTGCTGATGAAAGACACCAATGGAAGCCATCATCCACAACATCAGTGCAACGGCGGTGGTGCCGATAGTAGCCATTGATGAAAGACACCGATGGAAGCCATCATCCGCAACATCTACGGCTGTGGTTTCGATAGTGTTCATCGATGCGACGATGATTGAAGCCATCATCCGCAACATCTACGGATGTGGTGCTGACCGTGGTCATCGATGCAAAGACGGTTGAAGCCATCATTCCCAACATCACTGCGACGGTGCAGATCAAGCCGTCGTGAACCGAAGTTGTGGGAGGCAGGCCGCGGCTGGCATGTCAAGGTGCACTTCAACGGTGAAGGCCGGATGGGAGAACTTTGCCCATACTTCTTGGAGTACACATACGGAAGGGAGGGCGGCTAGCTCACCCTCCACTTAAAATTGGGACAAATTTAAGCCCATTTTGAACCAAAATTCCATGATTTAAAATATATGTATGATTTGAATAAATTTGACATGTATTTGAGCCGCGGGACCGGTGGATATGCTCTAAAGCTGATTCATAAGTAGTAGTACTTGCTTTGATAATCTCCGGTTGGCTTGTATAAATTTGATCGAAATATGTATGATTTGAATAAAAAATTGATATGTATTTGAGCAGTGAGGATGGTGGATATGATCTAAAGCTGATTCATATGTAGTACTCCCTCCGACCCAAATTAGTTGATTTGGATTTGACTAGATTCGATTGTATCTTGAGGAATTTGAGTCAACTAACTTGGGTTGACAATCTGAGCCACTAATTTGGAACGCAGAATGGATGCTGCCACCAATGCTACAACTCTACATGGAACCCACGATGGTAGCAACAAAACATTCAAAACTGATAGGCCCCAACTTGACCCTCTAGGCATTTGGCATGCCAACAATGGGCAGCTAGATCCAATGGCAAGCAACTCGAGCATGGGACCGCTAGATCCAATGGCAAGCATATCGGGTACCACAATGCATTCTCTCGACCACTTTGGGACCGCTAGATCCAATGGCAAGCAACTCGGGCACTGCAATGCATTCTCTCGACAACTTTGGGACCGCAAAGTGACTAAATTAGCAGGAAATCAGAACCATCTATTGAATAACAATTCTACTAAATTAATTAGCTATCTGATACATTGCAAATGTATCTATAATTTTTGATGTTCCATGCTTGGTTTTATCTACGTTCTTATGTTTTGTCCACACTTTGGAGTAATTTTCATATGATTTCTTGGACTAACCTATTAACAAGAGCCACAGTGCCAGTTGCCTGTTTTCTGCTGTTTTTGGTTCCAGGAAAGTCAGAAAATTAATATTCTCGGAATTGGACGGGACAAAAGCCAAAGTTCCTATTTTACCGGAAGACTCATGGAGCCAGAATACGAGATGGAGGAGGGCCAGGGCGTGGCCACACCCCCCAGGCGCGGGTCACCCCAGGCCGCGCCAGGGCATGCTGTGGTGGCCCCTGGCACCCCCTCGGTCTCCCCTCTCGCCTATAAGAGCCTCCCGATACCAAAACCCTAGATCATCAATCAGAAATCCACAAAAAGTTCCGCTGCGCCGCCGCCAACGAAGGGGAGATTCGGGGGACAGAAAGTCCCTGTTCTAGCACCCTGCCAGGACGGGGAAGTGCCCTCGGAGCCATCTCCATCGATCTCCACCACCATCTCCATCAGCATTGTTGATTCCCATGATGAGGAGGGAGTAGTTCTCTCTCGAGGCTAAGGGTTCTACCGGTAGCTATGTGTTCATCTCTCTCTCTATGCATGATCTTATTGAGATCATGAGCTTGTAATCTATAGATCTACCTTGCTACTCAAGTGCTTTAATAGATCTCTGCTCTCTCTATGTGTGTGAAAGTGACAACGTGCTCACCATGGTGGCACTTAGGCTAGAGATTACAAATACTTGTTATGAGTTATATTTGGAGTTGGATGTCTTTATGAAATTGTGGTGTTAGTTGGACTCATCTAGTACTCAAGGTGACAGTGTGGGGTTTTCTAGATGGGAAAGGCTTACTTTGAGGTGTGCTGTTATAGCCCTACCAATGATTAGAGTGTCCAACCGGAGAGTAGTTAAGAGTAGTATCATGAAGATAGGATATTTATATGAGAGTGTTCACTAGTGAAAGTATGATCCCTAGGCCTTGTTTGTAAGCATTGAGACACCGTTTGCAATTAGATCTGTTACATGTTTGCTTGCTTCCATCTTTATTTCAGTTTTACTTTAGTCTTTTCCACGCCATCAAGGTATTTTCTATAAC
This sequence comes from Avena eriantha, assembly GCA_910589775.1. Taxonomy (NCBI): domain Eukaryota; kingdom Viridiplantae; phylum Streptophyta; class Magnoliopsida; order Poales; family Poaceae; genus Avena; species Avena eriantha. The sequence goes on along the minus strand of OU342742.1, from coordinate 282,376,585 downwards.
CGTTACCACTTATAATTATCCATACCACTTGTATTTCACTATCTCTTCGCCGAACTAGTGCACCTATACACATGACAAGTGTATTGGGTGTGTTGGGGACACAAGAGACTTCTTGTATCTTGATTGCAGGGTTGCTTGAGAGGTAATACCTTTGATCACTTCCTCCCTAAGTTCGATAAACCTTGGGTGATCCACTTAAGGGAAAACTTGCTGCTGTTCTACAAACCTCTGCACTTGGAGGCCCAACAACTGTCTACAAGAATAGAAGTGCGCAGACATCAAGCTATTTTCTAGCGCCATTGCCGGGGAGGTAAGGTAAAAGGTATTCACACCGGAGGATTAAAGAAGAACCTCCCACGGCAAACGCCTATTTTCTTGTGTGAGTACTCGAAGTTATTTCCTTTAGATTCTGCAATTTTGTCTTTTTGTTTCTTGTTTTCACTAGTTAGGCTTAATGGAAAATAACAAAAAAATTAGAGAGCTTTATAGTATTTATCTTGAGTTAGGACATGAAGTGTTTGAAGAGAAAATTAAAAAACCTATGGAACTTTATATGCATGCTAATAGCAATGTTGTTAGTATGAATTCTTTGGACACCATTATTGCTAATGCTATGGAAAAGTCTAAGCTTGGGGAAGCTTGTTTTATGAAGATGATCTTTTTAGTCCCCCAAGCATGGAGGAGAAAATTTACTTTGATGATACCAAACCTCCAATATATGATGACTACAATGATGAATATGATATTTTCAGTCCACCTACTATTGAGAATAAAATTAATTATGATTACAATATGCCTCCTATATTTGATGATTATGGTGATGAGAATAAGAATGATAGCTATTTTGTTGAATTTGCTCCAACTACAATTAATAAGAATGACTATTTTCATGTGGAGAGTATTAATTATTTTATGCATGTGGCTCATGATAAGAATGCTTTATGTGATAGTTATATTGTTAATTTTATTCATGATGCTACTTAAAGTTATTATGAGAGAGGGAAACATGGTTTTATGCATCTCAATAATATTAAGTTTCCCCTCTTTATGTTGAAAGCCTTGAAGTTGCACTTGTTTTGCTTTCCTTTGCTTGTTGCTTTGTGCTTTCATGACTTGTTTCTTTACAAGATTCCTAAGCATATGAAGTGGGTTATACTTAAAAGGGTTTTGAATTTGCTTCTTGATGATCTCTTTTACTTCAATTCATATTTTCTATGTGAGTATCTTCTCAAACTATCATGCCTAACTTAAAGGCGTTAAAGAAAAGTACTTATTGGGAGATAACCCAAAAGTTTTAGATGAGTCTTGGAAGTTATTACCTCTGTAATAACCTCTCCTTATCCTTTTTATTTGCTTTTTGTGCCAAGAGTAACCTCTAATGAGAGAGAAGTAATGATTGGGAAAGTTGTTGTCCCGAAACAGATTTCTGTGCTTCACCGTAAACATTCTTATAAAATCTCTGTACGTCCTTTTGTGGCGTGAATTTTTGTGCTTCTGTCCCAGGTTGTTATCTAACTTTTGTTAGTTCAACACTTTTTGATTTGAGCAACAGAAGGTCTTCGAAAAAAATTGTCTTTACCTGCTGGTCTGTTTTGACAGATTTCTGCCATTTTCTGCATTTGCTTCTTGTTGGTTCCTTTTTGAGTTCTTTTGGGGAATTGAGCTTTTTTAGGGAAGTTCTACAGTAGCTAGTGTTCTAATGGAAGTTTATTTGGTGTTAGAACTGAACCTTAATACTTATTTATCTTGAGTGCACTAATGTTGCTAATAAAGATTGTGTGAAGTTTTGTATAAAGGAAAATTTTCAGGTGTATGGAAGGAATGAGTAATGAGATGAAGGATGGACTAAAGCTCAAGATTGGGGATGCCACGCATGTCACCCAAGAAATATCCAAGAAGTACAAGCGTCAAAGCTTGGGGATGCCCAAGGCATCCCCCTCTTCATCAATAAAAATTCCAGGTTTCTTCCAAACGCTTCATTTTATTGTTTCATGCACAGTTGTGTTGTTCTTGGAGAGTCTTCTTTTTCGTTTTTGTTTTGGTTTTTAGTTTGCTTTGTTTGCTTAGTTTTCTGAATAAATTGGTTGGACCCCCTCTTTCATACATTGGTTTGCAAATAGTTTGGTTTGGTTTGGAAAAGAGTAGGAAAGTTCATTCTTATGTGGTAAAAAGAGCTTGTTTTTGACTGTGGCCTATGCTTTGTCATGCCATGCTTGATATTGTTTTGGCTTTATGCTTAGTATTCTTTGCTATAGCATGACTTGTTATAAACAATTGAGATTTCTTAATGTGCCTTGGATGAATCATGCATTGTTTTAGCATATTAAAGCATAGTATAGTGGTATTCTCCTTTGATGCTTTATTTGGGTTGACTTGGCGCATGCCCACACCATGTTATGACTATCTCAAGTCACCATAGCCTTTATGATCCTTTAGTTTTCAATTTGTAGTATCACTTTATGCTTTGATCAATGATGTTTTGCTGCTCTGCATGATTATGGCCATTATTGCTCTCTTAGTTTGTCGCTCCCAGTCTTTTGCTAGCCTCCACCACCAAGTATGAGTTCCACTCATGCATCCAACTCCCTAAACCAAGTTATTCCAAAGAGTCCACCATACCTACCTACTAGCTTATGCTATTCCAAGTATATTCATGCTTTTGTTTACCTTCCAAATTAAACGTGTTATGAGAAAACTAGTGATTAAAGCTCTCACGAACTTGATGGCACACTTTACTTTTCTGCATCTAATAAACTTGAACCATTGGGTCCTTCTTTGTTGCGTATATGCTTGCGCTTTATAAGTTGAAATTAGCAGAACCATGTTTCATGGGGAACGCTTTCAACATTGCACTTGTACTTTGTACCGCGTTGATATCATGTTCTTTTGCTTACGGATCCTGGCGGTGTGAAATAAAAGTGGAACTTGTAAGATCATGGAGTTTGTATGTGTGTTAGAGAAACGCCTGGGCCGCCGGTCTAATCCATGCTGACATGGTGGAAACCTGCAGCGTAACCATAATGAGCTATCTATGAAGTATTTTTCTTATAAAAAAAGAGTCCTATATTGAGAAAAAAGAGATTATGAAAAGAGGAAAGAGAGAAAAAAAGCACCATTTTTCCATGGTAAATAAGAAGATCGCTGAGATGCTCGTTGTCTACTTGCCTTGTCATTTTGATATGGGGATTCTTCCGTATCATCGGGCAAGGGGTACTCCGTTGGCGGTTCTTAATGATACACATGTACTTACAATGACAAGAGCTTACTCGTGACTGAAGTTGAGTAGCATGAGGATCGATCTTCATAAGTAAGGGGCATGAGATTTCGGCTTATAACTTGTCAAGCATATCCTCTTAGTTGTGTCACTTTATCCTTAATCACTTAAAGATGCTTATGATAGGGGCAATGAGAGCTGAAAGCTATAAGTACCATAATTTTTGGATGCTCTTTATGAGAATTGAATCCCTACTTCCTTTTATAAAAAGGCCTTTCTTCCACCATTATATTGAGTCTCCACCTTCTACCTTTATGCACCTACTTTGAGAGCATAGTGGCCATTCTTAGTTCTATGTGCATTGTCCCAAGACTAGTTGATTGATGCATACCTTGATATTGCTTGTTTTAAACTATTTGTATCTAGTCACTCTTATGAACTTTGAAGGTGTCCTAGGCATTTATATTTGCTACTCTATGAGGGACAAGCTGAATACTATTATGCTATGTTTTCTTTATGTGAAGCAAACAAACGTCCTGCAAGGCATTGTTATTCATGAATCTTTTGTTTGTGCCTTTTCATGTTGCATCATAGTTTGTTTGCTTATTGCTAGAACCTTGTCTTTTATGTTATGATTGAAGTACTATGATCCCAGCTTTGAATGTTTTACAAATACTTTGATCAAGTCTTTGATGGTGCTTGTCACCTCAAAAATTATTCTTTCTTTTTATCACTTACCTACTCAAGGACGAGCAGGAGTTAAGCTTGGGGATGTTGATACATTGCAAATGTATCTATAATTTTTTATGTTCCATGCTTGGTTTTATCTACTTTCTTATGTTTTGTCCACACTTTGGAGTACTTTTCATATGATTTCTTGGACTAACCTATTAACAAGAGCCATAGTGCCAGTTGCCTGTTTTCTGCTGTTTTTGGTTCCAGGAAAGTCAGAAAATGAATATTCTCGGAATTGGACGGGACAAAAGCCAAAGTTCCTATTTCACCAAAAGACTCACGGAGCCAGAATACGAGATGGAGGAGGGCCAGGGCGTGGCCACACCCCCCAGGCGTGGGTCACCCCAGGCCGCGCCAGGGCATGGTGTGGTGGCCCCTGGCACCCCCTCGGTCTCCCCTCTCGCCTATAAGAGCCTCCCGATACCAAAACCCTAGATCATCAATCAGAAATCCACAAAAAGTTCCGCTATGCCGCCGCCACCGAAGGGGATATTCGGGGGACAGAAAGTCTCTGTTCTGGCACCCTGCCAGGACGGGGAAGTGCCCCCGGAGCCATCTCCATCGATCTCCACCACCATCTCCATCAGCATTGTTGATTCCCATGATGAGGAGGGAGTAGTTCTCTCTCGAGGCTAAGTGTTCTACCGGTAGCTATGTGTTCATCTCTCTCTCTATGCATGATCTTATTGAGATCATGAGCTTGTAATCTATAGATCTACCTTGCTACTCAAGTGCTTTAATAGATCTCTGCTCTCCCCATGTGTGTGAAAGTGACAGCGTGCTCACCATGGTGGCACTTAGGCTAGAGATTACAAATACTTGTTATGAGTTATATTTGGAGTTGGTTGTCTTTATGAAATTGTGGTGTTTGTTGGACTCATCTAGTACTCAAGGTGACAGTGTGGGGTTTTCTAGATGGGAAAGGCTTACTTTGAGGTGTGCTGTTATAGCCCTACCAACAATTAGAGTGTCCAACCGGAGAGTAGTTAAGAGTAGTATCATGAAGATAGGATATTTATATGAGAGTGTTCACTAGTGAAAGTATGATCCCTACGCCTTGTTTCTAAGCATTGAGACACCGTTTGCAATTAGATCTGTTACATGTTTGCTTGCTTCCATCTTTATTTCAGTTTTACTTTAGTCTTTTCCATGCCATCAAGCTATTTTCTATCACCGTTACCACTTATAATTATCCATACCACTTGTATTTCACTATCTCTTCGCCGAACTAGTGCACCTATACACCTGACAAGTGTATTGGGTGTGTTGGGGACACAAGAGACTTCTTGTATCTTGATTGCAGGGTTGCGTGAGATGGAATACATTTGACCACTTCCTCCCTGAGTTCGATAAACCTTGGGTGATCCACTTAAGGGAAAACTTGCTGCTGTTCTACAAACCTCTGCACTTGGAGGCGCAACAACTGTCTACAAGAATAGAAGTGTGTAGACATCACTATATATTCAACTAATCATTACATGTGCCACCCTTCACCACAACCGCACACTATAACTGCTAGGACACGGATGAAAACTACTAAAACTGCCCACATGAATCTACTAACCCCCCCCCTCTTCACTTGAAGTTCATGTTTTAGATTTTCTACGACTTGATCAGATACGGCAAGATCTTTGTCAACTTCTCTTTGCGAATAGGCTCTGAATTCTTCCTCGACAATACGCTTCAGCTCGAATATCAATAGGTTTTTACGGGCCAATTCATCACCTAACTTGGCAACCATCTCCTCCAAATCCATCCTATGGCTAGCCTACTGAGTTGATTCATCTTGGTATGCAATGTACCATGGATCATCGGCCTACATAGCACACTGTAACAATCCCAAAACAAACTAAATTGAAATCAGTCCGACAGGCCATATCAGCACTTCAAATTCAATAGTAGTACAAAGAAAACGAGCTACATGCACTTCCAATGTGGTAGGAGAAGAAGAATGTGTCCATGACATGATCGATTCCCTACCCTCGCCAGTGTACCCACTACGACCAGACATTGAGGACTAATTTGCACCTACAATATCGAGGAAATTACGGGAACCGAATCGATTAGGGTGGGTGGAGTAGGAGCAGAGGTCTTAGCAAGCACTACAATCAATTGCTGCAACTGTTCGTCGAGCTATGGCGACAGAACCAAATCCCGGTCATCATGGGCGGCGGACCTGACTACGGTCGGTACTGCCTCAACGTACAATGCGTGCGGACGAAACAGGTGCCGGAGCCGTGGTTGAGGTGCAGCACGACAGTCCGTCTGATACCTCCTTAGGACAGATCCGGCGACGCGTCGATGCGCCGATGATGGTTATTTTGTCCGCCGGTGGGATAGGAGCTGCTCGGGGCTAGGGGCTAGGAGCGAATGAGAGAGAGACGACGTGTCATGCATGACCCCACCTGTCAATTATTTCATATTTGCCAATTTTGCATATTTGCCAAACTTTTTCTTTGAAATTTGCATATTTTCCACATGACCACCACATGCCAGTGAGACACAAAATGGCAAATATGCAAGTTGCAAAGTAAAACGTGGCAAATATGCAAATCCCCCTCCAGCCCCACATGACGGCCCCACTGGTCATTGGCTACAAAGTCCCCACAATACGGCTCCACATAGCGGCCCCATTGTTCATTGGCTTCGACGGCCCCACAGAATGGCCCCATTTGTCATTGGCTGCACCGAGCACACAATTCGGAAAAACGGGGCCCACAAGTCAGCGAGAGATGGATGGTTGGTCCGCCGTGTACCCTGGCCCCACCTGTCAGCATGTAATGGTCGAGGCAACGTAACGTAATGCTCAACGCAGGACCCGCGCAACACGGTCCCACCTATCAGCATGTAATGGTCAAGCCTTTGACCTGACAGCATCCCTCCGTCCGAGCGCATGTGAGGGTTTCAGAATGGAGGGAGGGGAAAAGTAAGGAAAAACTAAGCGGCTGGGGAAAAGTGAGTACAACTAACAAACCAGGGGCACAAAAATAGAAATCCCTATACTATATACCCTAGAAATTACTTGATGAGATCAAATTGGCGCTACCAATTTTCTTGTAGACTAGATCGAGTTGTTCACATGAGCACCTCATGATTGCATGAAACTCTTATCGGAGTGAAATGCATCCACCGTCCCTAAACTTATCGGCCATGTCTAATGGTCCTCGAACTCAGAAAATGCACTCACATGGTCCTCAAACTTGTTCTACATGTTCATATACGGCCCAAAAATGATCTAACATAGTATTCTGCTGATGTGTCATTGTATTGAACCCATATGCAGCTCGTCTAATCTAGCGTCTTTAGCAAGTAGAGTCTTCTCTTTTTCTTCAAAAGGAAAGCCACACGTGGCCGCACTTGCCATAACCATACTCACATCTCTAGGATATGGAAATGGATAGAAAGAAAGCTCATGCTGCCTCTCATACTGCTACTCCCATCCTCTCTCCCTCTTTGTCGAGTTCTAGAGCGTGCAACCGAAGTGGCCGGCATCATTGCGGACTTTCCTAATGCGAACACCACCATGCAGTTGTGCATGACGACGACATGATGATGAGACACAGAGAGTGCCTGCAGGAACACCGGGAGCGAGAAGGCCTCGAAGAAGGGATGCATATGAAGGGGATATTCCCTAGAGACAAATAATAAATGGATTTTATTATCATATCTCAATTATTTTGTAACAGTTTCATATTATGCTATAACTATATCAAGCGGAATCATTGATATAGGTGTGGTATGAAACAGACCAAGTTCGTTGGGCAACCGATGATTAAGGTTTCCTGATCATGGAGCATTTATGCCAGTTGACAACGGAGTCATATAATGATATGATGGACATTGCCCAAAGATAGGTATTGCGACACGATCAAGTCACAAGGTTCATCGTTGCAATAGTTATAAGCGTAGTATCCTTCTCCTTAGACCGTGAGATCATATTAATCACTATCTCCCGAGGTTTTTTTGATCGCATCAACTGTCATGTTCGTAGCTAGGTGGCCATAAAGGTGTGTTTTAGGTATTTCAGAGAAATAGTTGAGGCATATGTATCAAGATTGGGATTTTTCACTCGCGTGACGGGAAGATACACACAGCCGACTTGGTGAGATTACATCCATAATGTTGCAACATGTGACTAGCTCACAGGGTTGGCATATCACGCGAACAAGTGAAACATAACTTGTCGGTAACGAGATTGAACAAGGTCTATGATACCAATGATCAGATCTCGGACAAGTTGTATCGAATAAACAAAGGGAATTGGACTTGAATTTTTATTTCAAATGAATTTACATTATGGAATGCACAAGGTCATTATGGGCATCCCGGTTGTAATATCCTAGCATCAGAGCTTAGAGAAAAGCTGAGATAAGGTGTGTGCATTGCATTAATGCATAGAAAATCCGGATAATTTTCGTGCTTTCAAATAAAACTTGTCAAAGGGATTGAAGCTTCTCTTAACTTGGTGGAACTGAAGTAGATCATCACGGTGACTGCGATAAGTTTCAATATGACCTTTGCTAAAACCTTATCTTTGGGTAATATAATTTGATATAAGGGTAGATCAAATGTAATAAAACTAAGTCACAATAGACTACTTAATAAGGAGTATCTGATCTTCTAGAGATCATTACATGGTATTCCATACAACAACTCAAGGATGAGTACTTAATATTCCTAATATTACATCAAGGTATTATCTACCACAAACCCTGAATACCAAGTTAAGTATATAACTTAAGTAGAGAAACTCTATAACTAAATCTTGAGACACTTGCTTGCCTTAGTTATTCTTACCATGGGTATCATGGTAGTTCTTAAACATTAACTCTTATAACAAATAGAGTATAAAAGGAAGTTAACCCAAGACCATCCAGCACATGCCCTTAATATGATATTAAGAGGTGACATTCCTATTCAACCAAGTCCTAGTGTCAAGTGATCATCAGTGTTGAGTGATCAATTCCTGACCTAGAACTTATTAGCCTTTATCTTTGACCTATTATGTAAAACCTTCTAAAGACCTTAAGTAAATTAGCAAGAAGAAGGAACTAGATATGGTAGAGTGTGCCATCACCAATGGAATGAGATCCTTAGTGGTGATCAAACCATTTGATGTTGGAGGAGTTAACTCACTCATGAGTTAACTAGAAGAAGTATTTAAACCCAAGAGTTTAGATAATAATTATGAAGCTATGAGAAAGCTAGTAGTAGTCGAGAATTCAATGATAATATTGTAAAGCCAAGAAGGTATAAACCTGAAGTAAGTTTTCTTAACAAGATAAGTCTGTAGAGAGACTAGTACAAAGTCTACTACTTAGTTGAAGATAGATCTTGATCAAACAATTAGAAGCCTAAGCTTTGCTTGATCAAAGGTTGGTGGTCATTATTCTCAAGTCATTGGAGAATAGATGACCAGTTGATGAAGAAGAGTTGTGAGTATACCAAATTAGGCAAAACCCGAGTAAGCTGGATCACCTAGCTTGATCATTAGAAGTCAAGCTAGAGTTTGATGAAGTATATAATATGAGTTGTATGGAGTAGTTGGAGGTATAGTAGTTCAACCAAGCTAATACAAGAACAAACTTGTATTATGGGGAGTAGTACCATACCCATCCCAGAGGATTGATATCACATGTGATACAGAGAGAATTGTAATCTTGCAAGCCTTGGAAGTAGATGCATGGTTAATTTAAAGGAGTTAATGGATGGAGTTAAAAATAGATACATTGATAGATTCATTAGTAGTGGCTAAGAAATGGAAGTCAGATATACTAGGAGAAGAATGAAGGAGTAATGTTGATGTGGCATGACCATGTCATCATATGATGATGGATAGGGTGGAGTCAGGTGATTGTCTTATTCAGGAAGATGTGATCTTTGTGAATAAGATGAGAAAGATGTATAGAGTATGTTTAGGAAAGGAATTCCTTATCTAAAGATAACCTTAGTTAGGTATTAAGCTAGGAGTGCTTGAGAAATCTGTAACCAACAGTATGTCAAGCCATGACAAAACCCCTTTCTACCTCTTTGTTTAAAACCCTAGAATCAAGTTAGCAGTGAAACCAATTCCTAATTTCAAGCAGCCATTAGAAAGGTATCTCTTAGTGAAATGAAACTTCTAAGAGATAATTAGAATATTAGTTGAGGGTGTATTGTTGAGAGTCTTGTCCACCTCACTAATTTAAACCCTAATAGAAACCTTGACCCGTGAATCAACAACATTGCTCTAGGAAGTAAATTCCAATATCTCACTCTAAGTTGAGATATCAAACCTACTCATAGATTTAGAAGTAGTATCCCTAAACCTTGATACTTATCTACATTCATAATAGGGATTTCTATTTTTGTGCCATTGGTTCATTAGTTGTACTCAGTTTTCCCTAGCCGCTTAGTTTTTCCTCACTTTTCCCCTTCCACCATTCTAAAACCCTCACATGCGCTCGGACGGGTGGATGCCGTCAGGTCAAAGGCTTGACCATTACATGCCGATAGGTGGGACCGTGTTGGGCGGGTCTTGCGTTGAGCGTTACATTACATCGCCTCGACCGTTACATGCTAACAGGTGGGGCTGTGTTGGGACAGGTCCTGCATACGTGGTGAAGGGTGGGGCCGTGTTGGGACGGGTCTTGCATACATGGTGAAGGGTGGGGCCGCATGGAGACACGTTGGACCAGCCATTCTTGCTCCGATCCTGGAACAGCTCCCACACCGCCCCTCCACTCCGGTCCCCCACCGTCGTGTCCTCCTACCTGAGAGCCCCTCCTACCTTATGTCATCCTCGGCCCCTGATCCGCCTCCTCCCCTAGCCCCCAAGCCTACTCCGGCTCCGCTTCCTCCCTCGCTAGATCTACCCCTTTCGCGAAACAATATGCGACATCGACGGGTGTACCGGTCCTCCCCGTCGAGCACAGAGAAGATTGGGTAGAATCGGAGGGATCTAACACATGGATTCCATCTAGGTAAGTATTGTTTCCCTTTGTGTATTGATTATAGGCAGTAATTGAGCGAGAATTGCTGGTGCTCAGCTAACTCCCTTGCTTTTCGAATAGGATTGATCCAGTGCTGGCATTTCGGCTACGGTTAAACTGGATACTAGCGTAATTCGTGGTTGTGAACGGTATCTCTCTGGATTTTACTTCCCATGTGTGGTTGAAACCTCCATAACTCTCAGATATTTGAAAGATAAAATATATTCTAAATTCCCCTAGAGCAATGGCGATTCAGTTGATTTGCAATATTTCAACATTAGTGAGCAAAGATTGCTCCCACTAACTAGCGAAGCTAATCTGGTAATGCCTTTCTCTTTGAATGCTGCCGAATGTTTCGGTCGAATTCGTCCTCATGTGCAACCTAAAGTTGAACACACGGGAAAGAGAGCTAAAGCATCATCTGGTGGTCAAGCATCACCAGGTGGTCAGGCATCATGTGTCTTTGTTGTCTCTGCTAATAGTGTGTGCCCCCGCACTCCTTGTAGGTCCACATCAGTACCATCTGTTGGCACTGCGAGTGTAAGCCAAATCGCTCGTGCAGCCGATGTGGAGGACGAAGCAGAGCTTTCCGAGGGAGCACCTCCACTAGATGATGATGATGAGTTGATGTTTCCTAAATTGGTAGGTAGATTCAGTAAACAGGCACTAGGGGATCAATACACAGAGCAATTAGCCCATGGTGCCATATTTCATGACACTGATGACAAAGAGAACAAGGAGAACAATGACAGTCTCGTTTTAGCCAAGTACGATGGTGAGGACTTGCCAGTAATTGAGTGGGACAGGAACGATCCTAAAATTTCAGAAGGCACCGTATTTGAAACGATGAGGACTATCGTAATGCCCTTACTACATATTGCAGCTGCACCAATAATGATTATGTTGTTACTAAGAGTGAGCCAGCAAGGTTCACAGTGAAGTGCCCATACAAGAGGTGTAGGTGGAGGATGCACGCATCCACTATGCTCAGGAGCAGTTTGGTTCAAGTATTACAACCAATTGAGTATTTTAGATCATCATGTAGAATTTGTTAACTGTACCTGACATTTTCATTATGTTTCAGATAAAAGTTAACCGGTTCGAACATTCTTGTCCACCTCAAGGGGAACAGCCAAAGGACAAAACAAAACTAGCAAAGACTAGGTGGTTGGCAGATGCAATCATGGATTGGATGAGAGCGAACCCATCACTTGGTGCAATGGCGCTCATAAAAAACATTTCTGAAAGGTTTAATATTACAGTACCTTACATGAGGATGTTCTATGCAAAGTAAATGGCTCTTGATAGGATCAATTGTCCATGCAATGAAAGTTTTCAGTTGCTTTACAGCTTCAAAGTTGAAGTGGAGATGGCTAGTCTAGGTAGTGTTGTACAGATAGACATGTATACAGTTCAGTACAAAATAAGAGGGAAGACAATGGAGAAGGAGTGCTTTAGAAGGGATTTTGTTTGTTTCAAAGTTGGCTAGCAAGGGTTTCTGGATGGTTGCAGGCCTTATTTGGCCGTGGATGCAACAACTCTTCATGGCAAAATTAAAAGACAACTAGTAGCTGCTACTGCAGTTGATGGCCACAATTGGATGTTCCTTGTTACTTTTGGAGTCTTGGAGATTGAGTCAGAGGAAAGTAGGACTTGGTTTATGGAGAATTTGCGCGACCTTATAGGTCATCCACCAGGATTTACTATCCACACAGATGCTTGCGAAGGTTTGGAGAAAGCTATAGAAGCAGTATTCCCCGGAGTGGAGCATAGGGAATGTATGCGACACTTAGTGCAGAATTTTACAAAGAAATTCAAGGGTAAAGTTTATACTCACAACCTATGGCCATCTTCATACACATGCAGTTTGAGGAAGCATTTGTATCATTTGTAGGTGTTGTATAAACAAAAACCTGCGGTGAAGGAGTACTTGGATGCACATCCAATGAAATTTGCAAGGTAGACTATGTGACAATTAACCTTGTAGAGAGTTTCAATGCAAAGGTCAAGTCATTGAAAGGGCTTATGCTGTGGCAAATATTTGATAAGATTAGGCAGATGATCATGATAAAGATCATTTTGCGACAAAAGAATTGCATCAATAGTATATGTTGGCCATCTCATCCTCCCATCTTTGATTAAGGCATTGCATGCCAGGGCAAAACAATTGAAGATGAAATGCATTAGATAGGAATGGAGGCTGAGGTAACATACATTGACAGTAAAGAGAGGAAATGGAGGTATCCAGTGAGTTTGGCTGACAGGACATGCCATTGCAGGCAATGGCAGTTGTGTGGGAAACCCTGCATACATGCATTGTTTTTCATGGGTGTTCTAGGAGGTGAAGAGGGTGAAGTTGATCAGTACGTGTCAGAGTATTTCTCCGTTGCCAAATTTAGGGCAGCATATGCTCAGAATGTTCCAGCCTTCTTGGGAAAAGAACAATGGATGGAAGTGAATTGAGGCTTCAAGCTATACCCTCCAATTTTTACTAGACCAGGAGGTAGGCCAAGGAAGAATAGGATGAGAGCTAGTGCAGAGGGTGGTGCACCACCTCGACGACGTAAGTGCAAACGTTGTGGGATCCTAGGGCACATTGCTCGGCTTTATAAAAATGCAGTGGACCCAGCTTATGGAACGGATGATTGGATGGGAGCGGCAAATGCATATGAGAATGAAGTATCTCAACGAGAGGAGAATGAAGCAATGGATACATTGCAGATTGAACCAACAGATCGAGAGGATATTGAACTAGATGCAGGGGAGATTGAACCCAAATGTATGGGAGATTGAACCAGATGCAGAGGCGATTGAACCAATGGATCGAGAGGAGATTGAACCAAATGAAGGGGAGATTGCACCAAATTCATGGGAGATTGAAGCAATTTATTCATTAGAAGCAGAGTTCAAAAGTAAAGTAATTACACAAGAGGATATTGAAGAAATGATGCCAATGTGTTTTGAACCGTATGAACCAATGAATCGAAACGTGGTTGAACCAATTGTACGACAGATTGAAGCACTTGATTCAGTTGATGCAGAGAAAAAGAAAAAACGAAAGAAGATGATGGTGGACTCCGAGAATATTCCAGCCAGGATCACCCAGAGCAAGGTGGTGAACTCCGAGAATATTCCAGCGAAAAACACTAGGATCAAGAAAAAAATGAATTTGAATTATTAATTTGAATTTGTATGATGAATTGGAACTAATGTCAATGTTTGTATTGAATTTGAACTACTATCAATGTTTGTGACGCTTCCAAGTTTGTATGTTGGATAACCCCATAATGTATGTGTTATTGCAAGTTTCTATTGTCATGCACATAGTTCCTTAGCATTGCTCAGTTTTGCCCTCGACATGTGGTCAACACATGGGGTTTAGCTAGTTCATGGCTTAAACCATAGCAAACGTTCACCAATTGATCCAAAATTTGATACACGTGTATCCGACGGGCTGGAGGTCTCTCTCTCCCGATGGGAGCACCTAACCTTGTACGGCGAGGAGAGCCCGATAGGCCGGATGTCTCTCCCTCCATTTCCCTGTTGCACGTATACCATCCGCATCAACTAGCGCTCAGTTTGGCTGCGCTCTGATTGGTCGAGATGTATGTCACACGGATCATGGACAACCACTGTTGGATACATCATGATCCGATGGGCTGGAGGTCTCTACCTCCCTTTCCCTGTCGCACGTATACCAGCCGCATCTTCCTCCCCTCCTATTGACGTACAACGGTGCGGACCTACATGTGGGGGTTGGAACGGCTTGCAACGGCACGGATCTAAGCATGGATGCTAGAACGGCATGTGGCGGTGAGGATCTAACCGTCTGAAAGACACCGATGGAAGCCATCATCCGCAACATCAGAGCAATGGCGGTGGTGCCGACAGTGGCCATCGATGAAAGAAACCGATGGAAGCCATCATTCGTTCACATCTACGGCTGTGGTGCCGACACTGGTCATCGATGCAACGATGATTGAAGCCATCATCCGCAACATCTATGGCTGTGATGCCGACAGTGGTCATCGATGCAAAAACGATTGAAGCCATCATCCGCAACATCACTATGACAGCGCAGATCAAACCCTCGTGAACCGAAGCTGTGGGAGGAAGGCCACAGCCACGACCGGCATGTCGAGGTGCATTCGACGGTGAAGGCCGGATGGGAGAACTTTGCCCGTACTTCTTGGAGTACACATATGGCGGGGAGGACGGCTAGCTCACCGTCCACTTAAAATTGGGAAAAATATTAAGCCCAATTTGAACCAAAATTCCGTGACTTAAAATATATGTATGATTTGAATAAATTTGACATGCATTTGAGCCATAGGACCGGTGGATATGCTCTAAATCTGATTCATAAGTAGTAGTACTTGCTTTGACAATCTCCGGTGGGCTTGTATAAATTTGATCGAAATATGTATGATTTGAATCAAATTTGATATGTATTTGAGCAATGAGGACAGTGGATATGCTCTAAAGCTGATTCATAAGTAGTACTCCCTCCGACCCAAATTAGATGATTCAGATTTGACTATATTCGATTGTATCTTGAGGAATTTGAGTCAACTAACTTGGATTGACAATCTCGATCACTAATTTGGAACAGGGAATGGATGCTGCCGCCAACGCTGCAACTTTACCTGGCAGCCACAATGGCAGCGACAGAACAGTCAAAACCGATAGGCCCCAACTTGACCCTCTAGGCATTTGGCACTTCAATTTTGAGACCGCTAGATCCAATGGCAAGCAACTCAGGACCCACAATGCATTCTCTCAACAACTTTGGGACTGCTAGATCCAATGGCAAGCAACTTGGGTACCGCAATGCATTCTCTCGACCACTTTGGGACCGCTAGATCTAATGGCAAGCAACTCGGGCACCGCCATGCATTCTCTCGACAACTCTGGGACTGTAAAGTGATTAAATTACCAGGAACTAACAACCATCTATTGAATAACAATTCCACTCTCTACCCCCTCCCCCCCGCTTCACTTGAAGTTCATGTTTTAGATTTTCTACGACTTGATCAGGTACGGCAAGATCAACCTCAGGTGTCAACTTCTCTTTGTGAATAAGCTTTGGATTCTTCCTCGATGGTACGCTTCAGCTAGAATATCACAAGGTTTTTACGGGCCAATTCATCACCTAACTTGGCAACCATCTCCTCCAAATCCATCCTATGGCTAGACCGCTGAGTTGATTCAGCTTGCTATGCAATGTACCATGGATCATCGGCCTGCATCGCACACTATAACAATCCCAAAACAAACTAAATTGGAATCAGTCCGACAGGCCATGTCAGCACTTCAAATTCAATGGTAGTACAAAGAGAAGGAGCTACATGCACTTCCGACGTGGTAGGAGAAGGATAATGTGTCCACAACATGATCGATTCCCCACCCTCGCCGGTGTACCCGCTACGACCAGACATTGAGGACTAATTTGCACCTACAATATCGAGGAAATTACGGGAACAAATCGATTAGGGTGGGCGGAGCACAACGGTAGTACAAAGAGAAGGAGCTACATGCACTTCCGACGTGGTAGGAGAAGGAGAATGTGTTCACGACATGATCGATTCCCCACCCTCACCGGTGTACCCGCTACGACCAGACATTGAGGACTAATTTGCACCTACGATATCAAGGAAATTACAGGAACCGAATCGATTAGGGTGGGCAGAGCAGGAGCGGAGGTCTTAGCAAGCACTACTAGCAATTGCTGTGACTGTTCGTTGAGATATTGCGGCGGAACCAAATCCCGATCATCGTGGGCGGTGGACCTAACTACGGTCGGTACTTCCCCAACATACAATGCATGCGGACGAAATAGGTGCCGGAGTCATGGTTGAGGTGCAGCGCAATATTCTCCCTGATACCTCCTTAGGACAGATCTAGCGATGCACCGACGATGGCTGCTCTGTCCGACGGTGGGATAGGAGCTGCTCGGGGCTGGGGGCTGGGAGCGGATGAGAGAGAGCCAACGTGTCATACACAACCCCACCTATCAATTATTTCATATTTGCCAATTTTGCATATGTGCCAAACTTTTCTTTGAAATTTGCACATTTGCCACATAACCACCACATGCCAGTGATACACAAAATGGCAAATATGCAAGTTGCAAAGTAAAACATGACAAATATGAACATCCCCCACCAGCCCCACACGATGGCCCCACTGTTCATTGGCTATGAAGGCCCCACAGAACGGCTCCACATAGCGGCCACATCGTTCATTGGCTTCGATGGGCCCACAGAACGACACCATTTGTCATTGGCTGCACAAGCAACACAATCAGGTAAAACAGGGCCCACAAGTCAGCGAGAGACGGATGGCTGGTCCGCCGTGTATCACGGCCCCACCTCTCAGCATGTAACAGTCGGGGCGACGTAACGTAACGCTCAATGCAGGACCCGCCCAATGCAGTCCCACCTATCAGCATGTAACGGTCAAGCCTTTGACCTGACGGCATCCACCCATCCAAGCGCATGTGAGGCTTTCGGAATGGTGGGAAGGGAAAGTGAGGGAAAACTAAGCGATTGGGGAAAACTGAGTACAACTAACAAACCAGGGGCACGAAAATAGAAATCCCTTCGTAATAAGATATGAGCATATTAAACCTTCCCAAAACTCATGGCAATTATTTGGAAATGAACATTTCCATTTCCTCATTAATAATTGGTATCCATGCATAATGACTTAACAAAGATTGTTTTAAAGTAGTTTTAAACCCACAAACTAAGTAGGATTGGAATGGGAGAAACAACCAAATATAGAGAACCATGAAATTCAAATCACCACTTTATGAACAACAAGGTTTACTATCTTATAATATATATATACCATTCTTTTATGAGGTTAAGTATTAACAAGGTTATGTACCCATCAGTATCCATTTTATACCATTGCCATTACATTCTTTTAGTGGAAATGAAAGTCATTTTATAAGATCTTATTATCAAAAGTAAATCCTAAGACCCTACTCTCAATTAATATTTTCTAATAAAAGAACACTTCATATAGTTATGAATATTTCCATACCCAATAAGAAATGGAGAGAATATGATCATAATTTCTTTACATAATAAATAGTCATGACCTACAAATTCTCTGGATATTTAATCCCTGAAGAAATTCAAATTTAAAAGGGTTTTATAAAAAATAGAAAATAGGAAATAAAAATGGAAAAAGAAAAAGGAACAGCCAGCCTCCCGGCCCACAACCCACTTCTTCTTTTGCTTAACCACCGCCCAGCTCACTTCGTAGGCACCCAACACCAACCCAACACGGCCCAAGCCCACTTACTGTTTCGATCTCTCGCTGATGAGCGGGGCCCACACGGGAGAGACGTCGTCATCTTTCTCTCTGTTCACGGCCGCCACCACGTCGACAACGCCACGTCCCGAGCCGCTGTTTTCCTTGACCCATAGCCGCAGCTGACCTCCACATCGATGTTCTTATCATCTCCGTGCCTACTAGCAAGCTTGATGTCAAGATTCCCGCCTCGGGGAAGCTTAGTAGCCGCCGCCACATCTCAGCCATCGTCGATGTCGTGTCGTCGTGTTAATGCCCGCCAAGCCGTATAAAACCTCCATCCAGAACCGCATTGCTCTCTGATACGCCCATTTTGCATCACTATTCTATGTCTTAATTCACTGTTATTCATCGATATATTTCATATTGAGAGGTGATACTTATGTTATTTCATCTATTTTTGCATGGTTGATGACTTTTGGAGCATGGACCGCTGCAGTCAGGATTCTGATGGAAAAGGTGCTGTTTGGAGGCAAAATTCGAGAAGATCAGAAAATCCGGGAAAATATACGGAAAATCATGTTTTTCCAGAAGACGAAGGAAGCTAGAAGGGGGGTTGGAGATGGGCCACAGGGGGCCCACACCACCCCTCGCGCGGGCAGCCCTAGGCCGGGACAGCAGGTGGTGTGGCCACCCTGGCCCACTCTAGGCACTCCCCTCTGGTGTATATTATCCTCCCGAAACCCTAAGACTCGGGGAGCGACCACAGAAAGATTCCGCCGCTTCTGCGGGGTGGAAAACACCGAGAGAGAAAGATGTCTCTGGCAGACAGATTTCTGTCGGGGGAATTCCTTCCCAGGGAGGGGAGAGCGTCGCCATCAACACCACCATCAAGCTGGATTTCATCGGGATCATCATCATCACCACCATCATCACCATCAGCACCCTCATCACCATCTCCGTATTGCTATCACAATTGCGTTGAATCTTGCATAGTTCATAGGGGAAACTTTCCTGATGTTGATTACTCTTTGTAGTTGATGCTATTGAGTGAACCGTTGAATTATTGCTTATGTTCAGATTGTTATACATCATTATTCCATCTCTGATCATGATCCATATGATGTCTTGTGAGTAGTTCGTTTTGTTCTTGAGGACATGGGAGAAGTCATGTTGTTAGTAGTGGAGTTGTGTTGAGAAAGATTCAATAGTTTGTTATTTAAGTTGTGGTGTACTTCTTCTAGTGGTGTCATGTGAATATCGACTACATGACACTTCACCTATATGGGCTTAGGGGAATGCATTGGGTATTTGGCTACTAATTGTAGGGGTTGCCGGAGTGACAGGAACCTGAACCCCCGCTCGGAAACCATTGCACAAGGGACGTACGGGTCTTATAGTTTAAAGTTGTGGTTAGGTATCTACCTTAATTACTTTCTTGTACTTATGGATGTTTGCAAGAGGTATAATCACAAGTATGTATTAGTCCTAGGAAGGGCGGTACATTAGCACAGGTTCACCCACACAACACTTAGCAAGCTAGAGAAGATTAATCAACTATATGAAGCGAAAGCACTTGACAGTCTTCCCATGTGTCCTCGAGAACGTTTGGTCATCTGAAGTAATACAACCGGCTTGTCCTTTGCTGCATAAAGGATTGGGCCACTTGCTGCATTTATTCCTACTGTCTTTTATTTACTCGTACTTTGTTTACTTGCTTTATCAAAAAACCCTAAAAATCCGTTTGCTAAGTATTTGCAGAGAATTCCTGATCCATACCACTAGCCAGCACCTTCTGTTCCTCCTTAGGTTCGACACTCTTACTTATCGAAAATACTGCGATACACCCCCTATACTTGTGGGTCATCAAGACTATTTTCTGGCGCCATTGCCGGGGAGTGAAGCGGTATTGGAGAGTGGAACTGGTAAAGGAAACTTCTACTGTGAGTATTGTTTACTTCTGCTAGTTGCTTTATTTTCGTTTTGGATAATTCGCTGAGTTTCTTATTTGGTAATGCTACTACCACTGCTAAGGTAGTAGATAAGCCACCACCTGCTGAGAATGATGTTTTTAAAATACCTACAAGAATTATTGATCGTGTTATGGATAACTACTATGTTGGGGATGGAACTGTCCATCCTGGTGATCATTTACTCTTTATACACGAATTATGCGGGTTGTTCAAGTGTGCAGGTATCACTACAGATCAAGTTAAGAAGAAGTTATTCTCATTATCACTAAAAGGAAGAGCTGAGGAATGGTATAAGCTGCTAAAGAATGGTCAAGCTCTAGAATGGGAGGAAATAGTGCCTCTCTTTTATTCAAAGTTTTATCCTCCTAGTGAGATTCATAAAGATCGGAATCAAATATACAACTTTTGGCCTCTTGATGGAGAGAGTACATCTCAAGCTTGGGGGAGATTGAAGTTACTAATGCTCAGATGTCCCATTCATGAGCTCCCCAACAATATTATTATCAATAACTTTTATGCAAGGCTCCCTCTTCATGATAAGGATTTATTGGATGCTTCTTGTGCTGGATCATTCACTCGCATGGAATAAGAAGCTAAATGGGATCTTCTGGACCGTATTCAAGACCATGCTGAAGCATGGGAGAATGACAAAGGTAGAAAGTCAGATATAAATTATGATTATGAATGCATTGAATCTTTTATGGGAACTGATGACTTTCACAATATTAAAAATGCTTATGGTCTAGACTCTCAAGCTATTGCTTCTTATTTTAAGGCGTTTGCTTCCTACATTGAAGTGCCTAAAAATAAGTGGAATAAGTATCATGAACCTTATAAAGATATTGCTAAGAGTGTTCCTTCAAGAAATACTGAAGTTTATACTGCTAATCATGTTTTACCTAAACCTTACATTGAGAAAATGCCTTTCTCAGTTAAGATAAAGGAACATTCTATGATGCTAGTATGGTAGATGAAAGTATGAATAAAGTTGTTGAACCTGATAAACAAATGGTTGGTGAACCTATAATAGCAAATGTGAAAGACTTTGTCACTAAGTATGAAGAAGAGGGACACACTGTCCTTTGTAAGGATGCCTCTGATTTTGTTTCACAAAGTAGTGTTATGAGAGCTAGTATTCCTGTGTTTTCTGTTAAAATAAGTGATCATTGCTACGATGGTCCTTTCGATAGCTATATTGTTAAGTTTATGCATGATACTGAAAGTTACTATGAGAGAGGGAAAAGTGTTCGTATGCATCTCAATAATATCAAGTTTCCTCGTTTTATGCTGAAAGTTTTCATGTTGCACTTGTTTTGCCTTCCTATGCAAGTAGCCTCTGGTTTCGACAACTTGTTTGTTTACAAAATTCCCTTGCATAGGAAGTGGGTTAGACTTAAATGTGTGTATTTTTGCTTCTTAATGCTCTCTTTCACCTCAATTCATATTCCTATGTGAGCATCTTCAAAATTATCATGCCCATCTTAATGGCTATAAAGAAAGAGCTTTTTGGGAGACAACCCAATTTGTTTTTTCTTTCAGTTTGTTTTTGTTTCTTTTGAGTCTTGGAAGTTATTACTTTGGTAATAACCGCTCCTTATCCGTTTTGTTTAGTTTTTGTGTCAAGATCAACCTCTAATGAGAGAGAAGTAAGATTTGGGGAAGTTGCTGTCCCAAAACAGATTTTTGTGCTTCACCGTAAAACTTTGTGAGAGATCTCTGTAGGTAGGATTGAGCTGTAATTTTTTATGCTTCTGCCCTAGGTTGTTATTTAACTTTAGTCAGTTTTGCACTTTTTGATTTGAGCAACAGAAGATTTTCGAAAAAATTGATCTTTACCTTCTGGTCTGTTTTGACAGATTTTGCCACTCTTGCATTTGCTTCTTTATTCGATTTCCTTTTTCAATTCTTTTTGGGTTTTCGGAAGGAGTTGCTACAGTAGCTTTTGTTTTGGTGGTTTTCAGTTGAAATTTGACTCAAATGGTTTTATCACTTCATATATACTAATGTTGCTAATGAGAACTGTGTGAAGTTTTGTGTGAAAGAAATTTCCAGGAAGTGGAGATAATGGTGTAATAAGGAAGAGAAGGGTTTTATGACTCAAGTAATAAGTGTATGAAGATGAAGATATTGATGTTATTCAAGTGGTGACATCGGAAGAATCTACTAGATACCAAATTTAGAGACCTGCAGAGTCCATTTTCAAATAGGTAACAGTTCTGGTAAGAAAAGTGCCGCGAAAATACAATCCAACTATATTTTTGCAGTTTTCAGTCAATAAGGGAAGTTACGAAGCAAAAAAGGGACGGAAACGGATCAGGGTGGCTCACACCACCCTGTGGCATGGGCCCACCCCTGGTCGCACCACCAGGTGGTGAGTCCACCCCGGACTCCGCCTCCGACTCGTTTTCTCCCAGTACCTTCCTTTTGATATGAAACTTCGTAATATATAACCCCCCGGATCCCTCGAGGTTTGTATATCGTGTTTTTGTTGTGTTTTTTTCGGTCTGTTTCTGCCAGGAACTATTCTTGAAAGCCTAGAAGCACAATGGTGCCTATCAAGGATAAAGGGAAGAAGCCCATGGAGGAGGATTTCCAAGACCCCAAACAAGGGTTGGTACCTTTAGTCTCTCACCCTGCATCAACGGAAGCCCTACAAGTCACCAAGGAGTTCTGCGATAAGTACTGAGACTTGCAGAGGAAGGTGGACATGCTTCAATGGGAGAATAATAGGCTTCGCAAGATGCTGGAAGGTTTCCTCACGTCAACTAAGAAAATATTACCACCACCACCGAAGGAGTAATTCGTCATCAGGTTTGGCTTCCCCTTGGTTTGTTCCAAGCTTGGGGGAGTGCCGCGGTATCACATCACTATCTTCTATCTTTTTACCCTTTTAGTAGAGTCATATAATGAATAGAGGAGTTATTATGTAGTATGGTTGCATTATGGAAGTGTCCCCTCTCTCGTTAGATATGTATCCCTTGGTGTGAGTTACCATTATGGAATATTAATGAGAAGTTCTATCGTTTACTCTTTTGCATATCTTATATTAGTTTTCCAATCGTGGTTGTATGATTGATCTTGTTGTTAGTATTGGTATCACTTTGGGATCATTGAGTTAGTTTAGTTGGTTTTGGCAAACCTGGCTCGGTCAGTAGCAACACTATTTTCGAGAGTTGAATGAAAAAGATAGAAGTACTCTAGAGAAAGTTAATTTCATCATCTTTCTTTCTTGATTTGCTCATAAGTCTAGTATTCTCTAGTTAAGATCTTTTGTGCTTCCAAGGAAGATTGCATGTTTGTCTTTATCACTTGTATGTTTGTTTGTTTCCTTCAACTGTTATACTTGCTACCCAGCCTTGCTAGCCAAAAACCTGTACTGAGAGGGAATTCTTCTCGTGCATCCACTTCCTTAAACCAAAACCCATGCCATTTGTGTCCACCATACCTACCTAGTAGCATTATTGCTATTCCAAGTAAATTCTTGTTTTGTCTACCTCCCAAATTAAACTTGTTATGTGAAAATTAGTGATTAAATCTCTCACAAACTTGATGGCACACTTTACTTTCTTGCATTTAATAAACTTGAACCATTGTGCTCACCTATGTTGCGTATATGCTTGCGCTTTGTAAGTTGTGAATTAGCAGAACCATGATGTCATGGGGAACGCTTTCAACATTGCACTGGTACTTAGTACCAAGTTGATATCATGTTCTTTTGTCTATGGATGTTGTCGGTGTGAAATGAAAGGGGAGCTTGTAATTCCATGGAGTTATGCATGTGTGTTAGAGAAACGCCTGGGCCGCTGGTCTAATCCATGCTAACATGGTGGAAACCTGCAGCGTAACCATAACGAGTATCTATGAAGCATTCTTCTTATAAAAAAAGAGATAGAGATTGAGAAAAAGAGAAAAGAAAAAAAGAGATATTATGAAAAGAGGAAAGAGAGAAAAAAGCACCATATTCCCATGGTAAATAAGAAGATTGCTAAGATGCTTGTTGTCTGCTTGCCTTGCCATTTTGATATGGGGATTCTTCCGTATCATTGGGCAAGGGATACCCCGTTGGCGGTTCTCTATGGTACATGGGAATATGGTGCCCTATGATACATGGGAATATGATACATTGGGCAAGGGATACCCCGTTGGCGGTTCTCTATGATACATGGGAATATGATACATTGGGCAAGGGATACCCCGTTGGCGGTTCTCTATGATACATGCTTACGATGACCAGAACTTACCGGTGACTAAACTTGAGTAGCATGAGGAGCGGCCCTCGTATTCAAGGGACATGAGATTCTCAACTTACAACTTGTCAATCCATATCCGCATATTTGATCACTTTAACCTTAATCACCTAAAGATTCCTATGATAGGGGCAATGAGAGCTGAAAGCTAGTAAGTATCATAATTTTTGGGAGCTCTTTATGAGACTTGCAATCCCTGCTTCCCTCTTTGAAGGGCCTTTCTTTTACTTTGTAGTTGAGTCAGTAAACCTATTCCTCTCTATCTCAGCAAGTATTTTGAGTTGTTGTGTTTCAATCATTCATATGATGATTTATTCAATCATGTCTTATGTTCCTTGTTTTGCACATTGCTCTTATCTTGATGTTTACTACTTTGAAAGCTATCATTGAAAACTAGTTATTTGTGAACTCCAGCAAATTATCAACTATTCTTTGACCAAGAGCTAAGTTTGCCATTACCAATTATGATTTACTATATGTATCTTTATGGTGTTTCCTTTACCTATTACAAGTTGAGTTATATAATAGTGAGTTGTATTCTATTATGATCTATGTATTTGATGAATGTGATGCTCCTTGTCCGTATTCTTTTATCAACTCTTCACTCCATAAACCTGAGGCCATGTTTATTGAGATCAGTTTCACTTGGGGACAAGCGAAGTCTAAGCTTGGGGGGAGTTGATACGTCCATTTTGCATCACTATTCTATGTCTTAATTCACTCTTATTCATTGATATATTTCATACTGAGAGGTGATACTTATGTTATTTCATCTGTTTTTGCATGGTTGATGACTTTTGGAGCATGGACCGCTGCAGTCAGGATTCTGATGGAAAAGGTGTTGTTTGGAGGCAAAATTCGCGAAGATCAGAAAATCCAGGAAAATATACGGAAAATCATATTTTTCCAGAAGACGAAGGAAGCCAGAAGGGGGGCTGGAGATGGGCCACAGGGGGCCCACACCACCCCCTGGCGCGGGCAGCCCTAGGCCGCGCCAGCAGGTGGTGTGGCCACCCTGGCCCACTCCAGGCACTCCCCTTTGGCATATATTATCCTCCCGAAACCCTAAGACTCGGGGAGCGACCACAGAAAGATTCCGCCACTTCTGCAGGGCGGAAAACACCGAGAGAGAAAGATCTCTTCGGCAGACAAAGTTCTGCCGGGGGAATTCCTTCCCGGAGAGGGGAGATAGTCGCCATCAACACCACAATCAAACTGGACTTCATCGGGATCATCATCATCACCACCATCATCACCATCAGCACCCTCATCACCATCTCCATATTGTTGTAACAATTGCGTTGAATCTTGCATAGTTCATAGGGGAAACTTTCCCGGTGTTGATTACTCTTTGTAGTTGATGCTATTGAGTGAACCGTTGAATTATTGTTTATGTTCATATTGTTATACATCAGTATGCCATCTCTGATCATGATCCATCAGAAAACCTTAAAGTGTTAGCTTTAAGTTTAAATGCTTTTACTTTGTAAAAGTAACCTTTCTTCAAAAGTTATTCTTTTAAGAAACATTAAGAGTAATCTTTGAACACTTGTTTAAAATCTTTAATTGATTCTTAATCTTGTTTAAGAAATATTTCAGATACCATGACCAATTTGAGTGCTTTAGTATTGCATGCTACTTGTTGTATTTACATATTGTTTCACACACTCTCACAAGCCTTAATAAGAAGCACAAGTGTGAAACTGGTATAAAAGTGTAACACATTCCTAAGAACTCATCACCCGTTTCCAAACCCTAGATTAGATACGGTTATTCCAAGGATTTGCGTTTATCAAATTGCATTATATTACTTATGCAGAATTGCATCTTGCTTCTTTAAACATTAGTTCTTATCGGACCAATGATGCTATTTACAGAATTTGGATCTTTTGTTGTTTTGAAGACCGTGAGTGCATAATCTTGTAATCACAAAAGGCAAGTTCACACTTGCTCATGTCCTTTGATTATTTTCTATCAAATGCTTGTAACTCAAATGTTGTCATCACTTGCATTTCAAAAAGGTCAGAAAACACTATTTTCATAATAATATGATTATGGATTATTTACCAAGAGGTAATAATCTACTGATATAGTTCCAGTGGTAAAGGAACATAATATCTAGGACTTAACAACCAATGTCGTCAATAATTCTAGCGTGAGATCTGGAATGGGACGGAGAAGTCAGCTGGATCTTCTTCCTTTCGCATGGACGGATGATCTTATCGTGAAGCCACAGATTTTTGGTGGAGAATCCAGCAGATGGATGGGACCCCTTAGTGCCCCGCGGTCTAGATGTTTGGATTATCTGTGCATAGCTGTCTTATTGGAGGTTCACCATAGTTGTTAGTGGCTGCCAGGCAGAGCTGCTTACAAAGTCTTCGAGAGGCTACTCGGACTGTACTCATGGTAGTTCTCTTGGGGGATCATGTCTTCATGAGGGGTTGCGCAGAAGGGCAGCGATTGGCTTGGATCATCTACTAGGCCCCATATCACAGAATTATGGACGGGATTGAGCTACCCAATTGTGCAACAAGGATTTGGTCTCTCATGGTTAAAGCAACGCACCTATGTAGAGTGTAAGAATTGTGACATGTTACTCCCTGTTCCGGGAAGGAGCTATGAACGCGGCAAGAAAGTAACCCCACGAAGGTTCTAGTCAACCTGTGAAGGCTGTCAGACATAGTTTTCAGAAATAAAAGAAACCTTTAAAGAAATGTTTACGAAAACCTGCATTTCCTACAACCTTTGGTTTGTGGCTGTAGAGATAGTGCATCATACACTCCTTTTTAGTGAACTTGCAGAGTACGATCGTACTCAACCGTACCTTCTTAACTCTTGCTAGGTTCTAAGCAGTTGAAGACGATGTCAACATCAATTTCTACTCAAGAAACCATCATCGGCAACTCAAGTTCTTCAATAAAGTTGATGAAGTCAACATATACATCAACCGAAGTGAAGACAAAGTTCCTGATTAGATAGGAGTAGATACCCTAGCCATAAAACCTCCTTCTGTAGAGCATTGAATTAGTAGCAATTGCAAGCCAGATAGTTTAGCTACTAGTCTTAGTCATTAGATAACTTGGAGTTATTATTTCTAGTTCTTCTTTGTAAGAAGTTTCTTTCTCTCTCTTTAACCTAGAGTGTTCTCTGGATCTTTTGGAAAGTGTTGAGTTGTAATCTATAGTCATGTCTTCGACCTGCTGTGTTTCTATTGTACCACTCTGAGGGATCTAATACTAGTGAACAGTGTTTCATTAGTGTTATGTCAACAACTATAGTGTACTACATCATGCAGTGGTATGTTGGGTCACCGCACCGGTCCCGCTAATGATCATTGATATGAGAGGAGTCTCAATCATATCTATGATGTTCCCGAGCCATTGGGGTAACACACTTAAGGGTAGGGTGATCCTTCTGTAAGATGGAATTACGGAAGAGAGAGAAACTAGAATTGTTCCTAAGAGAATATAAAGTTATTCAGAAGAAGGAAAAAGGTTAAAAGGTGATTTGGCAGGCCACGGCCGCGAGCCGACCCACCCGAGCTTGGCCATTGCGTTGCTGTTGCTGCCGCGCGAGCTAGGTTGTGCGTCCGCAGGCCAGCCCACCCAAGTCGCTAGCTGATGCTGAGCACACTGCTGTTGGTCAACTTGGCACGCCACGCACATGAGGCCGGCCCACCCGAGCCAGGCGTCGATGCCTGCTGCTGGTTGTTGCGATGGGTGCTAGGAGGCCCATCCGGTTGCACCTCTTCCTCCCTTATTTCCTTTTCCTTTATTTAGTCCCACGTGGGAAACCTTTGATGGGGAGTACCCATCCTCCACCTATATAAAGGGGTGCCCATGGGTAAGATTAAACAACACCAATAATCCAATTTTCTCTGAGGCACTTTCCTCAGGGACTCTCTCTATCTCTCTCTCCCTCTCGTTGTCCTCTTGGGATGCCGCCGTCCCTAGAAGGATGGCACATGCAAGAGACGACACACCTGCAGCACGCCGTTGCGCTGCACGAATTCCTGCCGGTGGATCTACTTCTGCAACCTCGGCAGGGATCAGAGACCTGGGAGTCATCGTACACCGCATGTGTGTGAAACCACGAGGGTGCTTCCACTTCTGGCACCTTGGATGTTGTGAGCTGGAGCTGATGCACGATGGAGCAAGGGTTGACTTGCGAGGAGCTTCGCGACCTTAAGGTCGGCTACGAGTATGACTACATCATCCACGTTCCCTTCGGAATGTTAACTACTTTATAACTACTAGGGTGTGTATCCGAAACCTCCTCGGTCATTACTGCATTACTCCTAGATAGATCTTGGGCATTCGGGTTGTTCCGCATAGAAAAAATTGTGTTTTCTGTCCCTGGACCCCCTCAGTGGTATCAGAGCTAGATCTATGCATAGTAATGTTGTATGACCAGTACGCACGTGGATTGTGAGGGCATTGATCCTATAGTTGTTACCCTTTAATGTGTCTATGTTTATATCGTTGCATTGTTTGATGAAGCGGCCTAGACCGACCTTACGTGCAATCTTACGTGAGACTGCTTCCACGCTCAACATACGGCATGTACTGTATAAATGGCTAGCGGGTGTCTGTTTCTCATTTAATAGTTGATATGGAATTTACAATGGAGGGGTCCGGGAGGGGTGTAGTAGAGACAACTATCTGATCCATGTTGTGGCTGGAAAGTTCGTTGGTTAGAAACGGTTCTATCGCGAAAGCCCCAGCAGCCACGTAAAACTTACAAAATATAAAGTAGAGGTGTCTAACTTTATTTTGCAGGAGGGCTTGTGATTTGATATGGTCTTGGTCGTTATGAAGGGAAAGTAGTTTGCTTTTCTGTTACTAAGTAGTATATTAATAGTCAGTGTTCCGATGGACGACCTGTTGGTGGAACCGTAGACTCGGCGTCAAACCAGCGGCAAGATGGAGATCATGTCAGAGCGCTCGATAGAGATCAAGGCATGAGAAGAAGGACCATATCATATCATACATATACATGTGATGTTTATACATGTTACATATTATTGTGTGCTAGTATTAGATACTAAACGGTAGCATACTATATAGGATGATCCCTATTAATACCAATGTAGTGTTATCCCTTTAGTATGCACTACCAAGAAAGATCACAGTTATGAAGCAGGTTGTGACGATCGGGTGCTAGACATCTCTATGTTCACATACGGCGGGTGCAAGCCATGTATGCACTACGAATACACTAAGGTTGGATTGGCGAGCTTATCATGTACATGCATCGCCTTGGAACATAGTAGATCAAAAATCAAGCATGAGTCACATGGATGATGTGATCGATGGATATAGTCCACCCTGGCAGCTATATAAAAGTCAGTGATGATCGGAGATTGACATGGGTATGATTACTCGGATGCTCATTACTCACAACCCTACATTGGGTAAAAGGCCTGCGGCCCATAAGGATTCCACATAAACAGCCCAAGGAAGCAACCAACAGAGACTTTTTTGTATTAGGAAAGAAACTATGAACCGACATTATGTTGGTGTTGTAATAGCGCGTTTATGAAACCTATCCACATACAGCTTTGAGACCTGGACTATTATATATAGGGCGGGAGAAGCCCAAGCGAGGGTACCGAAATCTAGAGGACAACTTGTAATAGAGTGTTTCCCCAATATTCAGGCAACTTTGTATTCATTGTTTTCCTGACATCCGACGAAATCCCGAGCATTCTCTTTTCCGCGAAACCCCAAGTCCATCACCATGGGAATTGCCAAGGTTACCCCTCGTCAATTGGCGCCGTCTGTGGGAAACTTGAACACTAGAAACATGGATTCGACGAAACGCTCTCCACCAAGCGTCAACTCGACGAAAGCAAATCCACACCCGCCCACCCTTGTATTGGTACCTACTGATTTCAATGGTGTATCCAATCTAATCATCGGAAGCCTTCACTTTCAAGCAGACAACATGCAGGAATCACACCCTTCGGCCCTGATTGCATCAGAACGGTCGGTGGGAAAGGCCACACCCACAACAGCAGTAGCATCGCCTGCTAGATCCTCCACAGACACCACAGTTCAGATCGAAACAGGAAAAGAAGGTCACTCGACGAACTCAGAACCCGATGAAAGCAGCAAAAACATCAACTTCGAAGAGAGGATGGCAAAAATTTATCCAGAACTACGATCTTGGAGTACCGCAAGCACACTCGCAAAAGCAAAAAACGAGATCGCTAGACCACATGCAACACGCCACCAAGTGTGCATGATCAATGGAGATACTTCAACACCACAGTATGAAAACGGTAATCCTATCATAATCCCTGATGATACTTTGTCAGATGACCATGCAGGAAACCCCGACAACGAAGGAGAACACAACAACAGAGGGGAACAAAGAAACGGAGGAGAAACAGCAGATAATCGCATAGTTCGAGGAGGAGGCGGAGAACCACGCACAGAAGAGAGAACGTGACTTCAGTTACCAGCATCGGCATGGCAAAATGCGAGAGAGGCAATTTTGGGAGTAGTCCCAATGACAGCAGATGCTTCACATGAGGATCTACTGGCGTACCAATATCTGCTCCACCATAAGAAGAGAGACCTACTCCAGATGCAAAGGCAGCTCGATGAAAGAAAAAGGCTAGCCGATGAATCGAGTTTACGACGGGCCCAGCTAAGCTCTACCCGAGGATCAAGGAGCGTGGCAGGAGCAGCATCACCAAGAAGGGCGATATCTCGACTACATAATATCCCCGAAGCAGAAAGAAGTGGAATCATCCGAGACCTCGACCTATCATTCATGTCAATCGATCAAGCAGGAAACATCAAAGCAAAAATAGCTCAGGCAGCCATTGTGGCTACACAAACATACCTGATCACCACCCAACCCGCACCAGACGATCTGTGCGCGGCCCTCCACCACTCCTCCTTGATGAACCTCGGCATGGTAGGAGTCTCACTCGCGGAAGCAGAACAAGGACTCACGCAAAGGTCCCTACGTCGTCACAACAGTCTTCGGCAAGTAGGACACACCCGGCTATCTTGATCACCACACCAGGCGCACCTCGTAGGATCCGAGCCGTGAAGCAACACAAGGAACGACAACACCCAGCATAGAAGCAGTGGACCTAGATACGAAAGTCACACCCGACGATATCAAGATGGAGATGATGAAGACGACCATGAATTATGCGGGGCGAGCTGTTTCACGCAGAGGATTCGCAAAGCCTCAATACCAAAAGACTTTAAACTTCCACATGACCAACACAAATATGATGGGCTCTA
Source organism: Avena eriantha (assembly GCA_910589775.1). Lineage (NCBI taxonomy): Eukaryota > Viridiplantae > Streptophyta > Magnoliopsida > Poales > Poaceae > Avena > Avena eriantha. The sequence goes on along the minus strand of OU342742.1, from coordinate 282,344,917 downwards.
GGAACCCGAGGCTTGGTTAGCGGATTATCTAGCCACCGTAAAATTACAGGGCAGATCCACAACTACCGCGATGCAAAGTCTACAACAACACCTCACCGGTGCCGCAAGGTCATGGTTAAGGCAGTTACTCGAAGATTCAATTGGTAGCTAGAGCGATCTGGAAGATAAGTTCATCTGACACTTCCATTCTACATTCAAGTGACCAGCATCCTTGGAACAGTTGCGAGCATGCAAACAAAAATCTAGAGAGTCAATAAGAGCGTTCATACAGAGATGGAATATTATCAAAAACACAGTTGAATCCATATCCGATGAAAGGGCCATAGACGATTTCAACGACGGCCTCCGTCACAGAGAATTCATAGAAGAGCTGTGGTCGGGTGAAACCAAAGACAGTATCACAGTTGATGGAAATAGAAAATTGCTGGGCTGATGGAGAAGGCACGCTGTATAATAAGAGCGCGCGGTCACCCTAAGAAGATAGGGATAAACGCGGCAATGACAGAAGACGAAGGAACAGTGATGGGAACGCAAGACCCAGTTACATCGCAGCAGGTTTTTTGGTTGAAGGCAACAATAGAATCAATGACAATAATGGCAGATACCGACAGAACAGGGACAACGATGGGGGAAGCCAGTCTGCACAGCGATATAAGCCAAGAGCACGGGACCCACCTATGTCCGCAATACAAATGCTAGAAGGACCCTGTAATATGCATTTTTACATTGACTCAACAGGCACGCGACAATCCAATCACCTGATGAAAGACTGCCGAACATTCCTGAAGATGTAGGAGTTATGCAACACAAAGGTAGCCGAAGCGGCAAATCGAGGATACACATCCATGCCCGATGCACCACCACCAGTAGTTGCACCATCGCAAAACTCAAATGATCAAAACAACGAATACCCTAGATAAAAAGGAACAATGTCTATGATTCAGAAAGGTCGTCCACCCAACAGAATTCAGAAGCTCATCACAAGACAAATAAATATGGCGGAAATATCGACATTAGCCACACCCGAATATCTCCATTGGTTAGAGCAAGAAATAAAATTTATTAGAGCAGATCACCCACTCCGGGTACCGCGACTGGGTCATTCGGCTTTAATAATCGAAGCACAAATTGGCTGGTTTGATATGAGCAAGGTCTTCATGGACGCAGGAAGCAGTATAAATCTGATCTACGCGAAAACATTGAGAACTGTATAATCTAGCTCCAACAGAAACATCTTTCCATGGAAAAGTACCAAGTAAAGCTGAAATCACTCTAGGCAGAGTTTGTCTTGACATTGTTTTTGGTTCCAAAATAAATTTCAGGCGAGAAAAACTCGAATTCGAAGTCATGGACTGGCCATCACAATAACATGTAATCCTGGGACGACCAGCCTTTGCATGGTTCATGGCAGTGCCGCATTATGCATATTTAGTAATGAAAATCCCTACACCAAAGGGAGTTATCACGGTACAAGGACGCTTCACCCATGCCGACAGCTGTGATCGGGAGTTCAACAAAATATCTGAATCTTTCGGGATGGCAACGGAATTCGAGCAACTCAAAAGTTCAGCAAATGCACAACCTCTAGAAGTAACGCGTCTCAATCCCGATCAGGCTTTTGATACAACAAAAGACACAAAAGAACTACAGATCCACCCGTCGATCCAACGAAAATGACATTAATGGCTTTTAACCTTGATGCCGCATAGGAAAGCGTGCTCATCGAGTTCCTCCGTGAGCACTAGAAGATTTTCGCATGGCTACCTTCTGACATGCCGGGAATCCCCGGGGAACTCGCTAAGCACGCATTAAATCTAGACCCAAAGGCGAAGCCGGTAAAGCAACCACTTTGATGCTTTGCAGAACTAAAATGCAAGGCCATTGTAAAAGAGCTCCATCGCCTAACTGATCCCAATTTTATCAACGAATTAACAAAATCAAAATGGCTTGCAAACCTAGTATGTGTTCCGAAGAAAAACACTATAGAACTTTGGATGTGTATCGACTTCACTACACCAAACAAACATTGCCCAAAAGATCACTTCCCATTGCTGTGAATCGACCAAATCATCGATGCAACCGTGGGATGCGAACACCTTTTTTCTTGGATGCATATTCAGGATACCACCAGATCAGAATGAAGGAAGAAGATCAGGAAAAAACGGCATTGATCACGCCTTATGGCGTATTTTGCTACACAACAATGCCTTTTGGCCTCAAGAATGCGGGAGCAACATATCAGCGGATGATGTAGAAGTGCCTAGGAAGCCAAATAGGTACAAACGTACAAGTGTATATTGATGATCTTATAGTTACCACAGGTCATAGATCGGCACTGATCAAGGATCTAGAAGAAACATTCAGAAATCTCGACAGGTTCAGCATCAAACTAAACCCGAAGAAATGTTCCTTTGGAGATCCGGCAGGACAACTCCTCGGGTATTTGGTAACAGCGAGAGGGATCGAAGCTAATCCCTAAAAAATATAAGCAATCCTCACAATGAAAAAGCCAACAAATCTATGTGGTGTACAACAATTTGCGGGACGAGTGGCGGCACTAAGTTGTTTTATTGCAAGGTTAGGAGGAAAAGCGCTGCCATTCTACGCCCTCATGAGAAAATCAGAAAAATTCAAATGGACGGAAGAAGCTCAGCATGCCTTTGAAGATCTTAAAAGAACACATTCGACATCCCATGTCGTTGTGTCGCCAAAAAAAGATCCTTTACTTCTTTATATTGCTGCCACCCATCAGGTGGTCAGCACAGTCCTAGTCATAGAATGACCCGAAGAAGTAAAGACACACAGTGTGTAGAGGCCAGTATATATCCTGAGCGAGGTTTTGTCGCCATCTAAACAAAGGTACCCGTATTACCAGAAGCTAGCATACGGGGTATTTATGACTGCACGAAAACTGCACCACTATTTTTCGCAGCACCCGATCATAGTGGTCAACGAAGCGCCTTTGTCAAGCATCCTCAACAATCCAGAAGCAACTGGGAAAGTTTCTCTATGGGGCATCGAATTATCACCTAGAGATATCACTTATGATAAGAGCAAAGCAATTAAGTCACAAGTCCTGCCAGATTTCATCACAGAGTGGGCGGAGCTGCAGTGTGCGGGTCCACCTGACCTTTCTATTGCTTGGACAATGTATTTTGATGGATCAAAAACAACAAAGGGAGCGAGAGGAAGAGTCATACTAATATCACCTCAAGGCGACAAAATGCGCTACATTCTCCGGATCATCTTTACAAACACATCCAATAATGAAGCAGAATATGAGGCTCTATTGCACGGCATGCGGATGGCTAAAGCGTGGGGTGCAACTCACCTGAAAAATTTCGGCGATTCCAATCTTGTAGCACAGCAAGCAATGAACAAGTGTGATGCTGTTAGTGAAAACATGATTGCTTATCGCGACTTATACAACATCATGGAGGCTCAATTTGATGGATGTGAAGTATCACATGTAGGGAGAGCAAGCAACAAGGAAGCCGACAATTTAGCAAACATCGGGTCATTATGTTTGCCAATACCACCAGGAGATTTTTGGGAAGAAATAATAGAGCGATCAATCAAGGCAAAAAAGAGTCTCCGAGCTTGTAGCACCAAAAACAGGCAAAAAGAATCGGGGGCTCCTTCAGAAACCAAAGTCATAGAAGAAGCAATCAGAGAAGAAGAACGAGAAATCAAAGAGGTCATGTTGATCGAACCAACCTGGATTCAACAGTATATAGCATACATGACTAAAGCAGAACTGCCAGAGGATGTGATAGAGGCCCGACGAATCACTCAATGATCAAAGGCCTTCAGGATAATCAAAGGAGAACTATACAACAGAAGTATTTCGGGTGTGTTGCAACATTGTGTATCACCCGAAGAAGGAAAGATTATACTTAAAGATATACGTGAAGGAGTCTATGGCCACCACACTAGCAGCTGAGAAATTGCTGCAAAAGCATTCAGGGAAGGATTCTATTGGCTCACTACAATACAAGATGCCAAAGACATCGTCAGAACATGTGAAGCATGCCAATGATTCGCAACAAAACCTGGAGCACCCGCAACTGAGCTGAATCCCATACCCTTAGCTTGGCCTTTCGCTCAGTGGGGACTCGATATGGTGGGAAAACTTCACAAATCATCGCCAGGAGGACACGTCTTTCTGCTAGTAACAGTTGACAAATTCACTAAATGGATTGAAGCAATGCTTGTCACAACCCAAGATGGAACTTCGGCTATGAATTTTATCAAATCCATAGTATTTCGGTTTGGCATACCCAACAACATCATCACGGATAATGGCACAAACTTCACTTCCAATGAGTTCAAGGAGTACTGCCAGGAGATGGGCATCAGAATAAGCTACGCTTTGGTAGCACACCCGCAAACAAATGGACAGGTCGAAAAAGCCAACGAGCTAGTCACCGCTAGACTCAAAAAGAGACTATTGGCACCACTTGACAGAGCAAAAGGGGCATGGGTGGATGAATTACCATCTGTATTATGGAGTTTACATACAACTCCAAATAATTCAACACAAGAGACGCCTTTCTTTTTGGTCCACAGTGTAGAAGACGTGCTTCTAGTTGAGGTATCACACGAATCGCCAAGAGTAGCTGCATAGAATGAAGAGGAATCAAGAGAAGCACTCGAGGATGATGTGGACGCGCTTGATGAATCTCGAGACGAAGCCATTCAAAGAGAAACTATATACCAGCAAAACATGCGCAATTACCATAGCAGAAGATTGCGGCCTAGGTCTTTCGTAGTAGGGGACCTAGTTCTTCGCCTCAAGCAAGATCGCCACAAGAAGCTAGAATCGCCATGGGAAGGACCATACATCATCACAGAAGTTATTCTCGGAGGAGCATATCGACTACAAGACAAGAAGCTAGGAGTAAATTACTCAAATCCATGGAACGTAGCACACCTACAACGCTTTTACGCATAAGATTATTTGCAAAATAATAAAGAGCTACAGTTCGGCTTATTAAGCCAAGAGTCCAGAAGAAAAGGATAAAATAGCCATCCGCTCAAACAATAATGTACCAACGATTTTTCGCCCTGTATATAAAGAGAAGTTATTTGTATATTAATCTTCTTGTTCAAAGATCAATGTTTTTTACCAAGCTAAAAAGCAATTATGAGCCTATGTCGAGATACAGGCATCCAAACATAGCCTCGGGGGCTACTCCCATCGGGAGCACTAACGCGCACCTGATAAAAATTCCGTTGTGTATAAAGCACATTAACAAATTACAAGAACCTTTTGAGTTTTACACTAATGTATCCTCAAAAAGGTGTTACCCTTATTGGGAGATAGCATAAAATAATGAAAATATCTGATATAATCATAAATATTGGCGGCCCAGTAGGACAACCGCTAAAAAAGCCAAAAAAAAAACCTCAGATCACGCTCAGACACGAGAAAAAATCCAAATGCCATGTTCAGAAACACGAAGGTAAGATCCCAAGAATCGTCTTGTGTGGCCTGGTAATTGCACAAGAATGCGCTCTGTCAAAAAAATCCGTATCAACAATACGATGCAAAATCCCAACGGACGCATTGGGTACCCGATAAAAATAGAAAACTGCAATTCAGTATTCGGTAAGACCTCAGTAGCTCGAACTGAATTACGCTAGTTAAAAAATTCTGGATTCGAGCCTAGGGACTTGAGTTTGATGTAGGTCAACCTTGTTTTTGCCCAGGAGCAATTAACTGATTCCCGATCCGTCGGAAGCATCAGACTCGTTGTACCAAAATCCCTACAAAAAACAAAATCAAACTAAATAAGAGAAAGAGGAAAGAAAACTTTGAGACTCAACCTGAATACTGCGGATTCAGGTAGAGTCTCAAGGGCTACTGACATGGGTATGATTACTCGGATGCTCATTATTCACCATGCTACATTGGGTAAAAGGCATGCGGCCCATAAGGATTCCAGATAAATAGCCCAAGGAAGCAACCAATAGATAATTTTTTGTATTAGGAAAGAAACTATGAACCAACATTATGTTGGTGTTGTAATAGCGCGTGTATGAAACCTATCCGCATGCAGCTTTGAGATATGGCCTATTATATATAGGGCAGGAGAAGCCCAAGCGAGGGTGCCCAAATCTAGAGGACAACTTATAATAGAGTGTTTTCCCAATATTCATGCGACTTTGTCTTCATTGTTTTCCTGACATCCGACGAAATCCCTAGCATTCTCTTTTCCACGAAACCCCAAGTCCATCACCATGGGCATTGCCGAGGTTACCCATCGTTAGGGATGATATGGTGTAAAGGGATCGTGTGATTACTAAAATTGTCCAAGGGATGACAATTTTATTGGGAGCTCAAATATGGAATTGAACTCGTATTATGAACTTAGTCTAGATGTCTTTTACAAATATCTTACTAGATCTTGACTTATCGCATTTAGGTCTTTTGTGACCATGGGAACTTTCTTGCTATGGTGAAACTTACAAAAGGGTCTGACTTCATAGATTAATGCCCACGTTTGAGGGATATCCTCATAACAGATGATCTTCTCTTCTTCATACAAAAACTTAGGAGATATTCCAATGACTCCGCAAATGTCATCCAATGGACTCTGCTCCATTGATGATATTTTGTTTTGACCCTTACCATCCAATGAATCGATGCTCCATTTGATGAAGTCTAGGCTAGACTATGAGTGTGTTTCACACAAATTAGGCACATAAAGTCTGAGCTGTTGGATGATTTTCCTTCCAAGATGGAAGAAAATGGATCCTGGGCAAACACTTAGCGATCTTGCATTAGCATCATGAACACCACATATACGATCTGGACTACGGACAACTTTGTGGCAATGGGGCATCGCACTCGCTTCTTCTCAGTCACAAAGATGTCATCAGGGGCAAAATCATGAAAGATAAATAAGTTCACCTTTCATGAGTTCATGATAGAGTTAAGAACTCTCAAAAGGGATTGATCGCAGTGGGATTCATGGATGACAGGGTATATGTTAGATATACAAATTGTAAATACTATTCTTGCAAAACTCATTGTAGTTTACAAACTAATCGATACTTGTCCGGTTTTGTGAAAACATGATTGTCTACTTGATAATTGCTAAAAGATATCCAGGTTTAAATATTGAATAACACTATAGTTTAAGGCATTGTGGTTATTGCATGTTAATGAAAATCAGGGTCTTAGATATTTGATCTAGATACTTTGCAAAACCATGCCTAATTCGGAACAAATAGTGAAAATCATTATTTTATAAACTTCATGGTGAGTTTAAGTAAATTATGTGTACTTACTTAATGAAACATAAGTTTGAAATTATTTGAATTGTTCAAATGATTTCAGAATGAAGGAGGATATTGAACTTAACAAGAATACAAAGTCTCTTCGATTTGATCGACATGACTAAAGTATTTAAGTTAAGTTTTTAGCATAAAAGGACTTGTGAAAGATGTTTCACAAATTATGATAACTGGAGAAATTCAAAGTGTATTCACTTGTTTGAATATCATAATCATATTGAATTAGATACATATGGTCTAATATTATCTCCTATAAGGGTTATAATTATTTTTTAGAGTTAAATATCAAATAAGAAAACACTCACTTCAAAAATAAAGGAACATCTAAAAAGATTCGTGGAAATAACACCATCAGAGTTATGGAATTTCCGAGTTTCTGGAGATTACTATAGTTCGAAGTCGTAGCAAATAAACTAATATGTGTAGTGTATTCCTAGGCAACTATTAATACATCTTCCACAAGAGGCCAACCAGTTGTTGTTCGAGGTATTTCGTTTTCTCAAGAAGTAGTTTCTTGATGAAGATAAACAGGGTATTTGACCTTGGATCTAAAATGAAGAGTAGCGCAGCAGAATTTGTTCCAGGGGATAAACTCTACATGAGGAGAAACTTATGATAATGATCATAAAAGTTTTAGCAAATACTTTTACTAAAAGAAAGTAGGATTCAAAATATATTCTGCAAGTTTATGGAATTATTATTGATTCACTTGTCTTGTTGATTTAACAAGACATACCTACGAACTACAAACAAGCGTGATGGACCTAAGTGTGAGAAATGACTAAGAGTCATAAAATCCTATATTTAGTTACATTTATGATTGAAAAGTAATCGTAGGTTGTGAGCAGTGAATCCATGTTGGGTTACGGTTTCCGGCTACTTGATCTTATTAAGTAAATATGTTTACTTGATATTTCTAAAAGACTGCAAAGTCATAACAAAGAAATGGAACTTAAAGAAAGACCTCAAAGATTGATTTGTCACAAAGTATGTTTGGAAAAATTCAAATGATTAATTACAATATGTAGAGATACTTGAGTCTATTGAATTTACACCAGCAATTACTCCAATTTGGTAATTGGTAGTAAGTTTGTAAAACATTGCATGTTCTTCAATGACAAGATTGAAGAAAGGGTTGTATTTGATACAACAAAGAATATTATGGAAAACCCTGTAGATGCTTGAATCTCGTAGCTAGAATTCTCAATTTGATGATGATCAAAGAATTTTGGAATGTCCAAGATTATTGAGAGGACCTACATTTGAGTGGGAGCTAAGTAGCTTGGCTAAATATTAATATGTAAGTAACATATTGTGAGTGGGAGCTAAGTGAAATCCCTGGATCTCATATATGGATGCCATATTTGAGTGAAGTGTGAAAACATTCGTAAATATGTAAATGACATATAATGAACGGTGTGATTGATATTAATGATATTTAGTTAGTAAATATTTTGAAGATGAAGTTGAGTAAGTATTAAATGATGAAATCTATCAGGATAGATTGATAGGTGTAATAAAACATTATCGTTGAAATGCTTCCTAGTCTTGATTTTGAAGATGTTCAGAATATCCTAGATAAGATTCTAAACAGGTTCAGAATGGAATAAGGTAAGAAAGAAATTCTTACTTGAATATCTAGATGAAGCATTGAGTTAATCTCAGTATTACAACCAAGTGGTTAAAACAAAGAAAGAGATGTGTTGCATCTCGTATGCCTCAGTCATAGGTTCTTCCATATAACCATGTTGCATACGCGACGTAATGTGACCCAAGGTTTTGGTTAGAAGAAAAATTTCTTAGTTGTAAGAACATGTCTTGAGGTGATTCCTAAGTTAATCACGGATCCAGAGGTAAGTTTCATCTTAAATTGTAAGAAGCAAGAATAGACATCATAGTTGCATTCTATGCACTGTCGATTAGGATCTACATAGATATAGAAGTATATGGCTACTTCTGAAGTGGCTATTATAGTGGTTTGGCTAAAGAAGTGGTACTTTTGCTGATTGGTTTCTAGAGTTCACATGACAACAATGAAAGTTCAGTTGACTTATCTACCAAGATTGTAAACACTAGAAACAAAGTCTCACTCTTTCGCCAAAACATACTTCCACACATTATGAGATAATGGTGTAAATGTCAAAATTAGGAAGACATTAATGATTTGCAAAATACATACGAATTTGGTAAAATAGATTAAGGATAGAACATTCCCATGAGCAAGGATGCTTGTTCATATCATCATATGATGTTCTGACTAGCAGCGAATGCAAGCTAGGTTATTTGTACTCTAGCGTAAGTGGGAGACTGAAGGAGATATGCCCTAGAGGAAAACAATAAATGGGTTTATCATATCTCAATTAGTTCTTAATAGTTTCATATTGTGCTATAACTGTACCAAGCAGAAATATTGATACATGTGTGGTATGAAATAGACCAAATCCCTAGTAGCCTCTAATTATACTAGTTCGTTGGGCAACTGATGATCAATGTTTCCTGATCATGGAGCATTTATGCTAGTTGACAACAGAGTCATATAATGATATGATGGACATTACCCAAAGATAGGTATTGCGACACGATCAATTCACAAGGTTCATCGTTGCAATAGTTAGAAGCGTAGTATCCTTCTCCTTAGACCATGAGATCTAATCACTATCTCTCGAGGCTGCTTTGATCGCATCAACCGTCATGTCCGTAACTGGGCGACCATAATGGTGTGTTTCAGGTATTCTAGAGTGTAACACCCTCGCATTGGCCCTATGCAAGTTTTAGCGATTCCTACCAATCCCGCATAGAAACGATTCAAAGATGCCCACCAGGCACTTGCGTGTGGGTGGAAAACAAAGTAATACCATTACACAATAGTCCACAATGGAACCCTCAAAACATATATATATACAAGAATACAGATATATAGTACAAAGATCCAAATCACCTTGAAAACGATACAACATCCGAGTACAGACAAGATGCAAATTGGACTAAGAGTCCTGAAGAATAACCAATGGCGTCCATAACCCTGCCCAAGCCAAGACGGAAGGGTAACCTTGCTAATGACGTCGAACTTATACCTGCTAAAACAGAAGGGGTGCTGACAAAGGGAAAAGGAAAAAGAGAGCGGTCAGTACTGAGGCCAGTACACAGTGAGGCTAGAATTCGGCGGCTCTCGCCTACATAGGTATGGTGGACTGAAGTGGCAGCGAAGCATGCACTAAAAAACCTGTAGAGACTCAATACAACTGGCGGCCATTAGAGAGGGATAAGAAAGACCTATTCGGATCCAACCTGATACTACCACCAAACATACTCATCCTGGTACTTCCCCCTCGAAACCAAACGAGGAAGTCCTGCCGAGGAAACACACACGGTTGACAGTTTTATTCATTCCATTATAGTTACAGCACTTACTAGTCAGATATAGATAGCATGAGTTATCCTGATATCGTAAGCAGTGGGCAGTTTTAGTTAAAATCATTCCGTTGTAGTTGCAATACTTACTAGTCAGATGCAATTAGCTAGAGATACCCCAAATCCAGCAATGGTTGGCACTTTTATTTACTCATTCCGTTGAAGTGAAACTGATTACTAGACATGTCAAAGTGAAATTTATAACACTACTTTAGTTATGGTTATCTATGATTGAGATACTGTGCTCTAAGTCGTCCATAACCGCAGACACGGCTTTCAGAAAGATTTACCCTGCAGGGGTGCACAAATAGCAACACACACACGATCAACCTCGGGAAGAACCAAATAAAACACAACGAGGCCTCACGACAAAGCATTCCTAGGATTCATAAATCATTTCAGGGGGCCACCACATTAAGCTACCCGCAACGAAGTTGGCCGGCTCTGAGACGGACCCAAGGTTTGTGCCAATGGCTGTAAACGACTAGGAACCCAAAAGTGTGACTGGGCTTGTCAATACCACGAAAACATTCCATGATTTCTAAACAGTACAGGTGCTCCATGCACAATTGTAAATAAAGCAATAAAGCATGGCATAGGTACAGGATAGTAATAAAGCCCCAAACTAGTTTGTGGCCCCAAGAAATAAAGTGTGAATCAAGCTCAGGCAAAGGGGGATTCATAGAGTCTCCCGTATGTGGATAGTGCGAATAGTCAAGGAACTGGTATCAAGTACTCGGGGCCTACGGGACACAAGTGAGCGTGGAAGAACCAAATATTAGCTATTGCCCACCGGTGCCTCTGCATTAGTTATCTCTATTCCCAGCATTTTTATTATCAGTTGAAATTAAAGTCATGATCATCTCCACCATTAAGCATGTGCCAACCTTCCAACAACGGTGGAACAACAACGACGTGAAGCAGCACCTAAGCAAGAAACTACGACTTGCAAGACCGACTATCTATCAAACAACAGGCAATAGGATGTGTCCAAGGAAATATAGAGGATGCAAGGAATATAAATGGTGTTCAGAAACTAGAGCATCGCAACACGGATAGCAATAGATCAACAGGAGGAAGTAAAGACTAAAAATGCAAGATAGGTAGAAAGGGGGAGAATGCTCGCCTGGGAAACATTGCGAAAGATACATTATCCAAAGAACTTGTCGATACTCACATCAACTCATCGGCCAAATCCGTGAAGAAGCAAAGAACTGAAAGAAACACCGGATGCACTCTTTAATACTATGGAAGAAGATCTAGCATGTTCATGGTATGATCCATGACATGGCAAAGATGCAATGCAACTAGGCAATATTAAGCGGAACTGGGTCCCGACATTTAATTAGGTGGTTCATGTTGTTTAGATACCCCGCAATTAAATGTTGTCTTAACAAGACAAAACATGGCATCAATTCACTACACAATTTTAAATAGAGCCAATATAAGACTAGATTTGCCCACATATGGTCTCCATATTTAATTTAGGTGAATCATCTAAATTCCCCCAAACATCCACAATATGCATGCGAGTATGAATGATTCATATGCAACAGGTATATATCATGTTATAGAAAAATAGGGGCTTAGGGTCACACATTGGGGTTCGGATCCGAGGTCTCAGGGTTCGACGGGGATCGGTCTTCGAGGTTCAGTCTTTAGACTCCGAGATTGGGGTCTTCAGGGTTTTGATCGTCGGATCCGTGAAGGAGGACTCGGGATCTATAGGTCCTTGGCGTTCGGGAGGGGACCTTGGAGTTCCGAGGTCTTCGGTTTCGTGTGGTAGATCTTGGCGTGCCGGCATCACCAAATCCGGGAAGAAGAACTTATGGTTCAAGCTTCGTTGTCGGTGAGGAACTAGGGACAACACTGGTCATCTCCGCGGTCAACTCCTTTGTCGGGTTTGAACTTGTTGTTACAACCCGATCGATTTTGGGGTCTTCACCACACTCCATCCATCCTCCCGGTTGTCGCACCAATCGCATCAACTGAACATCAAGGGCAACAAGAGAGCCTTGACATGCTGCAAAGCAGAACATATCCACACATGTTGCGCTCGCAAAGGTTGAACAACAGATGTAACAGAGAAAACATATAGACATAGCCTCCTTGACATAACAAGAGGAAGCAGCGGTTGCGACCAGGGCCCAAGACGAGTGGCCAAAGGTCGACATGGAGGACGAAGCTCCTGGACGGCCGGTGGTGAGGACACATGGCTAGGTCACGGGCCCGCATGTTGCTGTTGGGGTACTACACGGGAGGTGGTACCCAATGGAGTAGGGGCGTGGTGCTGGAGTCGAGCAGAGGCCGGGGCGGCCGGACTTGGTGCGGCCGGGTGCTCATGCGATGCACCGGCGAGGCAGCTCGGGGCGCTGGGGCCGAAGCCTCTGGTAGACGACGTGGCGGCAGCGGCAGACTCTGTGCCTGCGCGGCAGATGCTGGTGACGCGCGGAGTCGAGGTCGAGGGCGGCCAGACGCGGCAGTGCTTAGGGCGAGCCAGGCGGAGCGAAGCATCTGGCGACGGCCTGAGGCAGAGCCGACGCGGGATGAAGAGTGCCTCACTTGGGGCGAGGGACTCGACAGGGTGAAGGGTGATGGATCAATGCACGGCGCCCAGAAAATCGCTAGTGCGGTGTTGATGTAGAGCTCGTTGGGAACCCCAAGAGGAAGGTATGATGAGCACAGCAGCAAGTTTCCCTCGGTTATGAAACCAAGGTTTAATCGAACCAGTAGGAGCAAGGAAACACCCCAAAGGTGTTACTAGCTGAGCTTTGGTAGGGAGCACTACCGGTGCTAGTAGCAACGTGGATACCTGCACAACACAACCACAGAACTTTGTCCCCAACTTGCGATGAGGTTGTCAATCTCACTGTGTTTTGCGGAAAACAAAGGATTAAACATATCGAATGGAAAGAAGTAAAAGTTTGTAGAAAGTAAGAACAAAGCAGTAAACAGTTGTAGATTGTATGTAAAGAAAAAGGGACCGGGATCCATAGTTCACTAGAGGTGACTCTCCTTAAGATAGATAACATGATGGGTGAACAAATTACAGCGGGACAATTGACAAACACCGAGAAAGCAATACATGCATATACTAATCATCTTGACTCCTTTGAGACTTGATTGGGCATTACAACATTATACATAGACCACCATCCAACTACATCTATGACTAATAATCCACCTTCAGGTTATCATCCGAACCCCCTCCAGTATTAAGTTGCAAGCAACAGATTATTGCTTTACGAACTGCGTGTAAAGTAAACAATATGATTGTTCTATGAACAAAGGATTGTTGTTTTCTCCCTAGTAGCAACAGCTCATCTAGTACCTTAGAGATTTCTGTCACTTCCCCAGATTACCAGAGCCATGAACCCAATATCGAGCATAAATACTAACTCTTGGAGTTGCTAGCTTCTACTTGGCCAAGATAGCTACTAACAACGGAAAGCATGCAATTTCACAAATAACAAAGACATGATAGAATCAATAATCTATCTGAAATAGCATCTCAATATCCATCGGATCCCCGCAAACACAACATGCAGAATTACAAATAGATGATCTTGATCATTAACGGAGCTCACAAGATCTAGACATGAAAGCACAAAGGAGGAGAACCAACCATCTAGCTACTACATGGATCCGTAGTCCAAGGATGAACTACTCACGCATCACACCGGACGCTTGCATGGTGATGAAGAACGCCTCCAGGGTGAATTCCCCTCTCCGGCAGGGTGCCGGGAAGAGCTTCAGATCCCTCCCGATCTAGGGATGGAGATGACAGCGGCTAAAGACTTTTCGTGGATTTTTTGATCGGGTACTTAGGGTTTTCGTCCCGAGGGAAATATATAGGCGGAAGGAGAGGTCGAGGGGGTGCCGGGACCGGCCACACCACCCCCTGGTGCGGGCCAGGCCTGGCCGCGTGACCAGGTGGTGTGGTGGCTCCCTGGCCCCTCTCCGTCTCGTATTTTGGCACTTGATGACATCCGGAAAAATAGGCACTTTGGCTTTTGTCCCGTCCAATTCCGAGAATATTCATTTTCTGACTTTCCTGGAACCAAAAACAGCAGAAAACAGGCAGCTGGCACTGTGGCTCTTGTTAATAGGTTAGTCCTAGAAATCATATGAAAAGTACTCCAAAGTGTGGACAAAACACAAGAAAGTGGATAAAACCAAGCATGGAACATCAAAAATTATAGATACATTTGCAATGTATCAAAGGGCGCCCGCAACTGCGCGGCGCTGGGAGAGAGAGGGCGAGGGGAACCTGGCGGCGGCAGCTGCCGGTAGGGAGCAAGGAGGCGACACAAGGGAGAGGGTCGCGGGGATTGCGGGCGAGCGACGCTAGGTAGGCGTGGGTGGCATCGGGGAAGCGGACCGGGGAACGGGTGGGACCAGGGGTTCGGTCGGGGCGGAAGGTTATGGTGGGCGCGGGTATGTGACTGTGTCACTAGGTGTGTGCATGTGTGTGCTACCTGTGTGTGGTGGCGGCTGGGTAGATAGGTGGTGTGGCTGTAGTGGCTGGATTGATTAGGGTTAGGGTTTGGAGGTGGTCGGCTGGGCTTTTGGGCCTGGTTGGCTGCCTCCCAAAAATAATATAAGTTTCATTTATTTATCGAAAAGACTTTTGTAGTTAGCTTTTAGACAAATAAAATATCCGGGAGAGACCGGGGTTTTGATTTGAATAAAGATGGGGGATATTTTAGAAAACAAAACTAGGCATTTAGAAAATAGTTTTAGGCAAACCAATGCATGATGACATGACGATGCTCAAATGCAATGTGGCATGATGACATGAGCATGTGGTCATGATGATGCACAAAAATAGAATAACACACGATTTTCTAGTAGTGGTTTTATTGGGGTGCTACAATTCGACACCACTAACTGGGATCTCGCCCTCAAGATCCGCCTCATGGTCCGGGGAAGAGGCTAATGGTCTGAGTCTTCTCGCTTCGTGTAGATCCTCGCGACACCACTAACAGGGGTTGTTTCTCCATCTTGAAATCAGCAACACCACCAACAAGGGGTCATTTCCCACATTTGTGGAGAGAACACTCCGGAGAACAAAATACGAAGGTAGAAGTCTCGACAGATAAGGCCACCTCTAACTTCCATGGAAGGAGTAAAATTGCGTTGATCCACCAGTTCGATGTACAAGAGTGAGTTGTAAGAGTCGGGTAGGGTGATCAGTCCATCCCGTACCCAAACTATTAACTCCATACATGAATAGGAAAATCATGCAACCCAACTCTCGAAATTAGACTGAAGATCTCGACAACTGATGTGCAGAGAACAAAGGAGTGATGTAGGCTCTTCGTCGGATCTGCCGCAGATGATGTCGTCGTATTGGAAAATGTCGGAAGATACAAAGATAATCGTATGAAAAGACACAATGATTAGGTTTCGCGATGGTTCCATTGGCATGAACAACACATGTTCAAGGTATACTCCAACTTCACCAACACTCATCCTTCTCATATGTTTTTCAACGATACGGATATCCGTCAAGGGGCACATACAGATAAAGAGTTCAAGGTCAAACAATTGGATGAAGGGTACAACAAACAAGATGCAGATTGATGATTGTAGCTCCACCGTTACAAGAGGAAGGAAGCGAAACCGTGAAGGTACGACATAAACCCGACCACGAGAAATCCTAGACTTGAAGAAAAGATAAGAGGGCAGATCGAAAACACACACAGATACGAGGAGAATAGCAGAGGAGTAAGGAGTAAAAGCAGACCTAATCAGATCTATCCAACCGATTTTCAAAAATAGTTTTGACACTACAATGTCCGTTAGCTAGGTTATCCTATAGGCTGGACAAGTGGGGTATCACAATAGCTGGGCTCTGATACCACTTTGTAACACCCTCGAATTGGCCCTATGCAAGTTTTAGCGATTCCCGCCAAACCCGCATAGAAACGATTCAAAGATGCCCACCAGGCACTTTTGTGCGGGTGGAAAACGAAGTAATACCATTACACAATAGTCCACGATGGAACCCACAAAACATATATATACAAGAATACATATATATAGTACAAAGATCCAAATCACCTTGAAAACGATACAACATCTGAGTACGAACAAGATGCAAATTGGACTAAGAGTCCTGAAGAATAACCAATGGCGTCCATAACCTTGCCTAGGCCAAGCCGGAAGGGTAACCCTACTAACGACGTTGAACTTATACCTGCTAAAACAGAAGGGGTGCCGACAAAGGGCAAAGGAAAAGGAGAGCGGTCAGTACTGAGGCCAGTACACGGCGAGGCTAGAATTCGGCGGATCTCGCCTAAATAGGTATGGTGGACTGAAGCGGCAGCGAAGCATGCACTAAACAACCTGTAGAGACTCAATACAACTGGCGGCCATTAGAGAGGGATAAGAAAGACCTATTCGGATCGGACCTGATACTACCACCAAACATACTCATCCTGGTACTTCCCCCTCGAAACCAAACGAGGAAGTCCTGCCGAGGAAACACACACGGTTGACAGTTTTATTCATTCCATTATAGTTACAGCACTTACTAGTCAGATATAGATAGCATGAGTCATCCTGATATCGTAAGCAGTGGGCAGTTTTAGTTAAAATCATTCCGTTGTAGTTGCAATACTTACTAGTCAGATGCAATTAGCTAGAGATACCCCAAATCCAGCAGTGGTGGGCACTTTTATTTACTCATTCCGTTGAAGTGAAACTGATTACTAGACATTTCAAAGTGAAATTTATAACACTACTTTAATTATGGATATCTATGATCGAGATACTGTGCTCCAAGGCATCCATAACCGCGGACATGGCTTTCAGAAAGACTTACCCTGCAGGGGTGCACAAATAGCAACACACACACGATCAACCTCGGGAAGAACCAAATAAAACGCAACGAGGCCTCACGACAAAGCATTCACAGGATTCATAAATCATTTTAGGGGGCCACACTATTAAGCTACCCGCAACAAAGTTGGCCGGCTCCGAGATGGACCCAAGGTTTGTGCCAAATGGCTGTAAACGACTGGGAACCTGAAAATGTGACTGGGCTTGTCGATACCGCGAAAACATTCCACGATTTCTAAATAGTACAGGTGCTCCACGCACAATCATAAATAAAGCAGTAAAGCATGGCATAGGTACAGGATAGTAATAAAGCCCCAAACTAGTTTTTGGCCCCAAGAAATAAAGTGTGAATCAAGCTCAGGCAAAGGGGGATTCATAGAGTTTCCCGTATGTGGATAGTGCGAATAGTCAAGGAACATGTATAGTGTACTCGGGGCCTACAGGACACAAGTGAGCGTGAAAGAACCAAATATTAGCTATTGCCCACTGGTGCCTCTACACTAGTCATATCTATTCCTAGCATTTTTATTATCAGTTGAAATTAAAGTCATGATCATCTCCACCATTAAGCATGTGCCAACTATCCAACAATGGTGGAACAACAACGACGCGAAGCAGCACCTGAGCAAGCAACTACGACTCGCAAGGCCGACTATCTATCAAACAACAGGCAATAGGATGTGTCCAAGGCAATATAGAGGCTGCAAGGATTATATAAATGGTGTTCGGAAACTAGAGCATCACAACACGGATAGCAATAGATCAACATGAGGAAGTAAAGACTAAAAATGCAAGATAGGTAGAAAGGGGGAGAATGCTCACCTGAGAAACATTGCGAAAGATACATTATCCAAAGAACTTGTCGATACTCACATCAACTCATCGGCCAAATCCATGAAGAAGCAAAGCACTAAAAGAAACACCAGATGCACTCTTTAATACTATGGAAGAAGACCTGTCATGTTCATGGTATGATGCATGACATGGTAAAGATGCAATGCAACTAGGCAATATTAAGCGGAACCGGGGTCCCCACATTTAATTAGGTGGTTCATGTTGTTTAGATACCCCACAATTAAATGTTGTCTTAACAAGGCAAAACATGGCATCAGTTCGCTACATAATTTTAAATAGAGCCAATATAAGACTAGAATAGCCCGCATATGGTCTCCATATTTAATTTAGGTGAATCATCTAAATTTCCCCAAACATCCACAATATGCATGCGAGTATGAATGCTTCATATGCAACAGGTATATATCATGTTATAGAAAAATAGGGGCTTAGGGTCACACATTGGGGTTCGGATCCGAGGTCTCGGGGTTTGACGGGGATCGGTCTTCGAGGTTCGGTCTTTAGACTCCGAGATCAGGGTCTTCATGGTCTTGATCATCGGATCCATGAAGGAGGACTCGGGATCTACAGGTCCTTGGCGTCCGTAAGGGGACCTTGGCGTTCCGAGGTCTTCGTTTTCGTGTGGTAGATCTTGGCGTGCCAGCGTCACCGAATCCGGGAAGAAGAACATGTGGTTCAAGCTTCGTTGTCGGTGAGGAGCTAGGGACAGTGTCGGTCATCTCTACGGTCAACTCCTTTGTCGGGTCTAAACTTGTTGTTGCAACCCGATCCATTTCGGGGTCTTCACCACACTCCATCCATCCTCCCAGTTGTCGCACCAATCGCATCAACTGAACATCAAGGGCAACAAGAGAGCCTTGACATGCTGCAAAGCAGAACATCTCCACACACGTTGCACTCGGAAAGTTTGAACAACAGATGTAACAGAGAAAACATATAGATCTGGGCTCCTTGACACAACAAGAGGAAGAAGCGGTTGCGACCAGGGCCCAAGACACGTGGCCAGAGGTCGACATGGAGGACGAAGCTCCTGGACGGCCGGTGGTGAGGACACACGGCCAGGTCGCCGGACCGCACGTTGCTGCTGGGGTACTACACGGGAGGTGGTACCCAACACAGTAGGGGCGTGGTGCTGGGGTCAAGCAGAGGCTAGGGCGGCCGGACTTGGTGCGGCTGGGTGCTCGTGCGATGCACCGGCGAGGCAGCTCGGGGCACTGGGGACGGAGCCTCGGGTAGACGATGTGACAGCGGCGGCTGGCTCGATGCCTGCGCGGCAGAGGCCGGTGACGCGCGGGGTCGAGGTCGAGGGCGGCCGGACACGGCAGCGCTCGGGGTGAGCCAGGCGGAGCAGAGCATCTGGCGGCACCCTGAGGCAGAGCCGACGCAGGATGGAGAGGGGCTCACTAGGGGTGGGGGTCTCGACGGGGTGAAGGGCGCCCAAGGCTGCGCGGCGCTGGGAGAGAGAGGGTGAGGGGAACCTGGCGGCGGCAGCTGCTGGTAGGGAGGAAGGAGGCGACGCAAGGGAGAGGGTCGCGGGGATTGCAGGCGAGCGACGCGAGGTAGGCGTGGGTGGAGTCGGGGAAGCAGACCGGGGAATGGGTGGGACCAGGGGTTCGGTCGAGGCGGAAGGTTGTGGTGGGCGCGTGTACGTGAACGTGACGCTAGGTGCATGCCTGTGTGTGCTACCTGTGTGTGGTGGCAGCTGGGTAGATAGGTGGTGTGGCTGTTGTGGCTGGATTGATTAGGGATAGAGTTTGGAGGTGGCCGGCTGTGATTTTGGGCCTGGTTGGCTGCCTCCCAAAAATAATATAAGTTTTATTTATTTATTGAAAAGACTTTTGCAGTTAGCTTTTAGACAAATAAAATATCCGGAAGAGACCGGGGTTTTGATTTAAATAAAGACGGAGGATATTTTAGAAAACAAAACTAGGCTTTTAGAAAATAGTATTAGGAAAATCAATACATGATGACATGACGATGCTCAAATGCAATGTGGCATGATGACATGAGCATGTGGTCATGATGATGCACAAAAATAGAAAAACACGCGATTTTCTAGTAGTGGTTTTATCGGGGTGCAACATAGAGGAACAGTTGAGGCCTATGTATAAAGATCGAGATTTGTTCACCCGCGTGACAGGAAGATACACACTGCCTACTTGGTGAGAATACATCCATAATGTTGCGACATGTGACTAGGTCACTGATGTTTGCAAAGCACAGATCGTTTGTAGCTAGTTTCGAAGTTCAGATATCGATCCCACAGGGAGCCCGAAGGTAAGTGTTTATTGGTGAAGTCTTTGTCACACCCGAAGTTGTCACAGGTCTTCGAGTGAATTGACTGCAAGCATTGAAATAAGAATGGGATTTTGATTAAATGCGATAGACTTAAATAAAACTAAAGTGTAAACTTCAGAAATAAAATGCATAAAAGTAAAGAATGACTTTGTTTGTTGGTTGGTTTCTGCAGATGGCAAAAGAAGGCGCAGGGAGATTCAGTTCATGCTGATAGTCAATGTGCCAGGTGGACGAGTATTAATGTAACAATTATAATATTATAGATATATGTGTAGGCGAGCAACCAATAATTAGCCGGAACTCCTCTTGATAGATTTCATCCCAACTTCAATAATCCTACTAGCCTGCTCCCAAAACCATGGTTAGACACTAGACGATTAAGACCCTTCAGGTCGCTTAGCGATTAAGCTCCTTGGATCGGACTAATGCAATAAGCACACTGGTTACTCGTTATCCTCGACTTAGCTAGCTTTCCATTGATATCCCTGTGTCACCCAGGGGTCGCCGGTCCACTAGCGAGCAAGATATTATCTGTGTAGAACAAGGTATCATGTTGTCTAGGCCCTTAATTGGACAACAAGCATTAAGCATCCCACAGATAGTCAAGCACATATAATATAGTAATTAGAATCAATCACAATACTAATAGAAAATATATGAAGGCACATCACATATCACCAATCCCCTACATCTCCCGTGCCCAAGGGAATTACTCACACATGAGAGAAGAACTGATCATCAATATAACCAAATAAAGAAAATTCGTCTTGGTATTACCATGGAGATCCACAATAAGAATAGAAAAATATCCAACACAATTCAATATGGGAAGAAACAATCTCAAACCCTAGTCTTGCAAGGTGGAGATCCCTCTCTCTCTCAAGTACAAGTAGTGGCTATGGAGGTGTATTGGCTAGGAGGTCGAAGATCATGGAGCGAGATGAAGAACGGCTTCTCCTTCTTCTCCAGATCCCTTCTTTCTCCCTTCTGGATGGTTGTGGCGGCTGCTGCGTTGTGTTTTCATCCCCCGTCCCTTCATGGAAGTTGTCCCTTTTAACAAGGCAGAGGCGGCGGCAGCTATACAGTGGGAACTATATAGTCATTCTCCCCGTATAGTTGGTCGTTAAACCATCTGTGATCTCCCCTCGTGTGCTTCCAAAGTGGGACTTGCTTGTTTTCTCTAGAATATTGTATTTCTCTAGTTAAATCCTTTTGTTGATGTCCAGAACCTAAAACACACATTAAAATCCAAGTTTTCTTCTCTACCGAAGTATTAGAGTTAGGTAAAGCTAGAAAACGATCAAATCCAGGAGAAAACCATCAAAAATGTGTCGAATCTCACAGCTATCAGTCACGTGGATGGAATATCACGGGAACAAGTGAAGCATAACTTGTCGGTAACGAGATAGAACAAGGCATATGATACCAATGATCAGATCTCGGACAAGTCATATCGAAGAAACAAAGGGAATTGGACTCGACGTTTATAGTTCAAACGACATTACATCATGGAATGCACAGGGGTTATTATGGGCATCCCAGTCCCGCTAATGATCATTGATATGAGAGGAGTCGTGATCATTTTTGTGATGTTCCCGAGCCATTGGGGTAACACACTTAAGGGTACGATGATGCTAGAGATCATTCTGTAAGATGGAATCACAGAAGAGAGAAACTGGAATCGTTCCGAAGAGAATCCATAGTTGTTCGGAAGAAGAGAAAGGAAAAGGCCGAAAGGGGTTTCAGATGAAATGGAAATTTATAATATGCATTTATTGTATGTTAATTATGAATTAATATATATTAAATTAATATTTGAGGGCAACTTCCTCAATAGGGCCAAAACCCTGGAGGGAATCGGCCCACGAGAAAGTCATCTAAAAAAGGGACTATAGCAAACAACAGCCACAAGCGAAATGGGCCATTTGACCGGCCTAGGTGAGGAACAAGCGCACGGGGACTAAGTGTTACTTAGGGTGTCAGGATGCTGAGCGTTGCAGGCCGGCAGCTGCAGCTCAGCCCAACCTGGGCGCGAGGGCGAGCGCCGCGCCATGGGCAGGCAGGCCGCGGCCGCGAGCCGAGCCTCCCGGGCCTGGCCACTACGTTGCTGCCGCTACCACGCGAGCTTCGTACTGTTGCTTGTTGGGTTGCGCGCTAGGAGGCCCAACTGGCTTCCCCTCTTCCTTCCTATTTCCTTGTCCTTTATTTAGTCCCACATGGGAAACCTTTGGTGGGGAGTACCCCTCCTCCACCTATATAAAGGGATTCCCATGGATGATATTAAACACACCAATAATCCAATATTCTTTGAGCACTAATACCTTCGATCCGGATTCACGGATGCAGTATAGTAGATTTTTCCCTAGTAGACAAAGGTTTAATATAACCTTGTAAAGAATGCTAAAAGTAAAATAATAAGGCACATCTACAAGACTTGTTTGTTCGTTTTACCTTTGTTTACTAGATATTTCTATTTTACTTTAGAACATGGGTTGTTTCAATGGATGGAGATAGGCATAGCAATAGTTTTTTGATCCAACCATTGCAACCATGAAGTACCGGGCTACAAAAATTGTTAAGTGAAAACACAGATCAAAGCCTTAATAAGTGATGTTGTTGTTCCCAAATGGATCGCTAAACGAAGTCCGTACTCCCCTTTCTGTCACTGGGTTTCCTCTGATATCGCCACAAACCAAGTATCTCACCACAAGCCTTTATCAATCTCTGGGATCTTGGGTACCTACAAGTCCATACATCGAGACAAGAGACAAATAAACATAGATACAAATCTCTATTCAATCAATACATAGTACTCCCATGGATTAGATGCACATAATGATGCAAGGTTTCACGCCAACCCATAGCCCGTGAGGACTACTCACTCATAACAATAAGACCAAGGTAGAAAACATTGTGAAAAAAACTTGGATTGAAATTAAATATTCTAACAATGGCTGCCGAATCACAAGGAGATGTCAAGTATAAGCTAATAGTTATGGATATGGAGAGGATGTAGGGTCGAGAGGATGAACTGTGGTGGTGGATCTCCTTTGGTGGTGTGGTGATCCAATCTGAGAATAGCCGCCCTCTGAGCGGCGGTTGGGACCTCGAAATATATAAGCATCTTCACGAAAGTCGTAGGGTTTGACGAGATGAAGCCAACACAACATGGTACGTGCGGGCCTTGCCCGTACCAGTGGTCGTTAAAGCCTCTATCGAATGGTTTTTACTCCAGGATTTCTTGGTCATGTAGTATTCTTCAAAATCTTCATTAATAGCTCCTGATTTTGCCTTAAAAGCATGATTTCCTGCACAACACAATCCAAAACAATGGATTGCACATCTTTGCAATAATTAATCATTAGTACTAAGGCTAGAGAGATTCCAGGTCAATTACTTGACTAAAATGAAGTTTAAACGCGGAGAAAGATGGCTATTTTCACAGCCATCAACTTCCCCAAAGCTTAAACCTTGATCTTCCTCGAGAAAGAAACCAACAAACCCATAAAGAACTCAATGTTTAAACTGAAACAACGAGAGTACGAATTCACTTACGGTCGGTAGTCATATGCATCCAGCACTTCTTTCATTTGAAAAGCACATCAAAGTTAGAGAGATGCCAAGAATACTATACGAGCTTTGTAAACTCAAAACGATCAAAGTAGAGTCCAATATAAGTATGAATGACTAGAAGTGTAACAATCAATGCAATTCCTCTAGTTAACTCTTAGTCTGCCAAGGAACACTAGAATATTTTATAATAGCAGAATTAAGTAAAAGAGATCATGTCCAAAGTAGCATAATAATGAAGTGTCTTATTGACACCCACATTAGTAAATCAAGACTATCAAAACACTACTATTCCAATCATTGTCTTTCAAGGAAATCCATATAGTAGTAATGGGACCATGCTAAAGGCTGGTTAGTGCGGATCTTTATTTTTCATGGGTAATTATCAACAAGGATCATTGAGTGATTCTTTTAATAATGGTTTGCACAGCCTTCAAGAGTACCAATAGTTTTTCCCATTACGGTGACAAGTGCCACCCATGTCGTCAACTCATAGCCGAAATCAGGGGTTGTACCATTGATCGTTCATAGGCTAGTAGAGTTGTTGGCGTCCAAAGGTGTGCATAAAAAACATATAGACTTTTTAAATAGTATCACATTTTCTATCCATAAGGTTAGCTTTGGCATGAATCACAATTACCATTAGACTTCATTTCAATCAAACAACTCCATCCAAGAGTGTCATCAAGTCTATCAAAACATCTATGGGGTTAAGTATCTTCAAAGGTAAAGTCTTAAGACAATCACTCATCAAACAAGTCATAAATACGAAACTTTTTCTTGTTGTACTTATTTGGCAATATTATTTTCAAGGCAAGACTCGGTTAACTACAAGAGTTAGAGCAAAAGCTTCCAAAACTAATTACTCATGCAAATAAAAAAGCTTTACTCTAACTTATCTTGAATTACTCCCACTAGCATAGCATCTTAATAAATGAACTAACTAAGATAAACAATTCAAACTTATAAAATGGGAGACATAGGACATAACTCTCATGAGTGACTTCATATTTCTCTTCCTTATGGGGATGTGTTCCTTCAAAAACTCAAGTAAAAAATCACTCTCATAATAATATTGAAGAAAAGAGGCAATAGGCAAATCCACTTTCACAAAAAAGGAAAAGGCGAAAAATATTTTTTGTATTTTTGAGGATGGGGATTAAAGAATAGAAAAACTTGCGACCAAGCAAGAAACTAAGAAAAGAAACACAGAAAAATGAAAACAAACAAAAACAAAAGAAGAAAAAACGAAATTTTGGAACAAACCAACACAAGTGTTTCAAAGCTCGAAAGGAGCTGAAGTACAACCTCATCCTTACACAAATATAAATGCCGGGGGACACATCCCCAAGATCAGGCTTTTGCAAGCCCTTTTTGTTGCTCATTGTGGTGGTGGTGGATAATCTCCCAAGTTCCATTGGTTTCTCCAATTGGTGAACTGGGTTGACAGGTTGGCGGTACCATCTCGAAGGTTGATGGAGAGGTTGCTCATGTTCTCCATGTTTCCCTCGAGAGCATAAATATCATCATAGGTCATGTAGTAGTTTGGTGGTTGCTCATCTTGTTCGGGTCCTTCTATTCTACTTCTTCATCTTCTCCTTCATCCACGGTTTCTTCTTGTTGGGGTAGACTTGCTTCAACCTGCGCGTAAACACGCAAATGTCCATCCTTGATAGAGAACAAACCATTAGGCACAAGAGCTTGATCAAGTGATCCACTCTAGGTATATCAAGAAAGTATCAACCATTGGATTTAGAAATCATACCACAAGCTCTTAGAGTAGAGAAACCAAGACGGCGTTCTCCTGCCAACGGTTGGATGTTACCTAGGTTGACTTGAAGCGCACGTGTAAGAATGGTGACAAATCCTCCTCTGCATATGGGACCATGAGATTGAAGACCTTGATGATTAACATAAAACAGTAGAAGGACACCCAAATTTGGGGTCAAATTACAGTATGGAATAGCATCTCTTGTGAGGATCATCATATCCTCCTCATTAAGTCTAGTAAACTCACCACATGCCTGCAAAGTGTCAGCAATAACATAGAACAAATAACGTACATTAGGGTGATCAATTTGGTTTCCCTTGGCAAAGTTTCCATGGATTCTCATTCTATTAAAGTAGTCCAAAGGTGAAGGATCAAGAACAAAGGTGGTCGAGCATATGCCGGTGGTGTTGTTGACAAACCCAAAATGATGAGCTATAACACCCTCGGATCAGCCCTATGCAGATTTTAGCGACTCTCGCCAAACCCGCATAGAAACGATCCAAAGATGCCCGCCAGGTAGTTGCATGCGGGTGGAAAACAAAGTAATAACATTACACATTAGTTTACGATGGAACCCATAGAACATATATATACAGCAACGACTCAATGAGTCATGGATACAGATATATAGTAAAAAGATCCAAATCACCTTGAAAGCGATACAACATTCGAGTATAGAGAAGATGCAAATGGGGCTTGGAGCCTGGAAGAATAACAATGGCGTCCATAACCCTGCCCAGGCCAAGCCGGAAGGGTGACCCTGCTAACGATGTCTAACTTATACCTGTTAAACAAAAGGGGTGCCGTCAAAGGGAAAAGGAAAAAGGGAGCGGTCACTACTAAGTCTAGTACACTGCGAGTCTAGAATTCGGCGGCTCTCTCCTACATTGGTATGGTGGACTGAAGCGGCATCGCAGTAGCCCTAAACAACCTATAGAGACTCGATACATCTTTCGGCTATCAAAGAGGGATAAGAAAGACCTATTTGGAACCAACCAGATACTAACACCAAACATACCCATCTTGGTATTTCCCTCTCGAAACCAAACGAGCAAGTCATTCCTAGGAACTCACACAATTGGTAGTTTTATTCATTCCATTATAGTTGTAGGACTTATTAGTCAGATATAGATAGGATGAGTCATCATGTTATCATAAGCAGTGGGCAGTTTTAGTTAACCATTCCGTTGTAGTTGCAATACTTACTAGTCAGATATAATTATCATGAGACATCCCAAATCCAGTAGTTCTTGTCACTTTTATTTACTCATTCCGTTGTAGTGAAACTGATTACTAGACATGTAAAAGTCAAATTTGTAGCACTACTTTAGTTATGCTTGTCTATGATCGAGATATTGTGCTCCAACTCGTCCATAACCGTGGACATGGCTTTCAAGAAGATTTACCCTGCAGGGGTGCACAAATAGCAACACACGTACGATCAACCTCGGGAAGAACCAAATAAAAAGCAATGAGGCCTCACAACAATGCATTCATAAGATTCAAAAATTATTTCAAGGGGGACACCCTACTAAGCTACCCGCAACGAAGTTGGCCAGCTCTGAGACGGAACCAGGGTTTGTGTCAAAGGTTGTAAACGTCTGGGAACCCGAAAGTGTGACTAGGCTTGTCGATACCGCGAAAACATTCCACGTTCCAAAATAGTACAGGCGCTCCACGTGCAATCTTAAATAAAGCAGTAAACATGGCATAAGTATAGGATAGTAATAAAGCCCCAAACTAGTTTGTGGCCCCATGAAATAAAGTGTGAATCAAGCTCATGCGAAGGGGGGTCCTTAGAGTCTCCCACATGTGGATAGTGCGAATAGTCAAGGAACAGGTATCAAGTACTCGAGGCCTATGGGACACAAGTGAGCGGTTAAAAACCAAATATTATCTATTGCCCGTTGGTGCCTATGCATTAGTTATATCTATTTCCAGCATTTTAATTATCAAGTTGTAATTAAAGCCATGGCCATCTACAACTTTAAGAATGTGGCAACCTCCAACAACGGTGGTACTCGACAACTCGAACCATCACCTGAGCAAGCAACTACGACTCACAAGGCCAACTATCTACCAAACAATAGGAAATATGAGGTGTCCAAGGCTATTTAGAGGATGCAAGGAATATAAATGGTACAGAAACTAAAGCATCACAACACTGATACCAATAGATCAACAGGAAGAAGTAACCACTATAAATGAAAAATAGGTAGAAAGAGGGAGATTGCTCGCCTGAGAAACACTGCCGAAGAGACATTACCCAAAGAACTTGTCGTTACTCGCATCAACTCAACGGCCTAATCCGTGAAGAAGAAAAACACTATAAGAAACACCAGATGCACTATTTAATACTTCGGCAGAAGATCGGGCATGATGCATGTATGATGCATGACATGGCAAAGGTGCGATGCAACTAGGCAATATTAAGAGGAATCGGGACTCCGACAATTAATTAGAAGGTTCAGGTTGTTTAGGTACCCCACAATCTAAATGTTATCTTAAAAAGGCAAGACATGTCATCGGTTCGCTATGCAAATTTAAACGGAGTCAATATAAGACTAGAATAACCCGCATATAATCTCCATATTTAATTATGAGGTGAATCTACAAAATACCCCCAAACAAATAAATATGTATGCGAGCATGAACAATTTGTATGCAAAAATTATACGGATAGAAATTTATAAAATAGGGTTCTAGGAAAGGGGATCACATTAGGGTTCAGCCACGATGGTCTTGGGGTTTAACAAGGCTCGGGTTTGGATCCGTGAAGGAGATCGTGTCGTTCGGAGTCCTCAGGGTCTCGGCATCTCTGGGTCCATGAAGAAGATCTTGTGGGTTCACCGGCTTCAGTTGTCGAAGGTGAACTTTCTCGGCGTTGGTTGGTCTTCGAGCGACAACGGTGTCAAGTCATTCATGGAGAACTGGCCACATCTTAGGTATTGTCGGTGAGCGTCCATGTACAAAGACCTTGAGATTTCGATTGACTGAATCCTTGTACATGGTAGACGACAGAAAAGTTGCCGCGAGGCAAACTCGACTACAGGATCTCTTAGGTAGAGATGCGATGCCCGAGAGAATGTAAAAACATCTAAAACAAAACATAGCTAGGCTTGTGGGTCACTGTGGAGGAACACATGATGCTGGACCTCACGAAAACGCGTGGACCGGAGGAAGAAGGCGTGATACACGGCAGCAGGGAGATGTGGACTTGACCGTGGCCCTTGGTGGAGGCCAGGAGAGAGGAGGGCGACCATCGGAGGCGAGGTGGAGGGCGCACGCCAGAGGGAGCACAACTCAGTGGGGCGGCGGTCTTGAGAGGAGTGCAAGATAGAAGGGCTCGCTGTGGAGGCTACGAAGGAGGTGGCGGCGTCCGACGCGACCACGCGTAGAGGAAGAGGTGACGCAGGTGACGAACATGCAGAAGGACGGGGGCACCGTTGGGCGGCAGCAGAGGGCACGGATGGGGGTAGGCAGAGAGGCGGGTCGCGTGCTGCAGGAAGGAGCACGGGGCAGCGGCGCTTGCAAATGGTAAGGCAGCACTCGCGAGTGCTGGCGGCGGCGGTGGGCTGGGGAGATCGATGGGGTTCGAGGGAGGCAGGGCATCATGAGCAAGAGGAACATGCGGGCGGGGGAGCATGTCGGTCGTGGGCGGCGGTTGGCGCGTGATGGGGCCGAGGTGTCGGCGGGGGAGAGGCAAGGCAGGGGCAGGTTGCGTGTGTGTGTGTTGTGTCGCTGGTGTGAGTTGCACAGCGTGCGCTCGTGTTGAATGCATGAGTGGGTTCCGGCGGCGACAGGGTATGACTAGGTGTGGGTCTAGGGTTTGGGAAGGGTAGTTTAGGTTTTTAGGTTAGCTAGGGTTGTAGGTGGACTCTGGTTGGGCCGTTGGGCTTGCCTGGTTGTCTGCCTCCCCTAGTTTTTCAAAATATGTTTCTATTTATTTAGTATTTGTTTTGTTTTAAATACATTTTTTAAATAGTTTTTAGTCAAACAAAATATCTAGGAAGACCCGAGTTTTAATTTGAAATAAAAGGAGAGGACTATTTGGAAAACAAAAATAGGGTTGCCACAAAAATTACTTTTTTATCAAACATGCATGATGATAATGTCAGGATAATGCACAAAATAGTACAGAACGAGTGATTTATTGGTAGTGGTTTTCCTGGGGTGCTACATGAGCCCATTGGTCGAGTGTTAAGTTTACTCATGATTCACAAGGCAGAAATTGACGCGGTCAACTCCTGGCATATACTCATCGGAGTAGTAGTGTGAACACACAGTATGCGTTAAATTACTGAGGAACTCAAGTATCAAGCAACGATATGTGCCAGCGTCCTAAATAACAAAGTGATACAAACCAACATTATTGCAAAGTAAATCAAAATTGCGACGAATGCCCAGTTGATTGAGGATATAAGGACACACCCACTTGGTGGACTTCATTTCTCGATGCTCGAGACAATTGAAACGAGTGAGCTGAAAGTCCTTGGTGAACTTGATGCCAAATGACTCAGGGTTAGCGTATCAATGGGTGGTACTTCTTGCTCTGCAACCACTGCACGTGTACACACCTCATATTCATTTACAAAGCCAAAAATTTAATCTAATTAAAAATATGTTCTAATAGAAACATAGCATAAGCAATCGTCTACACTTTTTGCAAATAAATCTCCTCTAGAAGCAAAACTAAGCATGCTCATAATCAAGATTATCTCAAGAACAAGACCTAATTATATATTGATAATGGAGAAGGATTGAGCAAGGTTTTGATTGGGTGTGAGGAATCAAAGAAAGAACAAGCAGAATTGAAGACCCAATGGAGGTTGTTTGGAGTTTGGAGGAAGAAGAAAGAGAAAATTGTGATTTAGAAATTTTAGGTTTACCTTTCCCTGAGGTTCATGCCATGGCCGAGTATGCAGTACGGGTGGGCGGTATGGCCGGAGCCTGCCCGTACCAAGTGACTTACCTTGGGGTCTACGGATCCCTCCGCTGGTTCACTCGGTAGTAAGGTCTCCTTCGCCCGTACTACTGATCGTTATCTTCTCAGTACATCTGCCTCAAACTTGATATTTTGCTTGTGGTACGGTATGGGCGGACAGTATAGTCTCCTTCGGTCATACCAGTGGTTGTTAGACCCAGTGTGTCCATCAGCAAATATCAAAGTTTGCATTTTCCTGTGCTACGATGTGGTATGGTTGGCTCCGGTCGTACCAGTGCTTGTTAAGCTCACTGTAAGCTTAAAACATAATGAATTAAGTTAGTAGCTTCACGCGCCTTTGCACATCTAAGCAAGCAAAAGAATGACAACAAATAAACTTTATAAAAACAGAAGTACCTTATGGCCATTTGTTAGGAAAAACAATAGATCGCGAATTACCTTCATTTCTTCTCATCTGTTCAAAGGACCTTCTTGAACAATCTTTATTAAAAACAAAACAAAAACAAAATGAAAGTAACACAAGATTAAAAACTTTAATTCACATGGGTTTCCTCCCATGAAGCGCTTCTAGTTAAGGTCAATTAGTTTGACCAAGATAGTGATTATTTAAGCTTTGCAAGTGGGACACCCACTCCAAAGTAATTAGCTTTTAAAGTGATTACACCATCATCATCATTAGGCTTGGCCTTCTTCTTCCTAGGAAAGTGAACTATAAAAGGATCTCTAGATGGTAGTCCTATTCTCACATTCCATTCATGTAAATTGATCAAAGCTTTGATAATTCATAGGAATGGATGATACATTGCAAATGTATCTATAATTTTTGATGTTCCATGCTTAGTTTTATCCACTTTCTTGTGTTTTGTTCCAACTTTGGAGTACTTTTCATATGATTTCTTGGACTAACCTATTAACAAGAGCCACAGTGCTAGCTGCCTGGTTTTTGCTGTTTTTGGTTCCAGGAAAGTCAGAAAATGAATATTCTCGGAATTGGACAGGACAAAAGCCAGAGTGCCTATTTTTCCGGAAGACATCAAGTGCCAGAATACGAGACGAAGAGGGGCCAGGGGGCCACCACACCACTTGGCCACGCGGCCAGGCCTGGCCCGCGCCAGGGGGTGGTGTGGCCGCTCCCGGCACCCCCTCGGCCTCTCCTTCCACCTATATATTGCCCTCGAGACGAAAACCCTAAGAGCCCGATCAAAAATCCACGTAAGAGTCTGTAGCCGTCGTCATCTCCATCCCTAGATCGGGGGGGTCAGAAGCTCTTCCCGGCACCCTGCAGGAGAGGGGAATTCACCCTGGAGGCCTTCTTCATCACCATGCAAGCCTCCGGTGTGATGCGTGAGTAGTTCATCCTTGGACTACGGATCCATGTAGTAGCTAGATGGCTGGTTCTCCTCCTTTGTGGTTTCATGTTTAGATCTTGTGAGCTCCGTTCATGATCAAGATTATCTATTTGTAATTTTGCATGTTGTGTTTGCGGGGATCCGATGGATATTGAGATGCTATTTCAGATTGATTATTGATTCTATCATGTCTTTGATATTTGTGATCTTTCATGCTTTCCGTTGTTAGTAGCTATCTTGGCCAAGTAGATGCTAGCAACTCCAAGAGTTGGTATTTATGCTCGATAGTGGGTTCATGCCTCTGGTAATCTAGGGAAGTGACAGAAATCTCTAAGGTACTAGATGTGATGTTGCTACTAGGGAGAAAACAACAATCTTTTGTTCATACAACAATCGTATTGTTTACTTTACACGTAGTTCGTAAAGCAATAATCTGTTGCTTGCAACTTAATACTGGAGGGGGTTCGGATGATAACCTAAAGGTGGATTATTAATCATAGATGCAGTTGGATGGCGGTCTATGTATAATGTTGTAATGCCCAATCGAATCTCAAAGGAGTCAAGATGATTAGTATTTGCATGTATTGCTTTCTCGATGTTTGTCAATTGCCCCGCTGTAATTTTTTCACCTAGCATGTTATCTATCTAAGGAGAGCCACCTCTAGGGCACTATGGATCCCGGTCCTTTTCTTTACATACAATCTATAAACTGTTTACTGGTTTGTGTTTAGTTTCTGCAAACTTTTACTTCTTTCCATTCGATACGTTTAATCCTTTGTTTTTCGCAAAACGCGGTGATATTGACAACCTCATCGCAAGTTGGGGACAAAGTTCTGTGGTTGTGTTGTGCAGGTCTCCACGTTGCTACTAGCACCGGTAGTGCGCCCTGCCAAGGCTCAGCTAGTAACTCGATGACTCGAACCAACACCTGAGCAAGCAACTACGACTCACAAGGCCAACTGTTTACCAAACAACAGGCAATAGGAGGTGTCCAAGGCAATATAGAGGCTACAAGGGATATAAATGGTACGGAAACTAAAGCATCGCAACACAGATAGTAATAGATCAAAATGAGAAAGTAAAGACTATAAATGAAAAATAGGTAGAAAAGGGGAGAATGCTTGCCTGGGAAACATTGTCCAAGATTCATATCCGAAGACCTCGCCGAAGCTCACAACATCTCATCGTCCTATCCGGGAAGAAGCAAAGCACTAAAAGGAACAAGCGATGCAGTAATTATAACTAATGTGGAAGAACTGGCATGATCATGATATGATGCATGAAGTTTAAATGATGCATAATGAACTTTAAACAAGGCATGGATCAATAAGTGTTCCCAAACATTTATCATGCAATACTTAAATTAAATGGGCAACATTTATTTAATATTTACTTGCATAAACATTTACATACTATTGGTACATGAATGATGCAAGCATGTAGAGACATATTCTTATTCTTCATATTTTACTTATTTTATTTGGAATTGCAGTTCAAAAGTTATGAAAAGTTCAGGCTAACATTTTAACCCAAAGCATTTGTTTGTTTGACAAGTATTAGAGTGGGCAAAACTTAAACAGATGCACATTGGAATTCCTCATGCCCTTTGGACTTTAGATCATTTTAAAGGTCCAAACAGGATTGCTTGGATTGAGAAGAAGCACAGGAACCTAGAAAACAAAAAAGTTGGCGATTACTCCTGAAGAATTGGAATTTGAAGTTGTGTCTACAAGGTAAAATCACCGGGTACCAGTCAGTGTTGCAGCTACTTGTACTTTTAGATGATACCATGCAGTGTAATTTGACAACACAGACAGAGACATTCATGTAACAAGCAGACATGATGTTGAATCGATCAATTGCCATGCATACAGTGCTAGCTAAATACCCATCCTAGCTAGTAGGTGAATCAAAAGATTTGGTGTGAAACGAGCCTGCTGATCTGATGTTTGCTAGATGATTGGAAGGGGTCCGCTGGCCCGTTTTGAAAACTATCTGAAGTTGTAACATCCAAGACGAGGTTAGAGCAAATATGTGATCCGAACGTCTACTGAATCGTTAGGAAACTTGCTTGGATCAGAGGGCTAAAATACGTGTGTTATCTGACGAACTGGGTTGCAGTTGATAGTGAGAGATAGCGAGGTTCCGCGGATGATTACGAAGGTTTTAGGCGATGATTTTGGGCACCGTTAGATTCCGTGTGTTGTAGGGTTATCCATCTACGCGTGCGTGCGATGGGTGTCGCCGGAGGTGTACGGAGTTCGCCAGAAAACGAGGAGGAACAGAGGCGGTTTTGGAAGTGGTTGTTGTTGTGTTGTTCATGCGTGCGGCGAGCGGAAGCAGTGTGTGAGCATGGCTGACGAGCGTGCTTGGCGAGCAGCGTGGCACTACGGAGGCGCGTGGCGTCGTAAGAGAGGTACACGGGCAAGGTGGCAATGGGGCGCAGCTGGGGCGGTGAGGGTGGCGACCGGCGGTGAAGGCCATGTCGAAGCGCGGTACGTACGGTGCGGGCGTGCTTGTGGTGTAGAGCGTGCGAGCGCGCGTTGATGCGGCAGTACCAGGATGATCTGGACCAAGGGGTGGCTGTGTTGATGCGCCTGGGCATGGGGAAGAAGACATGACAGCAGTCGTCACGGCGAGCGAGTCGGCAGCGCGTGGCAACTAACCGAGACGATACGATGGTGGTTTGACGGCGACTGAGTTTTGTTTAAGAAACCCTCTGCACGCGCTGCTCTCGGGAGGGGCGGCACGGGATGAACCCTAAGCCGCCGCCGCCCCCGACTTCTCCTCCCGCTCCTCCTCCGCTGCCACCGGAGGACGCCGGTGGGCTAAGCCTGGCCGGCCGACGGTGGCGGCGGGGCTGCTTTCTCGCGTGGTGGCCTCTCCCCCGCAGGAAGCCCCTTGGGCGCTCGATGGTTGTTGCCCCGACGGCAATCTAATGGTGGTGGGGTCTGGAAGTCGGGGCGGCGGCCTCGTGATTTGATGGCGGTTCTCCCTCGACGGATAGTGGCGTGGGTCGCATCTGCTGGCAGGGGCTCGGTCCTAGGATTTCTCTCACGCCAAAGACGAAGATCTGCCTTCAGCCTGTTTTCATAGACCTGGTAGAAGTGTCGTGTTCTGGAAGGCTCCGCCGGTGAACTCCCATGGGTGATTCATGCCTGGAGATTGCTGGAACGGATGAGATTCGGTCATGCGCAACCATCGTTTTTCTGACTGTTTGGTTTCAAAGGGGAGCGAGGTGAAGCTCTGCAGTCGGTTGCCATCATGGAACATGTCTTTAGTTCCATGGTGAAGTCAGTGTGCGGAGAATGTCATGGAAGCCAAGATTGGTGGACTAGCTATGGTGGCTCGAGTCCTGGTGGCGATGAGGAATTGGTTTGGTGATTCATGAATTGTAGCAGCGGCATCGGAAAGTGGGGATGGCAGCACAGGAGGAGTTCACAGTCTTACCTTGCAGGGTGAAAATCCAAGGTCTGGCCTTAATTGGTTGTGTCTGGCAATGACCTTGTTGAAGGCATTGGTTTGTGAGCGAGGACTTTCTTCAGGGTGAAAACCTATGATCTTTGATCGCACGATGACGGTGCTTGTGCTATGTTTCCTTCTTGAAGGCATCGCTATTGGAGGTGTTGGACTTCTGTGTTGTTCTGGTGGGGTTAGTGTCGATCCTACTAAGGATCTAATCGCTGTAGCGGGACTTTTTTTTGTAATTCTTTTTCCTTTTTTGCCGTATTGCCAGTAGGGTATGCGTTGTTGCAGAGGCTAGGCGTAATTGGTATCCGCGTGATACTAATATATGCTCATTTCTAAAAAAAAGGACGATGACAGAAAGCAATAGAGAGGGGGTAGGTTACTCGGTGGATGAGAATCTCACTGAGACCTTGCAGACAAGGTTTCCAAGCTTGATGATGTTGGGGACGGCGGCGAGCTTGCTAGCGTACAGGGGCGGTGACATGTTCCAAGCCATCTCCTCCTTGCTCCCTAAACCATGCAGCTCCTACAGCACCTTGCAAAGCTATTGGACGTGACGTATTGACTCTGATTGACGCCATACAACGACCATGGCATGGGTGGGTAGACTACGGCTACGCACGAGCATGGCCACAGTAGGGTTTGTCTTGGGGGAGGAAGAATAAGGGGCTAGATCAAGATTTGGGTGGATATGGAGAGGGAGTGGTGGTTGGCCTCGGATGCTTTCGATGATGCTTTATGGGGTCCGGAGGGAACCAGGGCAGGGCTCACGCGACCGGCAGGGGTACTCCCTATGTGTGGGCTCGATCACGTGCACATCTCGGCTCTGGGTAGAAGAAAAACAGTGGACGGTGTGTCCGCTTCTTATTGCGATCACTCAGTTCAGGTTGGTGAACCTAGTTCAAGCAAGAGGTATATGGTTTGCCTGGTTGTTCCATGGGGTCCGGTGGGTAGCTATCTACGGCTGGGTTTTGGGTGTAGATTAGCGATCTAGGATAGATTAGCTAGAAAAATAAAATAGGGTGTGGTGTGAATACACGGGTAGATTTTTCAGTGGGTAGAATAGATAGATATGTGTGTATAAGGGGAAATCTCTTTTGGCTCGCGGGTGCATTTGCACCTATTATGGGAAAACTTATTTAGATTAAAAATTCGAAAATAATTGTCTACATGTAGATTCGAATATTTTATGTTCATTCATAAGTTTTCAGGATGAAAGAATAATTTATGTGTCATGTATAAAAAGGATAAAAAATTCATGTAAATAGAACTATTCGCAGAATATTTTTTGTATTTTTTGTACGGGACACTTATAATGTTCTTTTATCCTGAAAACTTGCGAACGAACATAAAATATTTGAATGTATATGTAACATGGTTTTTCAATTTTTTGATATTTCGAAATATATTTTCTCAGAATGGGTGCAAATACACCCGTGAGCCGAATATCCACATTTGTGTATAAGGGAGAGCCATAACACAAGAGAAAGAATTGATATGATACATTTAGATTTGGATGGAAAAGAATTAAAAGAGGGGAGTGAGATGGGGCATGTAATGGCACATATTGCGTATGATTAAAAGAGAGGACAAGGTGGAGGATAGGAGTAACAAAACCTTATGGTATATCTCGGAGTTGAATAAAATACAAATCAAATAGATAGAAATAAAAGATGATGCCCTCAGCTCAATTTAGGCATTATATAAAATATAATTTGCAAGACTCAAAAGCACTGATATTATGATTCCATCACAAGTGGCACCAACTAGATATATAATAGAGAGCAGGTAAAAATAGAGAGAGATGAATACAAATGTCAAATAGAATTTAGCGAGAACCAAATACAAGACAAGAGTAAATGCAAGATTTAATATGATGCTCAAATGCAATGTGGCATGATGACATGAGCATGATATTATGATGATGTAGTAAATAACAAGAACATGGTAGTGTTGATCTATATTTCTTATGTAGCATTCTAATGTTAGACAATTGAGATGCTACATTAGTTGTATAGTCTTAGATGGAGGAAAAAAATTCATAAAAAGATTAGTGCGTTCCTCCCAAGATGTAATAGTGCCTTTAGGCAAAGCTAGCAACTAGTCTTTAGCCTTTCCTCTTAGAGAGAAAGGAAATAAAAGTAATTTAACCGCATTTGGGTCAATATATTTACTGTGCATCATGTCGCAAAACTCAGTAAAAGTATTTAGGTACAAACCTGAGTCCTTGGCAGATGGGCCTATAAATTGGTTTTGTTGAACCAAACTCAGGTTGGGTTAATTTCATAAGTTTCCGCATCAACAACGGGTTGAGTAATAGATGCACGAATAAAATCATCAGTGGTAGTAGCATACTCTCCAAGTTTCTTTTGGACCATGGATCTTTTCTTTTTGGTATTTTTAATAGATAAAAAAAGTTAACTAATAACAATAAATAAACTAGAAAACAAAAAACAAAAAATAAAATTAGGTCTCTAGTGACCTCACCAGGATAGAAAATTGCTTCCCCGGCAACAACGCCAGAAAAAGAGTTGATACGTTCAATCCGGATTCATGTAGTATACTAGTTTTTTCCCTAGTAGACATATGTTTAATCGGACCTTGGAAAACAATGCTAAAAGGAAAATAATAAGGCATGTCTATAAGACTTGTTTATTCATTTTACCTTTGTTTATCGGCCCTTTCTAGTTTACTTTAGAATATGGTTTGTTTCAATGGATGGAGATAGGCCAGG
Source organism: Avena eriantha (assembly GCA_910589775.1). Taxonomy (NCBI): domain Eukaryota; kingdom Viridiplantae; phylum Streptophyta; class Magnoliopsida; order Poales; family Poaceae; genus Avena; species Avena eriantha. Next base: position 282,306,368 of record OU342742.1, on the reverse strand, counting down.
GTTGAAGATTCACCTGCAGCTGCACATCACATAGGATAAACATAGTAATATGCATATTAATGTGTAATGATTTAATATAGATAAAAATTGTGGGAAGCACATCCCGATATACTAGAGCTCCTGTGAGTCACAGGCATAGCAATAGTATTTTTATCCAACCATTGCAACCATGAAGTACCGGGCTATAACAATTATTGAGTGAAAACACATATCAAAGCCTTAAGAAGTGATGTTGTTGTTGTTCCCAAATGGATTGATAAACAAAGATCATACTCCACTTTCTGTCACTGTGTTGTCTATGAGATCGCCGCTCACCAAGCATCTCACCTCAAGCCTTTATCAATCTCTAAGATCTTGGATACCTACAAGTCCATAGACTGAGACAAGAGACAAATATGCAAACTCTATTCAATCAATACAAAGTATTCCCATGGATTAGATGCCCATAATTGCTGCGAGGTTTCTCCCCAACCTGCAGCATGTGAGGACTACTCACACATAACAATAAGTTAAAGGATAGAAATCATTGTGTAAAATACTTAGATTGAAATCAAATATTCTTACAATGATTGTCGAATCACAAGGATATCTCAAGTACAAGCTAATGGCTATGGATGGAGAGGATGAACTATGGTGGTGGATCTCCTTTGGTGGTGTTGTGATGCAATCTGAGAATGGTCGCCCTCTACGTGGTGGCTGGGACCTCAAAATATATAGGTGTCTTCACAAAAGACGTAGGGTTTGACGCGGCGATGCAACGCCACATGGTATGGGCGGAGCGTATGGGCAGGTCTTACCCGTACCAGTGGTCGTTAAAGCCTCTGTCGATTATTTTTTACTCCAGGATTGCTTGGTCGTGTAGACTTCCTCAAAATCTTCATTAATAGCTGCTGATTTCGCCTTAAAAGCATGATTTCCTGCACAACAAAATTCAAAACAAGGGATTACACATATTTGCGATAATTAATCATTAGTAGCAAAGCTAGAGAGATTCTTGGTCAATTACATGACTAAAATGAAGTTTAAATGTGGAGAAAGATGTCTATTTTCACAGCCATCAGGCACTTTTCTCAGGGAATCTCTCTCTCTCTCTCTCTCGTTGTCCTCCCGCGATGGCACCACCCCTGGAAGGATGGCACATTCAAGAGACGACACACCTGTAACACATCGTTCCGCTGCAGGGATTCTAGCCAGAGGATCTACTTCCGCAACCTCGGCAGGGATCAGAGACCAGAGAGTCGTCATCATACACCGTATGTGTGCGAAACCACGAGGGTGATGCCACTTGTGGCACCTTGGATGTTGTGAGCTGGAGCTGCTGCGCGATGGAGCAAGGGTTGACCTGCAAGGAGATCTGCGACCATGAGGTCGGCTACGAGTACGACTACATCATCCACATTCCCCTCGGAACGTGAAACGCTTTTGGAATACAAGGATATGTATCCAAAACCTCCTCGGTTGTTACTACATTTCTCCTATATAGATCTTAGGCATTCGGGGTGTTCCGCATACAGAAAAAAATTGTTTTCTACCTCCGAACCCCTTCAGCATGTTGGTTGGGAACATCGATGACAGATCGGTGTCCGAGGTCACGTGCTCTAGGATGTCGAGTGCGCAAAGTCAGGGGTGGAAAAATGCCACCACATCCCAACCCCTTTCTTCGCATCCCAACCCATGTGTTTGTGGTCGGCCATCGATACCCCCTGCTCATGGCTAAGCAATGCTGCCTCCTGCTAGTCATCAGCTCACGCCCATCACTCTCTCCTGGCCATTGTGTCAAGCACATTGTTTGCGCTGACTAACTCATCGACTCACGCCCATCACTGAAGGCGAAGCAGACGAGCCTGATGCTACACCACTTCTCCTCCTCTAATCCTCTCCTGAAGCCAATAAGTGTCTAGAGTGGCTCACCAGGTAGCACTGTCATCAATGTTATACATTTCATTCGGCATGATGTCATCCCTCGGGCATAGCAGTTTAGGGAGTGGACACCACGCTCCACGACAACAACCAACGCTTTATATAGGTGATGCGCGACGCTAACCTCGCCATCTTGCACGATCCTGATGGTGTGTGATGCAAGTTACGGGCATGGTGGTTACCAGGTGGGTGCCACATGTTCAGATACTAGCACACAACACGACGGGTGACGATGTTCATTAGACACTATTGGTGGAACTCTATTATAAATGTGACAAGCAAATAGTGAAGAACAAAAAAGAAATCACAACAAGAGGACACATATTTAACGTGAAAAACCTCTCCAACAAAGAGAGGAAAAAACCACGGGCACCAGCCAGCAAAACTTTACTATAATGGGGAGTGTTTACACAATGTCGGGGATTTCACATATGAAAATTTTCCCACGGCGGCTTACAAGAGGTATATATAGCGGTGGAAACCTAGGTCTTAAACGATCTATACCGCGGGGAAGTGACAGGCCTCGCTCCTCTCATCAGAAGTTAGTCTCCTTAATGAATTTGGATCATACTTCAACAAACTCGGCGAAGGTTGGCCCATTGGAAGGCCATCCTGGCATGGCCGATGCACACTGACCAGCAATAGGACACAGAGCTCGTGTGCAAGCACCTAGTGGCTAGGCTCCTGATGTGGCCGTGGGAGGAGCAAGGGGTGAAGCACCTAGTGGCTGGGCTCCTCGTGCAACCATGCGAGGAGCACGGGGAAGTCACGCTGGCGACTACCATCCACGGGGCGATCGACCTCGCCAATAGCCAACAGTTTTCGCGGGAGCACAACATGGTGGGGAGGATCAGGTGCTGTCATTGAAGTACGATGGGCGCGATCAGGTACAATTTTAGGGATTTTTCTTCGTGGGAAATGGTGTCGTGGGCACGATCAGGTGTTGTCATTGAAGTACAGTGTTGAATAGTAGATTGGACCATAGGTGGACCTATAGAGAAAGATTGAGGATTGTTTTAAGACCATGTACTGTGTGTGCTTAAGACGATTCAAAGTCCCTTATGGTTCGATTCAACACATAGCAGTGAATCGGTCAATAGCTTTGACAACAAAAGCGACTCATGTTTGTGGTTCGGTTCATACTGCAAAACATGACATGCTGGCTCAGAGAAAGGGAGGAGATAGAAACAGCTAGGATTGTGTGCAAAAATTCTAGTACATATGTCACCTTGGGCCCACAAAAGAACCAAACCTACATAGGAAGAAAAATGTCACATAGTGCATGGTATAAGTTACTTTCTGAGTTCAAGGACCATTCTAAACATGGCCGATTAGTTTGAGGACTATAGATGAATTACACTCCTCTTATCGCAAGCTACCAGCCCGACCGATGGTGTATTGTAACATCCCATCATTAGAGCTTAGAAATAAGCTGAGATGAGGTGTGTGCATTGCATTCATGCATAAGAAAATTCGAGGAATTTTCGCGCAAAACCAAAAGGCTACAGAGTGATTGAGGTCTCTCTTGTTCTGATGGAGACATCGGCACAAGTGCTATGGATTTCGACATGACCTCTACTGTATTTTTTGGTTTGAGGGGAAGACAATTCAGATTTGAATATTGAGTTGACATATTTGAATTATAAAATAATGTGTAAATGGAATGATAAATAGTAATCAAATTGCAATAAGGAAATAAGAATTGAATTCTTATTTATGAATAAGATACAATATTTACAAGTCTCAAATTAAAAAGAAATTAAACATTACATTGTCCTTTATAATAAAGGAATAAACAACAATGTACAGATCAGAATTAAAGGAAAATATTAACTCTATTAATCAAAGCAAATATTACAATGTATTTATAATTGTCCCAAATAGAAAAGAAAGATTACAAAGTATAAAGGAAAAAACCTAAACTAAAGTTCCTATCGGATCTTTTCATTTCTTTTCTTATTCTTCATCCCTGCAAAACAAAGCAAAACCAAACAGAAGTAGTTGGGTTAATACTACTCTCAGACTTGGCAGAGAATTGTTATTGTCTTGTTGTCATCATTGAGTAAGTTAAAAAGGAGGGGCCAAAGAGTAGTATCTATTCTTATTTTAGGAATTACCTCAGACTAGTGCATCACAGGCATGGGACAAGTTCACCAGAATAGTTAAAGGCAACAGGTAAAAACCCCAAGAAATATTAGGGTGTACTTGATCTCATCCATATCAAGCAACAGGCAAGCAAGCAGCATAGTCACCACATGCAATTGTTGTGCTATCAACACCACTAGAGAACATCAAATAGAGAGAGAGAGCACCAGCCGTAGCAGGGCTGCTACCATATCCTTTTCACCACACGACAACCCAACATCTTCACAGCTCAAACCACAACAACATCATTTGTTCTTGATGGATCATCACAGATTTTTTTCATACATACATACTGATCAACCAACTGCTCTAGTTATGATGACTTGAAGAGGAACAAGTCAGGAACAACATGAATACCAGATCATCCCACCAAACCATCACCAAACCTATGGTTGCTTCAAGAAGCCATCCAATAGCTAGGACAAGGAGGATATCAAGATCAAGCCCGCAACAAAGGAGAAGCTCAATGCCAGCAGTAGTTCCAGGAGGAGAAGGCCAGGCTGGAGCTGCTGAAGTAGGTCAGGTAGTAGTAGGAGAGATGGAGTAGGATACCAAGGTACAACAGCAGCTGGACTTGATCACTAGAATGTGCAGCCTCCACACAACTGAAGGTGATTAACTCCAAAAACCAAATATATCATATGTTCTTATCAATATATTTTACAAAAAAGGTTTGGAAAGAAAAGGAGCTCTCAGAATGCATAGATGCTATGCAAATCAACATAGAGCTCTGAAGCACACCAGTATCTGATCTTCCTTAAGATTGAGTCTCAGTCCATGTATCCTTGGCATGGACAAACAGCGGGAGATCATGCCACTTAGTCCACTGTTGTGCATACTCCACATGGGAGGCACCACAATAGCAGACCTTGTGGTAGCAAAAGCCACTAAATTATTAAACACAAAACCTCTAGTACCAAGTCTGTTTTATTTAAACATTGGCCTCAGCCTTTGCATCATTGGGAAGGGACCATCTATAGTATATTTGAGGCATATGAATGACCAAACAAATATTAGGTAATGATCTCTGCTACTATGCATCCTCCAAGGACGTACCATAGTAACAAGATCATCTATGAAGGTCATAAGCCACAAGTCTTGTACACAGGGAATAGCCAACAACTCAGTGAACCAACCTCACAATGTACTAATTAAATTAAATCATTTTCCTAGGGTAAACCACTAGAAATCATTCCAAGTAAAGCTTATTATACCATGTTGGCAGCACAAATATGTCGAACAGTTCCATTTGCAAGTAATAACACAAATACATAAATCATCTTCCTAGTCACCAATCTAGGAATCATTTCATTTTTAAAAATCATGTAAAAGAAAAAACACAAGTTCATTACTGTTAACTGTCCTGTAGTACAGGAAGCACATTTATAAGCTAAATAACTTTTGTCTAGTAGCAAGCATCACAAATAGGGTTCATCGGACCACACATGCTTAGGATGAACAAGTCCTCCAAATTGAGGCAATAGTTCACAAATAAAGCATCAATCCGACAAGGTACAGTACTTATCCATCCCACGTATAGCCAAGCCATAATTTCTAGAAATATATCATATGGATGAAACCACAACTTAAGAAGAAATCAGGAACCATAGGGCCATTTGATAAATCCGCCAACTAATTAGAGTAAAATTGAATAGTACTAGATCATCCTCATAACCAAGAATCACCACAACGGATTAGTCTTTGGGAATCTGACTACTGGAGACAAATTCATTAACTCAATTATAGAAATAGCACAGGTTCAAGAACATTATCTCATCTCAAATTTCTTAGAACCAGCAAAGATATAGCTGGATCCAAATTCAATAAATACCAAAAATCAACTCCAAGATCTCCATAGTGTAACCCTACAGTGCATCGGCTCAAAAGCCAGTCATAGAGGAAGTACCTTAACTAGAAGCGATGGCGTCGTTGCAGTTGAGGCTGGGGTTACGCCTTATCACCTTCCCATCAGCATCGAGTTGAGGAAGGTGAGGTCCAGGTCAATGGAGAGCATCAGGAGGTTGCGGCCAGCCATGGCGTTGGTGACCTAGATGAACACTGCGCTTAGGGTTCGCCACAGATGCGTGTAGGGCAGCGCAAGTCGTGCGCCACATCAACGGAGAAAGGAGGGAGAAGAAGGAGGAGTAGCCTCGTCAGCAGGCCACGATGGCGGGTGTTGGCAGGTGATGGCCGGAGTGGCGCTGGGGACGGCGGCGGCGGTCTATGACGCGAGAGGGGAGTTGAAGTCAGGGTGTGGTCTGCATGCGTGTAAGTGAGATGAGAGAGGAGAGGCGTTGGGCTGGGGTGGGGTTTGACCCTAGGCCCAACTAGGTCGGGTTGGGCTTAACCAGCCCGCGGGCCAGAATTAATTTATAGAAAAGAGAAAATAAGTATTATAAAAGAAATAATAAACCAAATGTAAAATTACAAAAATACCCTTGAAATTGTTTTAGCCCTAGAAAAATCCTAAAAATACATATAACATATTGAAATGATCACAAAAATAATATCTACATAAGAAAAATACAACTTTACTAGTAAATAAAATAAAATACAAATAGATGTTAGCATCACTAAAGTCTAAGTGATATTTCATAAATGAAGGAAAAGTCCTAAAAAAGAATAAAAATCATTTTTGTATATGAAAATAAATCTACTATTTATAAAAATACTAACTTAATTTGTTTACAAACAAAACTTGAAGCAAATGTTTAAAGATATATAATCCTTCGTGGAAATTTATAAAAATAAGGATACCACCTAAAATTAAATAAAATTCACTTCTAAGATCTTAAGTATGTATGTTTTACTAGAAAGTTACTAGTTATATTATTCCAACACATTTTAAGATTCTTAAGAAATAAATTCTTATTATCTATTTGGTAAATTATTTAAAAATATTTCTTAAATAAGAAATAATCACAATTTTATATAAAACCATAAATCTTGTACATTTAAATACTACTTCTAAAACTATAACTTGAGTCTATAATAATACTTAAAACTAATTTATTAACTTTATAAAACTCCTTTAAAAACCATAACCCCAAGGTAAACCAACAATTTAAGTAAATTTTAATCACCATTCACTTATAATAAAAGTGAATGTTACTTATCTCTTAACTATTCATGATTTCAAACTTTAATAGATTATTAAAATTATCTTAACTTACTTTACTTAAAAGATAAATTATATCTATAATAACAAGTCATGTTTAAACTCATCACTCACTTAATCTAAAAGTGAATGGTCTCATACTCTTAGACATGCTTATTACCAAGCTTAAAAATTATTAATACTTTAAAACATCACACCCTAGGTTTACTTATGTTTAAAAGTTAACTTTGGTATACCAAGTCATGCATAATGCCTAAAGAATATTATGTTGTTATAGTTAACTTTTGTCTGTTCCAAATTAAGTCATAAGGCATCTCAAATCCAATCTTATCGAATAGGCGCAAACGACATCGATCACATTTTAGTAACCACACAGATTGTTTAAACCCTAACAAAGAAACCTTTTCCTCAAAATTTATTCATTTTGCCACTTCAAACAACAACTTTATAATTAAACTCTTAACAACCTATTACACCATCATCCATCATGACTACCAAGTAGCAATTTATCTCAATCATAGAATATGATTATACTTCACTTTTATACTTTGCATGTTAAACACTTAAATGCTTTTTCCTTATAAAGCAATCTTTCCCTAAAAGGTTATTCTTTTAAGAAACATTAAAAGTAATCCTTAAGCACTTCTTTAAAAGCTCTAATTGATTAGTAATCTTGCTTAAGAAATCTTTTAAATACCATGCCCCATTTGAGTGCTTTAGTATTACATGCCACTTGTTATATTTACATATTGTTTCACACATACTCACAAGCCTTAATAAGAAGCACAAATGTGAAGCTAATATAAAAGTGAAACACATTCTAAAGATACCATTCCCAGTTTTCAAACCCTTGATCAGATACCTTTATTTTGGGGATTCGCGTTTATCAAACTGCATTACATTACTTATGCATACTTGCATCCTGCTTCTTTAAACAATAGTCCGTACCGGACCATTGATGTTGTTTACAGAATTTGGATCTTCTATTGTCTCGAAGACCGTGAGTGCATAATCTTGCAATCACAAAAGGCAAGTTCACACTTGCTCATGTCCTTTGATTTTTTTCTATCAAATGCTTGTAACTAAAATGTTGTCATCACCTACATTTCAAAAAGGTCATAAAACACTATTTTCATAATAATATGATTATGGATTATTTACCAGATGGTAATAATATACCGATACAGTTCTAGTGTAAAGGAACATAATATCTAGGACTTAACAACCAATGTCACCAGTGATTCTAGTGTCATATATTACACATTAACCATGAGATTAGGAATGGGACGAAGAATGCAGTTGTATCTTCTTCCTCTCACATGTATCCGGATGTGCAGGTCGTGGTTGTTATCCTCGTAGCGTGCATTAATTGGTAATTTGTAGAGGATATGCAGCATATGGGTGGGAACCCTCAACGTCCCATGATAGTTCTGGCATCTGAACGCTCTATACCAACCATTGCCGTAATTCAAGATGTGGGCATGGCGTACACCAAGGGGACATGCAGGGTCGTGAAGAGGGTAGTGATTGGCTTGGATCATCTACTGGGCCCCACACCAAAGGAAGTGTGGACGAGAAAGATCGCCCAGTAGTGCGACAAGGATTTGGTCTCTCGTGGGTAAAGTAACGCACTTCTGCAGAGTGTAAGAACTATGACATGTTACTCCCTATCTTGGGAAGGAGCTACGAACGCGGCAGGAAAGGAACCCCACGAAGGTTCTGGTCAACATGTGAAGGCTGTCGGACATAGGTTTCAGAATAAAAGAAACCTTTGATGAAATTTTTAAGAAAATCTGCATTGCCTACGACATTTGGTCTATGGCTGTAGAGATAGTGCATCATACACTCCTTTTTAGTGAACTTACTGAGTACGATTATACTCAAATTTACCTTCTCAACCCCTGCTAGGTTCTAAGCTATTGAAGACGACATCAACACCAACTTTTGCTCAATAAACTATCATCGACAGCTCAAGTTCTTCAATAAAATCAATGAAGTCAACATATTCATCAACCGAAGTGAAGACGAAGTTCTGATTTGATAGGAGTGGATACTCTAGCCATAAAACCTACTTATGTAGAGCATTGCATTAGTAGAAATTGCAAGCTAGATAGTTTAGATGTTAGTATTTTAGCCAGATAGCCCTGAGTTATTATTTCTGGTTCTTCTTTATAAGAAGTTTCTTTCTCTCTCTTTAACCTAGAGTGTTCTCTTGATCTTTTGTAAAGAGTTGAGTTGTAATCTATAGTCATGTCTTGAACATGTTCTGTTTCTATTGTACCACTCTGAGGGATATAATACTAGTGATTGGTGTTTCATTGGTGTTATGTCAACGATTATAGTGTACTACATCATGCAGTGGTATGCTAGGTCACCGCAGCTGGTATCAGAGCATATGGTTTGTCCTTAGGATTAAAACCCTTTTAGGAGATCTGTATGTTAGATAGTGACTATAGGAAACCATCTTATTTAAACCAAGACTCGGGATGGATATCCACTTGAGGATAAACCTTGTCACACTTAAGTTGGATGTTTTTATCATCTTTCTTAAGGATTAGTTATATGTATTTTCTAGAGAAATGTCATTTGGGTGTAGATCTAAATAGGTATAACACCAGTAAGATATCTTAAGTAAGTTAAAATATCAAAGAAGATTACGACCAGGATTAAGATATCATGTGGAGTATTATTAGTGATGGAGTCTATGTTTAGAATCCTTGTAAATTAGAAGAATCTTACCACTAGTTGATACCACTATACCACTTAAGGTAGACTATGAGAGTATGTATAGATACAATGGGAAGTAAATCATGTGGGATTCACTTGAGAATTTGGCTGGGAATCAACAACCATAAGTTAATAATAAGAATTATCATGATGGGATTAGTTCTCAAATCCTGAGGAACAGGTAAATCTTAACAAGTTCATGGTGAGAATACCTCGGAGACCATGGCAAGTTTGTAATTAGGACAAGTACTCAGTAACAAAACTTGTAATAACAGTAAGTAAAGAATAGTGTAGGTTTATGATAGAAGTCATAGGTGTCATAATATTACGATAATTTTTGGATTAAGGTAGTAACTATAATGTTGTTAGTAGTTTCAAGAGATCATGTGAGCATAGTTTACGATAGAATGGAAAATTGGTAGTCTTTAGTAGTCCCATAAGAAAGGTAAGAGGTTAGTCAAAACCAAAGTGAGACCACTTTGCTCAAGATTCTCCAGTTGCAACTGAGCAATTTGGGTAAATATTGAGGCAAATAGTAGTTTGATCATATGTGCTAAGTATCACAAAGTAAACCTATACTAGGAGGTGTCATATACTACACCGCTAAGCCTGAATTCTAGTGATGTTTTACTCAACTACTATATTATGGGCTTAGAATAATGTTTGTGATATGTACCACATTTGGATTTCTTGGTTTTTTCTTGGATCTTCTTGATTGACTAGATATATACATGAAGTTTGACTTGGTGTGCAAATGCATGTTGCATCATTAAGTTATTACTTGATGTTATAGACCTAGATAGAAAAGGGAATTCGTGTAAGGGAGTGACGAGTTCTGAAGATCAAGATGAAGACTTGCACGAAGAATGAAGCTAAATATAAGGTGTATCAACACTATTTGGAAGGATGGATCAATCCCAACTTAGTATTAGCCAGCAATAAGAATAAATATTAATGCAGGAAAGGTGTAGAGCAACATGAAGGAATGAACTTAAGTTCACTCAAGATAGGTGATGTTGCTCAGAAGCTAATGAGATAGTAGTAGTACCAAGTTCATGGAAGTATCATGAATCAGTGCAAAGAAGAAGTCTTGGAACAAAAGTGGTATTCAAGCTCTGACAACTTAGAGAGAATGCTAGTAAGAAGTAGAAAATCCATAGGGTAATCCATACACCTAGGAGGATCCACAGCTAGGTATCCGTAGCTGGTATCCTAGCAGTTTTGCTAATCAGGTCATCTGTGTATGACTTAAAGAGCATAAAACTTGGCCTAAGTTAACTTAGATCTAAAGAAGTGTACAATTAAAGTGATCGTCTTTTGAAACGCTTCGCAGAAACGGGTTTACTAACAAGAGAACGTCCCAAAAGGATTTAAAAAAGGTGTTAAGAGTAAGATAAGTAACATTGGAAGATTCATTTCGGAGATCCACAATTGTGTGGGTGTATTGCAGATTCTTTCGTGAGACCTTCCAGAGGTAAAGTATAAGCTAGATAGAGACCGATATCCTTACTATTGATTTAATGGGTATTATATATGCAGATTAGAGACCATTAGGAAACCCCAAGGGGGAGAGTAAACAGTAAACACTGAAGTGTTGTGGTCTAACTTTCTGACCAAAGGTTGGAGAAGAAGTACAAAGTTATGATGAGGTTAAGCCTTATTCTCATAAGGTTATAAGAAGTCATCTATATAAAGAGTACTCTCAAGAGTATGTCCGGATAAATGATCGAAGTAGACATAACAACTTAAACCAATAGACTAGTTTGAAAGGAAACAACTCGTAAGTGTCTCTAAGAGTAAAGAGAGTATTCCAAAATAGACCGGGGTAGTGTAATAGGAAAACTGGATTGGAATGGACAAAATGTATCCACAACCAGTTCCAAATATGACTGTAAGGACATAAACACAAAGGGATTATCGTAAAAGGAATCGTTGATAACTTAGAACTACAGCTGTATATTATCAGATATGAAGCGGATTCAAGGAAAAAATCCGGATACGGGATGCCACAATTATCCCCAATTGTGATCATAATGTAGTTGAGTAATGGCATGATCAATGCAAGTCAACTCCTTATTTCGAAACGTAAGAGAGTATGAACTTCGGGGACGAAGTTTATTTTAAGGGGGAGAGTCTGTAACATCCCAACATTAGAGCTTAGAAATAAGCTGAGATGAGGTGTGTGCATTGCATTCTTACATAAGAAAATCTGAGGAATTTTCGCGCAAAACCAAAAGGCCACAAAGTGAACGAGATCTCTCTTCTTCTGATGGAAACATCGGCGCAAGTGCTATGGATTTCGATATGACCTCTACTGTATTTTTGGGTTTGAGGGGAAGAAAATTCAGATTTGAATATTGAGTTGATATATTTGAATTATAAAAGAATTTGTAAATGGAATGATAAATAGTAATCAAATTGCAATAAGGAAATAAGAATCGAATTCTTATTTATGAATAAGATACAATATTTACAAGTCTCAAATTAAAAGGAAATTAAACATTACATCGTCCTTTATAATAAAGGAATAAACAACAATGTACAAATCAGAATTAAAGGAAAATATTAACTCTATTAATCAAAACAAATATTACAATGTATTTATAATTGTCCCAAATAGAAAAGAAAGATTACAAAAGTATAAAGGAAAAACCTAAACTAAAGTTCCTATCGGATCTTTTCATTTCTTTTCTTATTCTTCATCCCTACAAAACAAAGCAAAACCAAAGAGAAGTAGTTGGGTTAATACTAGTCTCAGACTTGGCAGAGAATTGTTGCTGCCTTGTTGTCATCATTGAGTAAGTTAAAAAGGAGGGGCCAAAGAGTAGTATCTATTCTTATTTTAGGAATTGCCTCAGACTAGTGCATCACAGGCATGGGGCAAGTTCACCAGAATAGTAAAAGGCAACAGGTGAAAACCCCAAGAAATATTAGGGTGTACTTGATCTGATCCATATCAAGCAACAGGCAAGCAAGCAACACGGTCACCACATGTAATTGGTGTGCTGTCAACACCACCAGCGAACATCAAATAGAGAGAGAGCACCAGTCGTAGCAGGGCTGCTACCATATCCTTTTCACCACACGACACCCCAACATCTTCACAGCTCAAACCACAACAACAACATTTGTTCTTGATGGATCATCACAGGTTTTCTTCATGCATACATACTGATCAACCAACTGCTCTAGTTATGATGACTTGAAGAGGAACAAGTCAGGAACAACAAGAATACCAGATCATCCCACCAAACCATCACCAAACCTATGGTTGCTTCAAGAAGCCATCCAATAGCTAGGACAAGGAAGAGATCAAGATCAAGCCAGCAACAAAGGAGAAGCTCAATGCCAGTAGTAGTTCTAGGAGGAGAAGGCCAGGCTGGAGCTGCTGGAGTAGATCGGGTAGTAGCAGGAGAGGTGGAGTAGGATACCAAGGTATAGCAGTAGATGAACTTGATCACTAGTAAGTGCAGCCTCCACACAACTAAAGGTGATTAACTCCAAAAACCAAATATAGCATTTGTTCTTATCAATATATTTAACAAAAAGGTTTGGAAAGAAAAGGAGCTCTCAGAATGCATAGATGCTATGCAAATCATCATAGAGCTCTGAAGCACACCAGTATCTGATCTTACATAAGATTGAGCCTCAGTCCATGTATCCTTTGCATGGACAAATAGCAGTAGATCATGCCACTTTAGTCCACTGTTGTGCACACTCCACATGGGAAGCACCACAGCAGCAGATCTTGTGGTAGCAGAAGCCACTAAATTATTTAAACACAAAACCTCCAGTACCAAGTCTGTTTTTATTTAAACATTGTCCTCAGCCTTTGCATGATTGTCAAGAGACCATCTATAGAATATTTGAGGCATATGAATGACAAAACAAAGATCAGGTAGATGATCTTTGCTACTGTGCATCCTCCAAGGAGGTACCACTACAGCAACATCAACTATGAAGATCATAAGCCACAAGTCTTGTATATAGGGACTAGACAACAACTCAGTAAACCAACCTCACAATGTACTAATTAAATTAAACCATTTTCCTAGGGTAAACCACTAGAAATCATTCCAAGTAAAGCTTACTGCTATGTTGGCAGCACAAATATGTCGAACGGCTCCATTTGCAAGTAATAGAACAAATACATAAATCATCTTCCTAGTCACCAATCTAGGAATCATTTAATTTTTAGAAATCATGTAAAAGAACAAACACAAGTTCATTACGGTTATCTGTACTGTAGTACAGGAAGCACATTTATAAGCAAAATAACTTTTGTCTAGTAGCAAGAATCACAAATAGGGTTCATCACATGCTTAGGATAAACAAGTCCTCCAAATTGAGGCAATATTTCACAAATAAAGCATCAATCCGACAAGGTACAGTACTTATCCACCCACATATAGCCAAGCCATAATTGCTAGAAATATTTCATATGGATGAATACCACAGCTTAAGAAGAAATCATGAACCACAGGGCCATTTGATAAATCCGCCAGCTAATTAGAGTAAAATTTAATAGTACTAGATCATCCTCATAACTAGGAATCACCACAACGGGTTAGGCTTTGGGAATCTGACTACTGGAGAAAGATTCATTAACTCAATCATAGAAATAGCACAGATTCAAGAACATTATCTCATCTCAAATAATTCTTAGAACTAGCAGAGATATAGCCGGATCCAAATTCAATAAATAACACAAATCAACTCTGAGATCTCCATAGTGTAACCCTACAGTGCATCGGATCAAAAGCTAGTCACAGAGGAAGTACCTTAACTAGAAGCGATGGCGTCGTCATAGTAGAAGTCAGGGTTGCGCCTTCAACACCTTCCCGTCGGCATCGAGTTGAGGAAGGTGAGGTCCAGGTCGACGGAGAGCATCAGGAGGTTGCAGCCAGCCATGGCATCGGTGACCTAGATGAACACCGCGGTTAGGGTTCGCCATATATGCGTGTAGGGGAGCGCAAGCGTATGCTGCAGCAGCGGAGAAATGAGGGAGAAGAAGGAGGCATAGCCTCGTCAGCAGGCCACGACGGTGGGTGTCGGCCGGCGATGGCCAGAGTGGTGCTGGGGACAGTGGCGGCGGCCTGTGACGCGAGAGGGGAGTTGAAGTCGGGGTGTGGTGTGCGTGCGTGTAAGTGAGATGAGAGAGGAGAGGGGTTGGGCTGGGTGGGGTTTGACCCTAGGCCCAACTAGGCCGGGTTGGGCTTAACCAGCCCACGGGCTAGAAGTAATTTATAGAAAAGAGAAAAATAAGTATTCTAAAAGAAATAATAAACCAAATGTACAATTCCCAAATGGCCCTGAAATTGTTTTAGCCCTAGAAAATATAGAAAATCCTAAAAATACATATAACATATTGAAATGATCACAAAAATAATATCTACCTAAGAAAAATATAACTTTACTTATTTAAGTTAAATAAAATACAAATAGATGTTAGCATCACTAAAGTCTAAGTGATATTTCATAAATGAAGGAAAAGTCCTAAAAATGAATAAAAATCATTTTTGTATATGAAAATAAATCTACTATTTTATAAAAATACTAACTTAATTTGTTTACAAACAAAACTTGAAGCAAATGTTTAAAGATATATAATCCTTCGTGGAAATTTGTAAAAATAAGGATACCACCTAAAATTAAATAAAATTCACTTCTAAGATCTTAAGTATGTATGTTTTACTAGAAAGTTACTAGTTATATTATTCCAACACATTTTAAGATTCTTAAGTAATAAATTCTTATTATCTATTTGGTAAAAAATTTAAAAACATTTCTTAAATAAGAAATAATCAGAATTTTAAATAAAACCATAAATCTTGTACATTTAAATACTACTTCCAAAACCATAACTTGAGTCTATAATAATACTTAAAACTAATTTATTAACTTTATAAAACTCTTTGAAAAACCATAACCCTGAGGTAAACCAACAATTTAAGTAAATTTTAATCACGATTCACTTATAATAAAAGTGAATGTTACTTATCTCTTAGCTATTCATGATTTCAAACTTTAATAGATTATTAAAATCATCTAAACTTACTTTGCTTAAAAGATAAATTATATCCATAATAACAAGTCATATTTAAACTCATCACTCACTTAATCTAAAAGTGAATGATCTGATACTCTTAGACGTGCTTATTACCATTAATACTTTAAAACATCACACCCTAGGTTTACTTATGTTTAAAAGTTAACTTTGGTATACCAAGTCATGCATAATGCCTAAAGAATATTTATGTTCTTATAGTTAACTTTTGTCTGTTCCAAATTAAGTCATAAGGCATCTTAAATCCAATCTTATCGAATAGGCTCAAACAACATCGATCACATTTTAGTAACCACACAGATTGTTTAAACCCTAACAAAGAAACCTTTTCCTCAAAATTTATTCATTTTGCCACTTCAAACAACAACTTTATAAATAAACTCTTTAAACTCTTAACAACCGATTACACCATCATCGATCATAACTACCAAGTGGAAATTTATCTCAATCTTAGAATATTATTATACTTCACTTTTATACTTTGCATGTTAAACACTTAAATGCTTTTTCCTTATAAAGTAATATTTCCCTAAAAGGTTATTCTTTTAAGAAACATTAAAAGTAATCCTTAAGCACTTCTTTAAAAGCTCTAATTGATTAGTAATATTGCTTAAGAAATCTTTTAAATACCATGCCCCATTTGAGTGCTTTAGTATTACATGCCACTTGTTATATTTACATATTGTTTCACACATACTCACAAGCCTTAAAAAGAAGCACAAATGTGAAGATGATATAAAAGTGAAACATATTCTAAAGAAACCATTCCCAGTTTTCAAACCCTAGATCAGATACCTTTATTTCGGGGATTCGCGTTTATCAAACTGCATTACATTACTTATGCATACTTGCATCCTGCTTCTTTAAACATTAGTCCGTATCGGACCAATGATGTTGTTTACAGAATTTGGATTTTCTATTGTCTCGAAGACCGTGAGTGCATAATCTTGCAATCACAAAAGGCAAATTCACACTTGCTCATGTCCTTTGATTATTTTCTATCAAATGCTTGTAACTCAAATGTTGTCATCACCTACATTTCAAAAAGGTCAAAAAAACACTATTTTCATAATAATATGATTATGGATTATTTACCAGATGGTAATAATATACCGATACAGTTCTAGTGGTAAAGGAACATAATATCTAGGACTTAACAACCGATCTCGCCAGTGATTCTAGCGTCGTATATTGCGCAAACCATGAGATTTGGAATGGGACGGATAAGTTAGATTTATCTTCTTCCTCTCGCATGTATCTAGATGTGCAGGTCGTGGCTATTATCCTCGTAGCATGCATTAATTATTAATTCATAGAGGACATGCAGCATATGGGCGGGAACCCTTAACGTCACACAATTGTTCTAGCATCTGAACGGTTTGTACCAACCATTGCCGTAATTCAAGGTGTGGGCATGGCGTACACCAAGGGGACATGCGGGGTCGCGAAGGGGGCAGTGATTGGCTTGGATCATCTACTGGGCCCCACACCAAAGGAAGTGTGGACGGGGAAGATCGCCCGGTTGTGCGACAAGGATTTGGTCTCTCATGGGTAAAGTAACGCACCTCTGTAGAGTGTAAGAACTATGATATGTTACTCCCTATTCCGGAAGGAGCTACGAAAGCGGCAGGAAAGGAACCCCATGAAGGTTCTAGTTAATCTGTGAAGGCTGTCGGACATAGCTTTCAGAATAAAAGCAACCTTTGAAGAAATGTTTATGAAACCTGTATTGCCTATGACCTTTGGTCTGTGGTTGTAGAGATAGTGCATCATACACTCCTTTTTAGTGAACTTGTTGAGTACGCTCGTACTCAACCGTACCTTCTTAACCCTTGCTAGGTTGTAAGGTGTTGAAGACGATGTCAACACCAACTTATGCTCAAGAAACCATCATCGATAGCTCAAGTTATTCAATAAAATCAATAAAGTCAACATATTCATCAACTGAAGTGAAGATGAAGTTCTGATTAGATGGGAGTGGATAATCTAGCATAAAACCTACTTCTGTAGAGCATTGCATTAGTAGCAATTACAAGCCAGATAGTTTAGATGTTACTCTTTTAGCCAGATAGCTCTGAGTTATTATTTCTGGTTCTTCTGTGTAAGAAGTTTCTTTCTCTCTTTTTAACCTAGAGTGTTCTCTGGATCTTTTGTAAAGAGTCGAGTTGCAATCTATAGTCATGTCTTGGACCTGATGTGTTTCTGTTGTACTAATCTGAGGGATATAATACTAGTGAACAGTGTTTTACTGGTGTTATGTCAATGACTATAGTGTACTACATTATGTTACTAAAAAGCAAGCAAGCCTAGTGTCAATTAGGAGTGCTGCTAATAGAGGCATGCAGGGACAGAGAGAGGGGGAGGAAAACTTACTGATATAGCGTGGGCGAAGTGGCCTGGGCACAGCTTCCTTGCTTGTGCACGAATCTTGCACCACAATGCTTATGTTTTTTGTGACGTTGTCTGGGCCTGGAGGACGTATCGATGTCACTCCTGGAGGACGTATCGATGTCACTACCCACACGTACGCATGACAATTGGCCCGTACTACTAGCTGCTAGAAAGGCGCACATTGGTTTAGATAGGAGATGGTATAGACATTATTATAGACAATTTATATAATAGTTTGTCTGTAAGATATCAATTTTTATCCAGCTATGTGTGAGTATAAATTGTAGACACCACTCATACAACAACAAAATTACCGTTTTTAAGCTGTCTGTAAGATTCCTACAGACTGTCTAGAACTTTACGGACAGTCTTACTCTCTCCTCTCCACATCATCAAAACCATCTATAACCTCCCGTTGCAGACAGCTAACTCAGCACTATTGTACATGTCCTAAGAGCATCTCTAGCAGATAATGTGTCCCGCTACGAACTGAAAAATAACTACCAGTTTGCGGTACGAGACAGAAAAAGTGGCTTTTCTGATGCTGCATACCGTACCGCATTCGATTTTTTTCCGTCTTCCCACATATTGACCTCCGTATCCCATATATTTTTGGTTTCTCCTCTCACTTTTGCCTCTCCCCGCAAATGCTAGCCAAGGGAAGTGCGTTGAAGATTCACGACTCTCGTTTGGGAATCTGCCTCCGCCGCTTTCCCCACAGCCACCGTCCCATACGAATTGCCCCGTTCCCGGCAATTGCGTGGCGGTGCTGCCCAGTGCTGCTGCCCGCTGCGCGCCGCCATCACTCTGTAGTGCTCGTTGCATCGTCTGGCGCTGCCTCCGTGCTCGCGCACCGTGCCGCCACCGCGACCGCCATCGCCGCTCTATCTACGGCGGAATTGTTGCATAGCCTCCATCTTTCCATACCAATCTGCCACCCATGCCCCAGATCTACTACGCCGCCCGTCCGACATCGCCTTCCTTCCCGGTAACCCTCCTTCTCATATTTCTTTTTGGCTAAAAATTCAAAAATTCTTAGGTTTAGGATCCGTACGCCGGCGATTTTGTAGATGAGTTCGTCGTAGAGTGAGTCCTGGTGTTCTTCGACAAGTTCTTGCATTCGGTTTTTGATGGAGGACTCGTCGTCCAATGAGTCCGACTGGGAAGACAACGTCATCGAGGATGAAGACACAGAGGATATCCTCCCGCAAGCTGCCGTCGGCGAACTCGAGGCGGGGGAGAATTTCCGAAAGAGGAGGAGGGGATCAACTGTTGGCCAATTGTGCATCCCACGGAACCATGTTCTAGGGCACGAGATGCTCATGAGGGATTGTTTTGCTGATGTTGGCGGATACCCCCGGGTAGGGTCACACCGGGGTATAAAGGCCGAGTTAGCCGAGGTACGGCACGGTCAAAGCAAGTGCTGGCCGGGTCTCCTCAAGGCAGGCAGACATATGGGGTAACCCGGCTTGGTGAGTATCCAACTAACATTAACCCGGCCGACATAAAATATAAGTCGGCCTTGCTTGATTTTCCATGTATGCAGGTACCCTTGTAGCCGGGTTAACCAAGCGCTAGCCGGGCTACCACTTGGCTTCCAAGAGAATGAAGGAATCTCCCGTTGGTCAAAAGGTGGCCTCTGTCCACTGTAGCATGAGCAAAGCGAATAGAGGGAAGGACCGGCAGGGCACGGCCGACAAGGGTGACGCGTGCAATGTCGGCTGACGTAGCCCATGTCTCCTGACGCCAAAAGACAAGGGGCTCACGGAGGGTTATGTCCATAGTCTGGACTAGCCGTTTAATGTGAATAAAGAGGCATCTAGTTTTAACCAAAGGGCATATTTGGGGAATATGCCTCCACGTATGTCCTAACATTGTAACCTGGGCTCCCCTATATAAGGAGCACCAGGACCCCATAGCAGGGGATCGATTATTCTGTCTTGGGAGAACTCTAGAGCATTGTAGTGGGGGTAAGAGAACTAGTCTCCTTCTCACGAACAGCTCAAGGAGCCCTTGTAATCCACCATTGATAGAGTGAAATACAAACATCCGTGTGTGGAATCACCACACTATTCCTCCCTGGACTCCTCTAGTGCTCATTGGCCCCATCTTTAGCCTATCCATGGCATCTGTCGTGCCACCACCATGACAGTTGGCGCCCACCATGGGGCTAGCAGCGCTAGCAGGGGTGAAAATCCGGACGAGAAACATCATCGGCACCGGCGAGCACATCGTCTCCGGCCAGGTTCAGCGCTTTGGAGCGCTGGACTACGTCAGCGACAATGCTGGAAGCTTCAGTAGGCGTCCCCCTCCGGGCAACATCCTCTTCATCAAGCTTCGCGCGCACAAGATCTACATCAGTGTGGACGAGTCCTGCGTTCACCCGCAGCACGTTGTCGAGGGAGGCGAGCTACCTCTCAGCGCGGCTAGCGGCCCGCGTACCACTCTCCCCACAAGCTCCGTCGAGGTCATGATGACCGCACCAAACGTAGGAGCAAGCAAGGACCCGGCACCAGATCCGGAAGTCACGCCAAAGAAGGCAAGGTCCAGATTCTCACCACTAGAGAGGCCAGACAATGTACTGTAGCAAGCACTACATAGCTTAGCAACACCAATAGCTCCTGTAGTAGACTCGGCTCAGGCGCAAACTAAGTTAGAGGAAACTACGCAGAAAATGCTAGTTGGCACGAAAAAGGTAGCTGAGTTGCAGCAGTCACTGAACATCACTTTGAGGGAATATGCAAAAGCAAATCGCATAGATGGAGTAAGAATCCAAGGTAGAAACCTGATTACGGAAATTGACAAGGAGTGTGAGCATAGGTTGGGTCAGACAGCTACTATAGTAATAGAAGGGCTGGAGAGATACAGTACCCCGGCAAAGAACCTCAGGGCTACAAACGCAGTTGCGTCTGAGTTAGAAGGTTTAACCGGAGAGGCACGAGAAAGGAAACAGGAAAGAGTAAACCATTTGTTGAGGGTGGCGTGCCAGCAAAATGAGGAAATGAAGAAGGCTAACCCAGCTCAGCCCGAAGCATCAAATGTAGTTCATTCGGCTAGAAATAACCCGGCAAAATCCGCCGGAGCTGCGTCTTCCCTGGGTCACGGCCCTAGGAGAGAGGAAGTGGTAACCTCGGGGAGACAAGACAAGGAAATGGTCCCGTATGACCTGGTAAGGGCAGGGAAAGGAAAAGCAGTGCAAGTTGATGAGGATTGCCATAGTGCTAGCCGAGGTGAAGCTGGCCGAGGTAACCGCGACCAAGGCAATGTCAGTCAAAGGAGCGTTGTCAACGGCAATGCCAGACAGCGTGTAACACCCTCGAATCGGCCCTATGCAGATTTTAGCGCTTCCCGCCAAACCCGCATAGAAACGATTCAAGGACGCCCACCAGGCACTTGCGTGCGGGTGGAAAATGAAGTAATATCATTACACAATAGTTCACGATGGAACCCACAGAACAGATATATATATATAGC
Organism: Avena eriantha; assembly: GCA_910589775.1. NCBI lineage: Eukaryota > Viridiplantae > Streptophyta > Magnoliopsida > Poales > Poaceae > Avena > Avena eriantha. Next base: position 282,284,526 of record OU342742.1, on the reverse strand, counting down.
AACGACTCACTGAGTCAAGAATATAGATACGCAGTACAAAGATCCAATCACCTTGAAAATGATATAACATCCGAGTACGGATAAGAAGCAAATTAAGCTAAGAGCCCTGAAGAAATAACCAATGGCGTCCATAACCCTGCCCAGGCCAAGCCGGAAGGGTAACACTGCTAACGACGTCGATCTCAAACCTACTAAAACAAAAGGGGTGTCGACAAAGGGCAAAGGAAAAAGAGGAGAGGTCAGTACTGAGGCCAGTACACGGCGAGGCTAGAATTCGGCGGCTCTCGCCTACATAGGTATGGTGGACTGAAGCGGGAGCATAGCATGCACTAAACAATCTATAGAGACTCGATTCAACTGTCGGCTATTAGAGAGGGATAAGAAAGACCTATTCGGATCCAACCTGATAGTAACACCAAACATACCCATCCTGGCATGTCCCCCCCTCGAGACCAAACAAGGAAGTCAAACCGAGGAACTCACACAGTTGGCAGTTTTATTCATTCCATTATAGTTGAAGCACTTACTAGTCAGATATAGATAGCATAAGTCATCCTGATAGCATAAGTAGTGGGCAGTTTTAGTTAACCATTCAGTTGTAGTTGCAGTACTTACCAGTCAGATACATTTACATGTGACATCCCAAACCCAGCAGTTGTTGGCACTTTTATTTCATTCAATTGGAGTCGTGATACTTACTAGGCAGGTATAACATGACACGATACGCCCCAGTTCCACCAGTTGTTGGCACTTTTACTATCCATTCTATTATAGTGAAGCTGATTACTAGTCACATATTAAGTCAAATTTATAGCACTATTTTAGTTATGCTTGTCTATGATCAAGACACTATGCTCCAAGTCGTCCATAACCGCGGACACGGCTTTCAGTAAGATTTACCTTGGAGGGGTGCACAAATAGCAACACACACACGATCAACCTCGGAAAAACCAAATCAAAACCCAATGAGGCTTTCACGACAAAGCAATCACAGGATTCATAAAATATTTCAGGGGGCCACCCCACTAAGCTACCTGCAACGAAGTTGGACGGCTCCGAGACGGACCCAGGGTTTGTGTCAATGGCTGTAAACGACTAGGAACCTGAAAGTCTGACTGGGCTTGTCGATACCGCAAAAACATTCCACGTTCCAAAACAGTACAAGTGCTCCACGCACAACCGTAAATAAAGCAGTAAAGCATGGCATAAGTACAGGATAGTAATAAAGCCCCAAACGAGTTTGTGGCCCCAAGAAATAAGAAATGAATCAAGCTCTGGCTAAGGGGGATCCATAGGGTCTCCCGTATGTGGATAGTGTGAATAATCAAGGAACAGGTATCAAGTACTCGAGGCCTACGGGACACAAGTGGACATGAAAACCAAATAGCATATATTGCCCGCCGGTGCCTCTTTCATTAGTTATCCCAGCAATTTAATAGTTGTATTTAAAGTCATGATCCTCTCCACCGTAAAGCATATGACCACATTCCAACAACTGCGTGGTACTTCACGACACGGGATCGCACCTGAGCAAGCGACTATGACTCGCAAGACCATCTATCTACCAAACAACAGGTAATAGGAGGTGTCCAAGGCAATATAAAGGTTGCACAGGATATATCTGGTACGGAATACTAAAGCATCACGACAAGGATAGCAATAGATCAACAGGAGGAAATAAAGACTATAAATGCAAAATAGGCAGAAAGGGGGAGAATGCTCGCCTGGGAAACACTGCTGAAGATACATTATCCGAAGGACTTGTTGATACTCGCATCCACTCAATAGCCTAATCCGCGAAGAAGCAAATCACTAAAAGAAACGTCGTATGTACTATTTAATACTTCGACAGAAGATCAGGCATGATGCATGTATGATGTATGACATGGCAAAGATGCAATGTGACTAGGCAATATTAAGCGGAACCGAGGTCCCGACGATTAATTAATAGGTTCATGTTGTTTGGATACCCCGCAATTTAAATGTTGAATTAACAAGGCAAAACATGGCATTGGTTCGCTACACAAATTTAAATGGAGTCCGGAATAAGACAAAGGTATCCCGCATAAACACTCCATATTTAATTATAAGGTGAATCGGCATAATGCCCCCAAACCACAAAATATGTATGCGACATGAACAATTTCTTATGCAATAAGTTTATATGACATTCATAAAATAAGGATAGATAGGGGTCACACATCAAGGTTCGAAGATCTTGGGGTTCAGAGGGGTTCAGGTCCGGTCTTCGGACTCCGGGATCGGGGTCTTGGGGTAGATGGTCTTCGGATTCCTTGAAGGAGGTCTTCGAGTTCCGGGATCGGTCTTTGACTCCGGGTAGAAGAACTTGTCGTTCCGAGGAGTTAGGGTTCGGTCTTCGGATCCTCGAGATCGGGGCCTTCGAGTCCGGAGGTAGATCTTGGCGTCACTTGTCGATCTTGTCGCCTCAAATCAGAGGAAGTCCGTGTTGTAGCACCACACCCTAATCTCCATGCCTCCATCACCAGGACATCTTCGCATCACGGCCCGAGGACGGAAGCAACACCATGGGTGGAAAACATTTTTCCCGGACGTGCCTGAGAGCAGCATCTCGAAAAGGAGCTCGCACAGCTGTACAAGCATGCAATTAGGCCAAACTGTTGCACTTGTACATGCGTGAGAGATGACCTATGCTAGAGGCCAAGAGAGTATAAGGGGCCGCCACTGCTAGGAAACGCCATGGGGACGACGGCGGCGGGAGCAGAGGCGCTGCAAGGAGGACCTCCGGCTTGAGGGTGGCTTGGTTAGCCAAGGACGCGAGGGCCGCAAGCGGACGGGGTGGAGCTGGCGACACCGGGGCGGCACCCAGCCAACTGCCGCAGAAGCAGGGAGGATAACGGGTAGCAGAGGAGGCGGCCCGGCGGTGTTGAGCTAGCTAGCGGCGAGCACAGGCCACGGACAACAGAGACGGAGGAGACAGGGCGCGCGGCTGCGGGAGGAGGACGACCTCGCGACGGCAGCGGCGGGGCCTGCAGAGGAAGAGAGAGATGGCAGAGCAGAGCCCTACTGGAGCAGCACCGAACAACACAGAGGGGGCCGCCGGCGCAGAGGTTGCAGGGGCGGCCTGAGGCGGCGAAGGGGTAGGCGTGCAGCTTGCGAAGGGAGAGGCAGGGGCGGGCGACGGGGCCAGGGGTTGCTCGAACGGCGGCCATGGCGCCGGGAGGAGGACGCCGGGCTTTGAGCGGGGACGGCGGCGCCTCGCGTTCGGGGCAACGTGGCGTCGGTGCTTCCACGCAGGGAGGACATCGAGGCAAGATAGGAGGGCGTCGGGGACGGGATGAGGTGGTGGCTGGGGGTGAGCTTGACGGTGAGAGGAAGGAGGCAGCGGCGGTCGCTCGGGAGAGGAGCGGGGCAGGTGGGTTGCGGGATTGGGGCAGGTTCCGCGCGGGCGAGACGAGGGTTGGTGGAGACAGGGGACTCGGGCCACTTCGGTGGTGGGGACTATGGGGTGGGTCCAGGGTGTGTGTTGCGGTAGATCTAGGGTTAGGTCTTAGGTAGGATTCGGTTTTTATCTGGGTAGTAGGCTGCTGCCAGCTAGGCCTTTGGGCCTGGCCGGTGGTGACCTCCCTAGGTAAAAATAGTTTATATTTTTATTTAGTTTGAAATATTCTTTTGTAAAATAGTTTAGACAAATAAAAGATTTGGACGGACCGAGGGTTTTACATTTGAAATAGCGAGGGGGATATTTAGAAAACAAATATAGGCTTCTTAAAATAGTTTCAGGAAAATTATATGAATACCGACATGAAGATGCTCAAATGCAATGTGGCATGATGACATGAGCATTCAGTCATGATGATGCACAAAACAAAAACACCAAGCAATTTTCTAGTAGTGGTTTTACCCGGGGTGCTACACAGCGTAATCCTACGGGAACAGGGCAAAATGCGCCTCGCCAACACCAACAGCAATACGTACCTCGGCCGGAGAGAAGTGCAGGCCAAACAATGCAACTGCAAAATGCTCGTCTGGATCAGGACAGATACAATGATGGTTATTCAGCAATGGTAGAAGCCGGATACCCAAGACCAGAGCACCATATGATTGGATCTAGATTGGGAAGCAGGAGCCTGCAGCCGGATGATGCACGGCTGAAGCTGGACCGGCTTTACAGGTCGGAGATGATTGAGGTACAAGGTCCCCCGGGTCCAGCATGCTTTGGACCTCGGATCATGAAAGAACCACCGGTGCCGAATTTCTAGTTGGCCAGGGGAACAAAGACGTACGATGCTAGCACAAAGCCGGAGGATTGGCTCGTTGACTATGCTACTATGGTTAAAATTGCAACGGGAAACTTGAGATGGGCTGTAAGATACGCACCACAGATGCTGGAAGGACCAGTAAGGGTTTGGCTAAACAACTTGCCGCTAGGGAGTATCAACTGTTGGCTGGATTTTAAGGACTAATTCGTAAGAAACTTCTCGAGCACCTACAAGAGGCCAAACAGGCCACAGACTTTAGCATTATGCAAACAGACACCAAATGAGCCGGACCGAGAGTTTCTGACTCGGTGGTGTAATGTGCGCAACTCATGTGAAGGGGTAATTGAATCACAAGCTATAGCGTGGTTCGCCCAAGGATGTAGGTATGGTAGTATGTTGTGGCAGAGGTTGCAGCGAGATATGATAACCACGCTAGCTGAGACAATCCGGATCGCAGATTCGTATGCCTTGGGAGACCCAACACAACCCCAGTTAATGTCAAGCGAGGCAAATGAGGAGTACTACAATAGAGATGGTTTCGGGTCATCTAGGAGGAATGATTTCCGAGGCGAAAGAAGGGAAGATCATCCAGATTACCAGTATAGCTCGCAGCAAGTGGCCGTTGTGGACCAAGATCAGCCCAATGCCGGCGCGAACCAGCGTTAGGAAACTGGAGGGCAACAGTGGCAACAAAAGAGTGAAGGAAATAAGCCTTGTACTCCGGAACTGAAGAAACAGTGGCAGCAAAGAAAGGATCGCCTGAGGTACACATTCGAGTCTATGTTGGATCAGCCTTGCAAATTCCATACGCCAAGTCCGAATAATCCGACAAACCATACAACCCAGCAATGCAAGTGGATGAGGAAATTAGAACAAGGTAGCTCGGGGAATGCTTAGGCACCTCGGAATGAAGCGCCTTGGAATAAAGCACCTCGACAGCAATTGCTCACATGAGGAAATGGACAGAAGCTGATATTGCCTCTACCTCCACCAAGGTATGAAAATCAGGAAAGTAGGGATGTTGTGCATCAAGTAAATAACCAAGAGCAACACGATCAAGGGTATCACAACAATGAGGGGAGAAATGAGTACAGAGAGCATCATCAAAGTTACTGTGTGTTCACCACGGAAGAGACTGACAAAAAGAGTTTGCAACACCGGTATATAGAGGTAAATGCAGTAATGCCGACCGTGGTAAGGTATATGCCTTGCTCAGACTAGGAGATTACTTGGAGTATCAAGGATCACCCGAAGCTCATGCCAAGTCCAGGGACCTATGCGCTGGTACTAGATCCGATGTTCATTGGGCCAAATATCAATGTGAGGTTCTCAAAGGTGCTGATAGACAACGGTAGTAGCATTAACATCATGTACAAGGATACCATGCACAAGTTGGGAATATCAGAGAATATGCTCTAGGCAACAAGGACCACTTTTCATGGCATTGTGCCAGGTATCTCCTGTGAACCAATTGGAAAGGTTCGGGTTGATGTTCTATTCGGCACAAGGGACAATTGCCGGACTAAGAATTTGGAGTTTGAGGTGGTGAACTTGGAAAGCGCATACCACGTGTTACTTGGCCGACCTGCTCTGAACAAATTTATGGCAAGTACTCACATCAGTTACCTGAAGATGAAATTACCCGAACCAAGGGGAGTGATTACCATAGATGGCAACTTCAGGCGTTCTATCGAATGTGCGTCTACCAGATCTAACCTGGCCAAATCACTCGTGATCGCTCAAGAGAAGAGGAAAATCTTGGAAGTGGCTGCACTGGCTTAGTCTGCGCAGCAGCATATGCCAGCTCTGAGTAACCTGCATGGGAGTGTCTCGTTTCAAGCGACGAAAGATACGAAGAAAGTGCATGTTGATGATCAGTTTCCAGAGCGCACCGTAACCATTGGTGCCAGGTTAGGTGACAAATAGGAAAGCGAGCTCGTCAACTTCCTCCATGAGAATCGGGACATTTTTGCTTGGTCTACATAGGACCTGCAAGGTGTGCCGAGGGAGTTGGCTGAGCACTCTTTAAATGTAAGACCCGGGTCAAAGCCGGTGAAGCAACCTCTCCACCGCTTCACTGAGGACAGGAGAAAGGCAATTGGAGATGAGATAGCTCGGCTCCTTGCCGCCGGATTTATCATGGAAGTACTTTATCCGGGTTGGCTTTCTAATCCAGTGCTCGTGGAGAAAAAGAAGGATGATTCAAACGTGGCAGTGGTATGGCGCATGTGTATTGATTACATGAACCTGAATAAGGCGTGTCTAAAGATCCATTACCACTGCCAAGGATAGATCAGGTCATAGATTCAACTGCTGTGTGTGAGTTGTTGTCATTCATAGATGCATATTCTGGTTTCCACCAGATACCCCTGAACCCGAATGATCAAATAAAGACTGTTTTTATCACACCGTATGGGGCTTATTGCTATCGCACTATGCCGTTCGGATTACGTAATGTAGGAGCAACGCACCAGCGATGCATGCAAAAATGTTTACATGACCAGATAGGTCAGAATGTGCAAGTTTATGTGGATGACATGGTGATAAAAATCAAGAAAAGCAAAACGCTCCTTGAAGATATCCGGTAAACATTCACAAACCTAAGGAGGTTCCGGATGAAGCTTAATCCGAAAAATGTACCTTTGGAGTACCGGCAGGAAAATTACTCGGTTTCCTCGTCTCCAGCCGAGGTATTGAAACCAATCCGACAAAAATCCGATCCATAGAGAGAATGGAACTGCCAAAATGCCTTAACGATGTGCAGAAGTTCACTGGTTGCCTAGCATCGTGAAGCCGGTTTGTAAGTTGGCTGGGAGAGAAGGCCTTGCCCCTCTATCAGTTGATGAAAAGGGCAGATAAATTTACATGGACACCCCAAGCTGATAGCGTGTTCCATGAGTTAAAAAAGATGTTGTCCTCTGCGCCAATATTAGCTGCGCCACTACCCAAGGAGCCAATGTTGCTCTATATAGCCACGACCAATCGAGTCGTAAGTGCAGTAATAGTAGTGGAACGCGAAGAGAAAGGAAAGTCGGTGCAAAGGCCGGTGTATTACTTGAGCGAGGTATTGTCAGCGTCAAAGAAGAATTACCCTCACTATCAGAAGATGGCGTATGGTGTGTATATGTCGGCTAAGAAGCTCAAACACTATTTCGAGGAACACCCCATCAAGGTGGTATGTGAAGCACCAATATCTGAAATTTTGGGTAGTAAATATGCTAGTGGCCGAATCGCAAAATGGGCAATTGAGCTAGCCCCATACGCACCATTTGATAGAAGGGATGCGATCAAGTCGCAAGAAGTGGCAGATTTATTTGTGGATTGGGCTAAGATGTAGTATGAACCACCTCTGCCGGATTCAAATTACTGGCGAATGCACTTTGATGGATCAAAGCTAAAGGAAGGATTGGGGGACGGGGTAGTGCTTACCTCGCCCAAGAAGGACCAGTTGAAATACGTCCTCCAGATCCATTTTAGTGCGTCAAACAATGTGGCCTAATATGAAGCACTTGTACATGGGCTTAAGGTAGCAAAGGAGGTAGGCATACGTCGGATACTGTGTTTTGGTGATTCAGATTTGGTGGTACAACAAGTGTCTGGCAACTGGGATGCTCTAGATGCAAACATGGCACTTTAGATATTTTACGTCCAGAAGATAAGTGGCTTCTTCGAGGGATGTGAATTCCATCACATACCTCGGATTGAAAATGAGTGAGCTGATGTATTGTCCAAGTTGGGGTCGTCTCGGCAGCCAATCCTACCAGGCATTTCATTAGAACACTTGAGAAAACCATCTATTACACCATTACCAGAATCCGAGTCAATATATATCCCGACGCTCTCCGGATCAGAAGCTACTCCTATGGAAATAGACTGGGGAAGCACCTCAGCAAACCCAGGGACTGCTTCGGTAGACCCGGGGATTATCGTGCAGAACCCGAGGACTGTTCAGCTCGATCTGGCTGGAGTTATGTCGGTAGATGCGATGGAAATTGATGAACAACTTTTCCCTGTCCGGCCTATACCCGCTTGGGCTAAACCAATATTTGATTTCTTAAAAGAAGGAACTTTGCCGGATGATGAGGTACTCTCAAGGCAAATCCAGAGAAGGGCAAAAGCATACACTATCATCAATGACGAACTATACAAAAGAAGTGTAACCGTCGTGCTACAACGATGCATAGACCCGGAAGAAGGGCTTGACATACTTCGAGATATTCATCAAGGGGAATGTGGCCATCATACATCCTCCTGAGCATTGGTGGCAAAAGCCTTCCGGCATGGATTCTATTGGCCAAGTGCCTTAGAACAAGCAGAGGATCTGGTGATAAAATGCAATGGCTGCCAAAGTTACGCCACAAAAACCCACATGCCAATGTCGGAACTCAAAACCATTCCCATTACATGGCCATTTGTTGTGTGGTGCCTGGATATGGTAGGACCATTTAAGCTGGCAAGGGGAGGAATGACCCACATCTTGGTAATGGTGGACAAGTTTACAAAATGGATTGAAGTTAAGCCAATCAAGAAATGTGATGGGGCAATAGCAGTTACTTTCCTCAAGGACATAATCTTGAGATATGGCTATCCCCACAGTATCATAACTAATAATGGCACAAACTTCGCTGAAGGGGCATTTGCGAGGTTCTGCCGAGAAAAGAAGATTCGGCTAGATGTTGCTTCTGTATCCCACCCTGTGTCGAACGGACAAGTGGAAAGATCCAACGAACTAGTATTGTCCGGGATAAAACCCTGGCTCATTGAGCTGCTGCAAAGATTAGCGGGGTGATGGATAGAAGAACTACTAGTGGTACTGTGGAGTTTGAGAACAACTCCGAATCGATCAACGGGCTATACGCTATTTTTTCTAGTATATGCAGCAAAAGGTGTACTACCAGCTGACATAGAACATGATTCGCCAAGAGTCACCCAATACATAGAAGCCGAAGTGCGTGAAGCCCGGCAAAATGATGTTGATCTGCTAGAACAAGCGAGAGAGTTGGACTTGTCCAAATCTGCCATATATCAGCAAAACCTTTGACGATATCATAGCCAGAAAGTAAACCCCCGAGTCTTCTGGGAAGGTGATCTCGTACTTCAGCTGGTGCAGCGCACTGCTGGCATGCATAAGTTATCCCCTCCATGGGAAGGACCTTTCATTGTAAGCAAAGCTTTGCACAATGATTCCTCTTATCTTATTGACGCACAGCCACAGGAGAAGAACAAGGCGGACATGTCCGGAGAGGAATCTAAGTGTCCATGGAATGTAGCACTACTTTGTCCTTTTTACACCTGACAAAGAGGTGAATGTATCCGAGTTACTCATATGTCGGTATGTATGTTGGCAATGAGCTTATCAACGAAACTTCAGCACCCCAAGCAGAAACTCGGGAACTGCCTTAATACTTGTCTTTCATGTCTTTATGTTATAGATATCGGCTGGCTTAAGTTGCCTATACCTTAGCCGGATTAGTAGTGTGTGAGCACCAAAAACCTAACTCTTCGACTTTGTTGTTGTCCAACAAGAATTGGCTTCATGGCAAGCAAGAGAAAAAGGTTGGAATCACAAAACACATGAAAAAAGACTAAGGAAAGGAAAGTAGTCGAGCCGACATTTGTTATTTGGACTAACCCTGTATTTACTTTATTTTTCATTGGATTATTTTGAGCTGATCTCAAAGTTTCAAGTATTGTTAAGTCAATTTTTTGAACCTCGGACTCATAAGTCAAAACCCGAATCAAGGTAGACACGAGCCATGTCATAAAAATGGAAGAACAAGAAAAGGAAACTCGGGGACCTCACCCACGTTAATCCGGCATTAAAAACTTAGTAGAAAAATGAAACTAATTGTAGCAGAACACATCACTGTGCATAGATACAATTGCACCCGGCATACCGGGGATCTCATGAATATTGTTAAGTGCTTATAAGCTCAGGGAGCAGCAGTTGGAGCCGAATCATCGGTAGAGGGAGGAGGTACTTCGACATCAGTAGGCGGGGCACTAGCCTCAGCCTCATCTTCGGGGTTAGCCTCCTTGCCTTCCGGGTCTTTAGCATCATCGCCAAGCTCGGAGGCTTCTTCTTCGTGCTCTCCACCCTCAGCGCCATCAGAGACGTAATCATCATCAACTGCATCAAGATAGCTCAGATCCTCGTTCCAACAATGGCAGAAGGCATATTGGATAAGATTGTTGGCACAGGCTTTGTATTGAGAGATGCACTCCGGATCATTGGACCATTTAGAACTGGTGCGCATACGGTCAAGCAACCCCAAGTCTATCCCTTCGTACCATGAAAGAACGAAGTTCAGCGCTGTGTCAGCTCCAGCTCGAGCAGCAGATTCCCGCCACAGGTGCACTTGGGTCTCGTACTCCATAAGTTTTGCTAGAAAAGCAGTGCTTCCTTTGGGGGTGGGCTCAGTAGGCCAGAGAGCGTTGAACATCCGAACTACTACCGGCATTATTTCTACGCCATAGTTCTTCATAACTTCAAGGCTGGCAGCAAGGCTAACAAGCAAATCCTCTGTGTCATAAGGAATTGACCCGGTGGCAGGACCTGTTGGAATACCCTGCTGCTGGCGAGACCTAGCCACATCATGAGAAGCAATAGACTCACTCTTTGGAAACTTGCCTGAAAGCAAAATGGAAAGTATCAATGAGTAAAGACACTTGACCCGGGGAAATAAATGTCGGACAAAGGAAAAGAACTCACGAGCGATCGAGCTGAGAATCCGAGTCAGCTCATTGTGCTCATCTGCGCTCTTGGCCTGGAGTTTCTCATATTCGGAGGTCATCGACTTAAGCTTTATGTCGGTTTCCTGCAGCAAGTCCTTATCCTTGGAGATCTGGGTCTTCAGCCACTCTTTCTCCTCGGAGAACTCCTGGTCAGCTTGTCCAGCTCGGATTTGTGACGATCCTTGAGATTCTAGATTTCGGCATTGAGCTGAGTAATCTATGTGTCCTTGAGGCGAAGTTGAGCAGTTTCATAGTCCTTCTTCTTCAGCTCGGCCTAATGCTTCCCTACTTGTTCGAGAAAATGAGTCATCATGTCAGGGATGGACATGTTATCTTCAAGTGTAACTGCAGTAATGGGTTGACCCAGCAAATCCGAGGTATAAATATCCGCCAAGTCAAGGAATGAGCATATAATGGTTAAGTGAACAAGATAAATTACCTTAGATCTCAGTCAAGTTCTTGCACATGATGACATTTTCTGCCTCAGCCTTGGCTGCATTATTCGGATGGTAAGTTAGTATGGATAACAAATGACTAGAGAGAGCAAAAAATGCAAAGGCATTAAGCAAAGAAATTTACCCTTCTTCTGGTGATCAACCAACAATTTGCCGTATCTGGCGCGAAGATCTTTGTATGAGTCCAGCAGGTGCTAGAACTCAGTAGTTCGGCGGTTGGTAGTGATCTAAAATAAGGTAATGTTAGTTCACAAATAGAAAGAAAGATATTCGAAGTCTACAAGATCCGGGCCAAGTGGAACTTAACCCGTCTCTAGGTGTGTGGATATTCAAAGTCTACAAGATCCGGTCCAAGTGGAACTTAACCTGGCTCTAGGTGTGTGGATATTCGAAGTCCACAAGATCTGGGCCAAGTGGAACTTAACCCGGCTCTAGGTGTGTGGATATTCGAAGTCTACAAGATCCGGGCCAAGTGAAACTTAACCCGACTTTGGGTGTGTGGATATTTGAAGTCTACAAGATCCGGGCCAAGTGGAACTTAACCTGGCTCTAGGTGTGTGGATATTCGAAGTCTACAAGATCCGGGCCAAGTGGAACTTAACCTGGCTCTGGGTGTGTGGATATTCGAAGTCTACAAGATCCGGGCCAAGTGGAACTTAACCCGGCTCTAGGTGTATGGATATTCGAAGTCTACAAGATCCGGGCCAAGTGGAACTTAACCCGGCTCTAGGTGTGTGGATATTCAAAGTCTACAAGATCCGGTCTAAGTGGAACTTAACCCGGCTCTAGGTGTGTGGATATTCGAAGTATACAGGATCCAGGCCAAGTGGAACTTAACCTGGCTCTAGGTGTATGGATATTTGAAAATAGCAAGGACTTACGCTAATTCTCTAAGAGCATCCGACCGAGTAATAAATTACTCCCTTGGAGGCTCGGGGACTAGTGGGTATATCTATAAGTGTTTGCATATATAAAAGGTATAGCAGAAAAGGGATTACCTCCATCATTTAGCCAGCAAGGGAGATAGCCTTGGTAGCGGAGTTCATCTGAGCACTGAATTTTGCCGGACCAAACTTCTCCGGCAGATCGTCCTGCGGGTTGATAAACTTGGCATCATTCCAATTGTTGACGTATTCAATGAGCTCCAGGCTATAGCTCTCCCCGCTGGCTGATTGGGTTGTAACTAGGCCCTTGGCATGGGCCTCCCGCCTCGCGGACTGAGCAGCAGCTGGACTGGTATGCAATGTCAGTTGCTTGCTGCTTTCAGATCTGGTAGTAGAAGGGTCAAAAGTTGAATCCTTAGCTAGCTCGGCAGCCTTCTTGCTCTTGCCAGATGATGTGGGTCGCTGAAGAAGAGCCGAGGTTGTTGCTCCGGATTGGGCTTGCGAAGCCGGCTGAAATATATCCTTGATTGACATGGTTGATCCGGAGGCAGCGGATGGAGGCATCTTCTTGGAAGCTGGCTTTGTCATGGCTATTGCTGCTACTGGTGTTGCCGGCGTTCCTGCTAGTGCTGCTATTGCTGGTACGGGAGCCACTAGTGCTAGTACTGGTACTACTGGTGCTGGTGTTACTGGTACTGACGAAACTGGAACAGAGGAAGAAACTGTCTAGGGCGGTGCCGACGAAGCTGGCACCTCAGAACTTGACGGTTGCAGCGGAGCAGAGAAGCTGGGGAGATCCGGCATCGCCGTATCCTCGGCCGCTCCATTGCCCCCGCATCGATGTTGGCCTCCTCATGATGAGGTGGGCTCTGATCCGGCGCTGCCGCGGAATCCTCTCGGATAGGACTCAGCGGACGAACGTCGTCGTCACGGGGGTAGATGGGCTGCTCCGGACTAGAGAGGAGATGTTGGGGCCGCTCTAGGGAATGACCCTGGAAGCGTTGCAGAAATGTAAAGCAACAAGTCAAAGGGAGAAAGAAAGGCAAGTAAGAGGCAAAAACAAAAGGAGCAAGATACAGAAATAAGCAAGGAAATAAAGATGACTTACTCATCCGAGGTTGGGGCTGCCGGGGTTTGGGCATAATCCAGACTGTGCTCTTGACCACGAGCTTGGCTAGAGCCTTCACCCCGGACTTCTTCTGCCTCTTCCTAGGCGGGGGCACCTCCAAAGCTGCGGCCAAGGTTGCCGCGCGCTTCTGGGAGGGGGAAGGAGCCGGATCATCTGTGGCAAGAGAGGGAACCTCGAGGACCTGACCGGCCGGGTTAGCTGAAGATTCGGAGGTACCGGGAACGCGTAAGAGATGCATCGGGTCAAGTACCTCCATAACCTCAACATCGGAGTCATCATTATCCGGCCAATTCTTTAGAGAAGAGGCCTTACCAGAGGGTCGCTTGGTGCTGTCCGGAGTAAGCAAGAACCTCTCTGAGTCAGGCTCCTCCTCATCCGGCTCTACGCGGTCCGCCACCCATTAGAGGGATGGCTCCTTGCCATCCTCAACTGTCTGCTGGAGAAACATATGAGAGCAAAAGTACTAAATGGTTAAGTTAGGAAGCTATCTGATATATCACAAGACCCGAAAGAAATGCCAGGAGAAGATTTTACCTTAGGAGGCAAGTTGGCCCGGGTGAAGGGTGCAAGCCCCCACTTCCACGCCTCGAAGAACTCCTCCACCTTAAAAATGGCCTTGATCCGGTAGAACACCTCGGAGTTGTTAAGCTCAAAGGAGGAGGTCCGGTGGGGGTCAAGGGGGCCACTCAAATGGGAGATCTTGTGGGAGCGCTTTTGAAGGGGGGACCCGGCTGCGGACAAAGGTGATCATAATGTCCTCGCTGCGCAGCTGCAGCTCGACAAGCTCCTTGATCTGGCGATCTACCTGGTTCGCCAAGGCAGTAGGTCGCTTTAGGATCTTCTCCCACAGAGAGGTGTCTGGGACAACCATCTTGAAGGGGAGGAGCCGAATCAAGTCTACATTCGAGTTATTCCGGACTTAGAAGAAGGTCCGGCCCAGCCTTTGCAAGATTCAAGGCCAGTAACCCGGGGAAAGACAGAATTCTTGCAGGGAGAGATTAAAGCTCCACCGCACAGGGTCAGATGTTTATCAGCACGGGAAAGGTGCTTATATGGGACAACATTTTTCTTGAGACCAAAGAACTTGATCCAAAGTTCTTTGGTAGGCTAGAGGCCGACGTAACCCTCAATGCCGGAGGAGAAAGAGGAAAGAGATGTAATGGCGTTGGCAGGGAGATGGTGCAGCTGAAGTTGATAGGTGGAGATGAAATCATAGAAGAAATTAGAGACGGGCAAGCCGAATCCGCGTTAGAAATGGGAGAGAAAGACAACGAATTCACCGGGATTTGGAGAGGGAGCAATCTCCTGGGCGGCGAGGCGACAAGTGATGCCCGCAGGGATGCGACGCGTCGCGTACAACCAATCGATGTCATCCTGGCACACGAACGCACCCGCCCAGGTGCCGCTCTCGTGAGCCTCGTCTTCTTCTTCCTCCTGAGCGACAACGGCGGCCTCCTCCTCAGCCATGGCTAAGTCAAGCTCTTCGAAGAAGTAGTGAGAGAAGGAATAACCGGCAGTGGGGAACTTGGAGGTACAGGGCCCCGTGGCAGAAGGCTTGAGAAGAGGCGATGGCACGGTCGCAAGGAGCGGCTAGGCACGGCAGCGACGGCGACGGCGCAGCGCTAAGGCAGGAGCAACGACGGCGGTGGAGTCGTTGTGGAGAAGAAGTGGGCAAAGGGCAGGGGAGCGTGCGAAGTGGGGGGAACTTCCCCAAGAGCCGCCCCTGCCCCTATTTAACCGTGGCACATGTGCGCGTAGTGGGATCGTGTGTTGTGACAAAACCGCATGGTGTGGTTGTGTATTTTCCAAGCGCACCAATAAGCGTCACGCCACAGCCAGGGCCACAAGGAGTAGAGGATCGCACGACGCGACGTTATGATACAGTTAACGAGGGGCTGCCGCGATGTGACGTACGCAGCAGTTATTCCTAACAATCAATATAGTAATCGGCATAGTAAACTGGCGCGGCCTTTAAAATGAGGCAAAGTGATGATTACCCTCCACGTAAGACGTGGGGAAGCGTATGAGAGAAGGAAGGGTAATTCGGATATACGGACAATGACCCGGCCAATAAAAAATAACTCGGATTGAGTCAAGGAAATGACACATCGAAGAGATCGGGTTACAGAATAACTCAGCAAAGGAAGTGCAAATTTTGATAATTGGAACCTCAGCAAAGGAAGTGCAAATTTTGATAATTGGAACCTGATGTGGCCTTATCAGCTGAAGTTGCTAAGACCGCACCAGCTTCAGGGACTAATGTTGGGGGATACCCCCAGGTAGGGTCACACCGGGATATAAAGGTCGAGTTAGCCGAGGTACGGCATGGTCAAAGCAAGTGCTGGTCGGGTCTCCTCAAGGCAGGCCGACGTACGGGGTAACCCGTCCTGGTGAGTATCCACCTAACATTAACCCGGCCGACAAAAAATATAAGTCGGCTTGCTTGATTTGCCATGTATGCAGGTACCCTCGTAGCCGAGTTAGCCAAGCGCTAGCCGGGCTACCACTTGGCTTCCAAGAGAAGGAAGGAATCTCCCGTTAGTTAAAAGGTGGCCCCTGTCCACTGTAGCATGAGCGAAGCGAACAGAGGGAAGGACCAGCGGGGCGCGGTCGACAAGGGTGATGCGGGTAATGTCGGCTGACGTAGCCCATGTCTGCTGACGCCAAAAGACAAGGGGCTCACAGAGGGTTACGTCCATCGTCTGGACTACCCGTTTAAACTGAATAAAGAGGCATCTAGCTTTAACCAAAGGGCATATTCGGGGAATATGCCTCCACGTATGCCCTAACATTGTAACCTGGGCTCCCCTATATAAGGAGCCCCAGGACCTCCATAGCAGGAGATCCATCATTATGTCTTGGGAGAACTCTGGAGCATTGTAGTGGGGGTAAGAGAACTAGTCTCCTTATCACGAACAGCTCAAGGAGTCCTTGTAATCCACCATTGATAGAGTGAAATACAAACATCCGTGTGTGGAATCACCACACTATCCCTCCCTGGATTCCTCTAGTGCTCATTGGCCCCATCTTTAGCCTATCCATGGCATCTGCCATGCCACCGCCACGACAGCTGAGGTACCCATCTACCTTGTCGTCTGTTTCGGCGTTGGTACCGAATGAGACGACCCATGTTCGAGAAGATTGTGAAAGCTTGCGAGGCCAACTGTCGGTGCTTCACGCAACGTAGGAATTGTGCAGGGTTGCTTGGTTTCAGTGCGTACCAGAAGATCTCTACCGCCATGAGGGTGATCGCCTATGGAGTGTTAGCAGACTACACAGATGAATATCTTTGTATTGGTGAAGATACAACCATGACATGTGTGTGTAAGTTCGCGAAGACATTGATCAAGGTCTTTGGTCCCACGCACCTGCGAGCACCAAATGAGGACACGAAGAGGCTGATGGCAAACAATGAGAAAAGAGGTTGGCCTAGGATGCTCGGAAGCCTCAATTGCATGCATTGGAGATGGAATAACTACCCAAAAGCATGGCACGGGCAGTACATTGGCCATCACCGAGATGCAAAAATCGTGCTCGAGGCAGTGGCCTCGTAGGACTTGTGGATAGGTCATTGCTTCTTTGGCTTACCGTGTTCTCTGAATGACATCTAGGTTTTGCAGAGATGTCATATGTTTTTAAAGCTAGCAAATGGAGAACAGCCGGCCTGCAACTACAAGATCAATGGTCGTGAGTACAACATGGGGTATTATCTTACAAATGGCATTTATCCATAATGGGAAACATTTGTGAAAACAATAAGTGAACCCCAAAACCCTAGGAATCTCATTTTTCCACTTGTCAAGAAGCAGACCGCAAAGACATTCAAAGAGCTTTTGGTGTGCTCCAAGCTATATTTGCAATTGTCCGAGGGCCTACTCGTTACTAGCAAAAGAAACACCTGAACAACATCATGATAACATGCGTCATTCTTCACAACATGATTGTTGAGGATGAGAGGGAGAGGAAGTTGCCCTTGGAGTATGACAATGTTGATTGCCGGGTCAAGCCTAAATGAAACCCTGACAAGATATAAGCTTTCCTTGGAACCTACCGGCAGACTGAAAACAAAACTCAGCATTCCAATCTTTGTCAATATCTTATCGCCCACCGCTAGACCTTGCTTGGGAGGAGCCTCCATTGAGTATTTTGTTTCCATTTGTATTCTATAGAGAACTCTCGTTCATTTGTGCTCTTGAATTCTTCATTCTTGAACTGTTGTTGAAAACTATGGAATATTGTTGATTTGTAAATATGTAACATTGATCAATTTGATGATGTAAATCTGCATGCATTGCTTAATTTGATCTACAAATACATTACTGGTGTGAATACACGGTTCTGTTTTGTGGTCCAAAAAAACAACGGCGTGAAACAGATACCGCATATGCGTACCCCAAAACAAAATATATCTGTAGATACATTTCTGATGCGAATACAAGTTTCGGCGTGGAACCCATACCGCATATGTACCGCAAAACAGAATATATGTGGTACGCATATGCAACTTTTCAGGAAAAATTGGTTTGCGACGCCGTCATGGGTGCTAATCTTCCAATTCCCCAGGCAGTCTGGATCCGATGGGGAGAAAAGAAAAGTTGTCTTGTCTGCCCGGGCGGCCGGTCGGTCAGGGAAGAATGCATCGCCCTGACGTGTCGAGATGGGCATTCGATCGGACTACCACTCGATCGAGGACACGGGACGGGATGGGACCAGCTAGCTACTAGCTAGCCCATCGATCTGCTGAGCCGAACGTGAGGAGGGGAGGAGAGTCAGTTTCAACATTCCCTATCAGCAGTCGCGGTGCTCGTCATGTAGGCATCTGTCATGGCAGGAGCGTCAACCAGAATCCGTGTCGCCTCCGTCTGGTTGGGTTAAGTCTCGGCTTTATGAACCAGCTGCGAGCGCCCGTGTGCTCGTGCGCGGATTTACCACATGTAAGTTAGGCACCATCTCTGCCAGAGATTAGTTGAAGATTCGTACAAAGTCAACACAGTCGTCGTCCGCAACACTTTTGCATTTTATCCCTCCCACTATTTCGGATTTAGCCAGCTGTCCAGGAGAGATCATAACCACCGAAGGCTAGCCCCCAACCCACCTAACCCTTGTTAGATTTGCGACAAGTAAATAACGGAGAACGAAAACAAAATCACAGCAAGGAGACACAGATTTAACGTGGAAAACCCTCTCCAACAAAGAGAGGGGAAAAACCACGGGCGCCAGCCAGCAAAACTTCACTATAACAGAGAGTGTTTACACAACGCCGGGGATTTCACAGATGCAACTTATCCCAGCCGGCGGCTTACAAGAAGTATATATAGCGGTGGTAACCTAGGTCATCAACGATCCGTACCGCGGAGGGCCTCGCTCCGCTCTGTCACAAATTGGCATTCTACTTTGTAGAATTTGGATCAACATATAACAAAACTAAGCGACGCACTCCCACCCCTCCCAGCGCCGCCTGTACCGAGCTCCCCTGTGCGTCGCCTCCCCCCGCCCTCGTCGTGCCCCCACCTCGTCGCACCTCCACCTCCCGGTTGCAAGGTCGTGCTCGCGCTCCGGCCATCGAGCTCGCGCTCGCGCCACCTCCTTCTAGTCACGCCACCACCTCTCCTCCACCTCCCGAATGCAAGCTCACGACCCGCTCGTCCCCAGGTCCCGACCTCGCCACCTCCTCCTCCTTTATACCCGCGCCGACACGCTGTCGCCGCCTCCTCCTCTATCCCGGCGCCGACGCACCTCCTCTAGCCCGGATCCGACCTGCCTACCCTCGGAGGCTGTCCAGATGACCACACGCGGAGGGCGGTCCACGTGCGTTCTTCAGGAGCTCTCCACACCACGCGGCATCGGCACCCCGCCCAGTGAGGCCACGAACCTCCATCGCCATCCTGAGTTCGCACCCCTCCAGATCGACGACCATGCGAGTGGTGGTTTGGCCTCTGCCTCCTCTAACTGTTGCGGTTTGGCTGGATCTTTCTTGAATCCGAGATGCGAGTGGATCTTGAATCAGTTCTTCATGTCATTTCCTTTTTATTTGAATCTTTGAAGGGTCTTCAAAGTTTTGATGTTTGAACGTACATGGGAAAAAATTCCAGATCCAGTTTATGTATTTTGTTTTGCAAATACAGTTCATGTATTTCTGTTTTGGAACATAAGTGAATCTAGTTGCTCTCCTATGGATCTTTATTTAATCTTTTATGGATTTGTATTTAGATCGGCACTATATAAATCCCCTATGAAATTTACCCGTTCTGTAGATACATTGACACATTGATGTATGAAACACTATTGTTTCCATTGTAATAATCATCTATGAATCCCATATGTGAATTACTTCACCGTTTTAAGATTGAAACATGAAGGAAACATGTTTGGAATCTGACAACTTCATTTGAATCTTCTGTGAAACTTATACGAACCAATTTTTGTGCAATGTATTCGTTAAAATTTGAATGAAAATGGATGAATATTGAATGAAACATCTGTGAATTTGACTGTTACAGACTGAAAATGCATGGATATTGAATAAATATGTTGTTTTTCTTTTCCAGATTGGATAGTGTATGAAACCACTCTGAATATTGTATGTATCGTCAATTTTTTTATGGATCTTGTATGTATTTGCTCGCAAACTTTAGTGAAACCTACCAGATTTGATAATCTTGGAAAAAGTTATATGAATCATGTATGGTTCGTGGGAGAAACATGTGTAGAAATTCTATAAATCGTACATGTGTAGAAATTCTACGAAATATGCATGAAACTGTAATAAAATTGCTAAGAAACTAGTTTGGTTCTGATAATTGATACATGTTGTACATGTATAAAATTCTTTTGTTTTGAGAATGCTTGCAAAAATTCAGTACATGTTGCACCTTGTATGAATATTTGTTGAATATTGCTCCAAAATATTATATGAATTTTGTATGATTCTTGACAGAAATCTATACAAAACCTGTATGAGTATGCTCAATGTTCTGAATTTTGTATGATTCTTGAAAGAAACCTGTACAAAATTTGTATGAGTATTGTTCAATGTTCTGTCACACATTTTATAAATATTATGTGTGATTCTTGGATTATTTGTATGAAACTATGGATATTTGCTGAATATTTTTGAAAGAAACATATACATAACTAAGCGTTTTAACTATTAATTAGATTGGCTAATTAAATAAAACAGAGATGTATCTGTGAATAACGAGTACTCTATCTTGATTCATTCACTAACAACTAACGATGCTCCTACTACTAATCTAATCTATAGGAAACCGTGTGCTTTCGGATCTGGATTGTTCTCAAGCATCGGTCAGTTTAAAGAGGAACATGACGGATTTGTTAGCTTAAGATAAAGGCTGTTTTGTGTGTATCTCCTTTCAGCTAACCAGTTGTGTCCACCTATCACACACGAAACAAGGAGCATCACGTTTATTTTATTTTTCTATTCTGATGAAGAAAGCGACCACTTACAAAAATAAGCCAAATTGTTCCATCACCCACTTTAGTGTCTCTAATCTTTCTATTATGTGGATTTTTTTTTTCTCGAGCTCAGCCGTTTGGCTCTCACTACTAACTCACTACTACTCACCACCATCTATCTTTCTATATATACTAGGTAATATGGTGCGGCGTCACCCGTGATGGTGCAGTGTCCGAATAATCGGTCAGAAGCACTGTCAAAGATTCCGCAGAATATAGTTAGACGAAGTTACCATAGAAGACATCAACAATATTTTCCAGGACAAAAATGGCGCCGATGGTAGAATTACAAATTTCTTACCCTACGGCCGGAAAAGTGTAAATTACTGTCAAAGAACATGGAAGAAAATTTTAAAAATACGATGAAATAGGGTTAGAGCATTATTCGTCGTCGATAAGTTGCCATGGGGTAACACTACAGACGTATCGGTGAGAATTTACGGTTACACCATATGCACCGTAACATTGTTAGCCAAGTTACTGTAGAATACATCAGTGTGGTTTTTTTCCGCGACAAAAATAACATTGGATGGTGGAATTAGTGGCAAAGAATAAAAAAATAGAGCAAAACTGAATTAATTCTAGCAAGTTACGGTTAGAAAAATGTGACAATAAATTATTGCCAAATAATATGAAAGAAAAATAAAAAATTGCAGATGATGAAATAGGGTTAGAGAATTATTCGCCGTCGATGAGTTACTATGGGATAACTACAGGCGTATGGTCGCAATGTTGTCGAGAACATTAGCGTCGAGAAGAGAAAAAAAGAAGCTAATTTTTTTCCCTAGTTATAGGCTAGCTGCCGTCAAAAAATAAAAGACATAAAGTTATGCCAAAAATGTTACCATCATACATGTGACAAATGAGCTAAATAAAATACTACCGTGGATGTAGGCTAACTACTGTTGAAAAATTACGATCAGGAAAGTGTGTTGAAGAATTACCGTAGGGTAACTATCGCCAGGAAATTATGGCGGAGCTACTGTTGGCAAATTAAGACGCGCCAAAAAATCACCATCCAAAAGTATGAACAGAAAAATAGAAGACCACGCTATTACTACTGACGTTCACCCGTTATTGTTCGCTGTGATCATTGTGTGCTGCTCTCACTGCAGCCAACGTGGCATGCTCCTATTGGAAGAAAGCCTCAATCTACAGTACGTACGCAAATGAACAGTGAGAATGATGCTGGCGTGCGGAGAGGCCGCGGTTCCCGCCGTCTTTAATATAAAACACACCTCTCTGGCTAGCACTCTCCCTCCTAGCCCTTCTGCAGTTCCTTAAATCTGACGACAACTTTCCACCCATCCCTCTCCATTTCTGCACAAGCTACACACACATCTATCAGCTAGCTGCTGTTTAACGGTGTGCATGCTACGCATGTCGGAGTACTGCAAGGGTAGAGAGCAATGCTCCCCTTCCTCGTCCATGGATAGCAGCACTCACCCGGCGCTCTCCACCACAGCGTCGCCTTGCGGGCCGGCAAGGCAGGACCTCAGCACTGACCTCCGGCTAGGACTTAGCCTCTCCACCACGTCGTCGTCCTCCTCTTCCCTTCAGGAGGCTGAGAGCATCATTTCTAGACCAAGGTCAGTTTGTTGTAAAACCACCACATAATACCTGCTTCTCTTATCTTCCGTTGAGTATGTGTATACCTGTGTTAGATCATGCATGCATGCATGCTTGCTTGTTTTAACAACTTCTGCTTGATTCATTATTCAGTTTGATAACTGATCATTTCTGTAGTAAAACATCTTAAGATTTTTCCTTTTTGCAATCGAAAACTGTGAAAAATATAGAATCCTTAATATTTCGGTGTATTGATTTGACCCTCGTGGAGGGTATATATAGAGTTACAAGGGGTAGGTAGACTTGGAGTACATAGAGTCCTAGTCTATCTCATATATGTATATGTATCCATATTCTAACATCCCATCAGTCGTAGCGGGAGTGAAGCGGACGCTTGCGACTGGATTTGAAGTTTTGCGCTTTCGTCGTCTTCACCTTCTTATCATCATCACCTGCGTGGATATGATCATGGCTGACACCTAGGAGCGGTGACTGCGTCCCCTTCTGGTGCCTCTCTTCTCTCTCGCAGTCACAGCGGGAGTGGTGTGGACACAAGTATTGACTGGAGTTCTTGAGTTGCTGTAGACGTTGTTCTTGATGTCGATGTTGATGAAGACCACGTTGATGTAGACCTTGGCAATGATGTGTCAGCGATGTCGCAGCTGGCGTGACGTAGAGCGTCGCTTAAAGACGTCCCTTGTGGCGATGATGTTGTCGATGCCGTGTTGCACGTGAGAAGTCGACGAAGTAGAATCCCACATCGAAATCCCACATCGGCCTGGCATGTGGATGTCGCTTCTTCATGGATGTACTCGACGAAAATTTGTAGTCTGGCGATGTAGTCGTACAGCTGATTCGGTTGTGTGGTATCCGGTGCAGAGTTGGTGTCGATGTAATCCGGCCTGAATTCGTGTTCACGTCGTGGACGTTCCAGAGCAGGCGATGTGCTACATGGGAGGATTCGTCGGTCGTGATCCGAGTTGCAGCAGCGGAACTGAGGAACCCATGTTGGGTCACATCCTGGTCTCCTGGATTATGCATGAGAGCAGGAGGCTTGATCCTCGCGTGGAGCTCCTTGACTTTGTACTTGACCTGCATGTCGTGTGGCCTTTCTTGTGCTTGCACTTGAATTGCACCAGCTCGACGCCTTGGTCTTCTGCCACGAAGATGCGCCACCGTGCTAGAGATGATTTTGAAGCCGATTTCTGCACCGATTTTCTTCAGAAATTGAGTCGCGTGGATCTTGGGATTTGGGTATTTATTGGCTAACTGGATCTGACGGAAACTAAAGAAAACTAAGGAACTCGAAACTCGAAATTTTGGATCTAATCTAGTCTAAAGAACCGATTAGATATTTTATTTGATCTAGACTGGGTGCCGCGTCCCCGAGGAATAATCTCCCTAGGGGCGGCGTGTTACGGAAGTGGTGGAAGAACCTAGGATCGGCGTCGTGAGGCTAACCATTCTGATACCATGTGGAAAATATAAAATCCCTAATATTTCGATGTATTGATTTGACCCTCGTAAGGGTATATATAGAGTTACAAGGAGTAGGTAGACTCGGAGTACAAAATGATCTTAGAATCCTAGTATATCTCATATATGTATATGTATCCATATTCTAACAAAAACATCTTAAGATCAATTGAAAAATTGTATACTTCTCTTATTTACCCTCTATAAAAACATATCTTTATCGTCGTTTCATCTTCTTTCACTGAATATTACTGTACTCCCTCCGTCCTGAAATAACTGATGCGGGGGAGATTTTATTTAACCTGTACTTCATTTATAGAAAACCCCTTGGAATTCTAAATTGGATCCCTCAAATCCAGCAATCAGATAGTGTGACCCGGGATCCTCGCGACCGCCGGCGCCCTTGCTCGCGATCCCGCCCCAGCTCGCCGGCAGCCCTGCTACTACACCGCCCCTGGTAGACTGCTCGTCGGCCGCCGGTCCCAGCAGCACCTCGCCTCTCCGACCGCCGGTCCCAGCAGCACCTCACCGACCGCCGGTCCTAGCAACACCTCGCCAGCAATATCAGCCATGTACTGGAGCAGCTCCTTCCGCTCCCTGCAGAGCAGGAGCCTCGCCGCCCTCTACATCTCTTCCGCCGCCATGCCGCCTCCAACGCCGGATGGACAGCGGAAGGAGCTGGGCTTCCGCTAGCCGGCCGACCTGCTAGCTGGACCTCGACGGAGGCGGTGCGCAGGGCTCCATAGAGGCAACATGCACATCCCTGACCTCTCATTCAAGCACAGGGTGAGCAGGCACACATCCCCGACCTCCTCGACATGTCCATGTTTTCGTATCGTTGCAAATAAGATCAAGATCATGCTTTAGAAGGAACTCTGTAACTTTGTCATGGACGAATGTGTATGAGACACCCCTATCATTCATTTCACTAGAAGGAACTCTATAACTTTGTTTGCCTCGACCAACATAATCACCTAAGAATAGATACTCACCTTGGGATTGACAGTAACATACTGCCATTTCAACTGCTTTCAGAGTACACAGGCAAGATTCCAAACAGAGTATCCGAGTATGAAAATCATGGCCTTCTAAAACTTCAGGAAACCCAATTAATCATTTTAATGCGTTTTAGGGAATTATAAATGGATTGTTAAGAGACGAAAGAGTACCATGATCTCAAAGAACAAAGACTATAAAAGCATGCAGAGGTCACATAATTAATCAAAAAAGTTCAGAGTTCAGAGTAAACGAGCAAGCTTCAAAACAGAGTTTCCGATAATGAAAATCATATGGCTTTCTAAATCTCGAGGAAACTCAATTAATCATTTTTACTGCGTGTGAAAAGAAGATAGTATAAACCCAGCCGGTCATCATCATAACGGTGTTTTGAAGGTAAAGAAAGAGGAGCTTCTCTTGCTGAATTGTTCCTGTCCAAGATTATTTCTACTGTACCAGTCAAGCCCCTTGATCTCAAACAGGCTGGATTGTATATTATGTCCACACTTATCAAGAAGTGGTGGCATTAAGAGCTTGATCAATGTGTAGTCATGCATATACAAGTGCTCTGTCAGTACCCACAAACAACATGGGCGAAAAAGAATAGCACATGAAGTCCTTTCTGACACACACAAGTGCACAAGCTTACATACCTCATTTCAGAACCGGCCCCTCGGGGTTTTCTGGTTAGCTACTTTCCTTTAATCTGATCACTTTGGTCTGCAAAACACAGCATCTGTCACTTCGCACGAATGAGGGGCTCTCCGGAGTCTGGAACATCTAGTTGACAGAAATGTGACCATCAAGTGGATCAGATAAACTGGTGACATCTCTGAATAAAGATAGCTGGTGACCTACTAACCTCCTGTTTGGCTGTTTGCCTTACTAAGATGAAATGGAGGTAAAGTTTTATTAAATGTTTAGCAACATCCAGGGGCCACGTGGTCTGAATGTGGCATTTGGACACAAACAATCCTGATTAAATTGAGATCTAAAGGTGATTAATTGGTGGCGCACATGCATCAGACCTACAGCAACCAACTGTGTGTGTACATCTATGGTATGATTTACCATCGTACTTTTGATGGTAAATTGACTTTTTAGGCTGAAAATGATGGTATACCTGGCTAACTCGGTTCTTGGTTTGCTCAGGTGCTGCGGTATCTTCTTCGGACACAGTTGTCCGGGTTTCTATCTTAACATGCTTCTGTGTTAGCTCTTGCAACAAACAGCAGAGCTTCTCTGGGTCTGTTCTGCCGACCACTATCACCTCTGCTGTCTCCACCACCAGATCAGCCCTCTCCACCCCTTCATAACAGAGAAACACGAAGGGCAAAAATTCATATCACTCATTGATGCAGTGCAACAGAATACATGAACAAAATACACATACAGAAACGAACTACTACCAGTCTATCACAAAGAGATGCAGATTTGATCGACTGTTTATTATCATGTTTTGCTCCTACATAAGGCAACTGGCACTTGTACTAGGAGTACCGAAACATGAATGTTCGAGTAAAATTTTCTACCTCATCTCTCTAGAGGAATTCACTTTTCTACCTTCATCACATAGTCCCCATACATCCTTACTTAATTCATCGAAAAGCCTGAAGCAAATAAACCTCACCCCAGACCGACCTCACCTAAAATAAGGTTAGGAGATGCACTAACCTCTTATGCATGGGGAGACGTAGTTCTCGTCAAAAATGTGCTTGAGCTATTGTGTCCAGTCCACCCTGGTCTGGATATGAACACTGATGTAGTCGTCTCCAGGAGCTGAAGTAATGGAAAAAGGGCACACCTTTCCTGGTAGAAGGCACACCCTGAGGGTGTCAAATTAAGTAAGAACATGATCATATTTTTCACCTAATTTCTTCTTATTACTTAATTATGATCATTTGTTGCATGCACCAGGGCATACAGCAAGAAGAACAATGTAATTTGCTATCCACTAATTTCATTTAAAGTACTCTATAAATAATTTCATTTAAGATACAGTTCAGGGTGAAAGGATAGCTAAAGCTACATGAACTACTCCATCTCCAGCGGTGTCAATTGAAAATAATACTGGCAAAGGAAATTCAGAGGAATGAGCCATGTTGTATTTGTCAGGTATCAGTATGCTCCTAGTCCTACCAATATACTCTCGGGCCTATCAAATGCATCTGCACTAGACACATCTGACATCTCCTAGTCCTACCAATACTGGCAACATTGAACATCTAGCAGCAGCTTCTATCTGAAATTCAGGATTGAGAAGCTACAGGACAAGCACAAGCATGAGGTCAAGCACAAGAACAAGCACAAGTAGAATCATCATCCATATATGCCCACCATAATACACTGCTGAAAGCTTGCAATTTTAGATCTAAGAATGTACAGGAGAAGAGATCGAGAGGTCACCATGGCGTCTGAGCTCAACGTGGACAGATCGAAGCCGTGCAGGATGGCCTCCATCTCCAGCGGAGGATTCATCTTCATCCCCTACCGCTTTTGCTGCCTTGCCGTCGCCGTCCACAAAAATTCCATCTTTGTGACCTGCGGGGAGGCTAGCGGACGGTGGCAATGATGCTGGGGGACGGAGGCTGTGAGGCTAGACTGCGGCGGCCAGGCGAGGAGGCGGCAGCCAGGCGAGGAGGCGGCGGCAAGGCGAGGAGGCGAGGGGACGGAGGCGGCGAGGCAAAGGGACGGAGGTAGCGGAGGCAGTCCGTCGCGCCAGACAGGACGCGGAGAGGAACGAGAGGAGAGGTAGGCGACGGGTCTTCGTGTTCAGTTGAAAAAACTCAGGGGTGTTTTTGCAAAACAACCGCCACGTAGTTATTTCAGGACGGAGTGAGTATAACTTTCACCGAATCTAGATAAATCCAAGTCAATTAATTTGGATCGGAGGGAGTACAATGTTTTTGAAAACCAAACGCTGTGATCGTAAACGCCACGTTGCTGATGATACCCTTCTGTTTTTAGAAAATGATATTAATATAGCTAGGAATCTAAAGTGGATTTTAACTTGTTTTGAACAACTATCTAGTATGAGAATAAACTTTCATAAAAGTGAGTTACTCCCAATTAATTTGACTTCTGAAGATTTGGATCCTTTTTTAGAAATATTTCAATGTGTATCAGGAGACTTCCCTGTAAAGTATTTAGGGATCCCTTTGCACTATGATAGGCTTAGCAGAGAGGATTTACAACCTCTTTTTGAGAGTATCTTGTCTAGGATGACTGGATGGAGAGGGAGACTGCTGTCTTCAGCTGCTAAAAGAACCCTCATCCAGGCAGTACTAGCTAGTATTCCTGTTTATCTGTTGTCCTTCTTTAAATTTCTAAAGTGGGATTTAAATTTGTTAAACTCCCAGATGGCCAACTTTATGTGGAATGATGAAGAGGGGAATCATAAAATTCATCTAGCTAACCGGCCATCTATCTGTATGAAGAAGGATTATGGGGGTATGGACATTCCTAACCTGCAGGATTTAAACATCTGTCGGATTGGTTCTTGGGTTAAAAGGTATATTCAGGGTGAGGGTGCTTTATGGAGAAAAGTGATTGATGCAAAGTATGAAACTAGGAATCCTAATATTCTTTCTTGTCATGAGATTCATCCCTCCTGAAAGAACATTTCATGTTTTCATTTGTTTTGCGTGTTAGATAACAATACTATGGAGACTTTTCATGTGTACTAAGTGTGCAGGAAATTTTCCGGGGGGTGGATAATCCGCCCCTCCAAGGGCCGGATAATCCGGCCTACCTCATCTCTCAAGGAAGCCAAGGCGCGTCGCTCCGTGTCCAGTCGGATTTTCTCCCAGAAAATCCGAACTGGGCGGTTTTTCCTTCCCATGCCGGATAATCCGGATTTCGCAAGGGCCGAATAATCCGGCCCCCAGTTTTCGAGCAAAAGGAGACAAGGCGCGTCGCTCAGTATCCGGTCGGATTTTCTCCCGGAAAATCCGAACTGGGGCGGTTTTTCTTCCCCAGGCCGGATAATCCAGCCTTCGCATAGGACCGGATAATCCGGCCCCCAGAAGTTGATCAAGGACAAGCTCGGCGCGTCTCACTATGAGGGGGCGGATTATCTACCGGATATTCCGAGTCTGGGGCGGTGTTTCCCCAGACCGGATAATCCGGCCCCCAAAGTGTGCAACGGCTGGTTTTTGGAAGGGGGTATAAGTACCCCTTCTTTCCCAACATCCAGACCTCTTGATTCACTCGAATTTGACTAGACCTTGTGCAAGAGCTCTAAATCTCGATCTCCCACTTCAACCACCCGAAGGTCTTGATCTTTGGTGGAATTGAAGGAGGAGAAGTTCATCATCAACATCAAGAATCAAGCGCTTCAACTCCTCTCCATTCACTTGGAGAAATCCCTGATCTAGTACTCATGTTAATACCTGGATCTTGTTATTGTATTTGACAACTTTGTTCTTGTGGCAGCTTGTTGTCATTTCGGGAGCCTCCAAGTTGTTGTGGAGTTGTTGCCCTGCTAGTTGTGTAAGCCGGTGCCCGCCTCGAAGGGTACCTATAGTGGAAGGTGGATCAGGCATGTTGTGGCGAGATCCATCGGAGAACAGGGTGAGGCCTTTTGTGGCGTTGTGGTCTTAGTACCGCCCACCTCTCCAATGTAGACGTGCTTCCCCTAACAAGGAAGGAACTGCGGTCAAACAAATCCTGTGTATTCGCGTGCTTCACTTCGGTTCACTCGTTCCTCTTCCACTCGCTCTTTACTCGCTAGTAGATAGGTTTGCATATACGGAAATTCCACATATTAGTTTATCTAGAGAATTTACCTTTGTGTTAAGCCTAAAATTGAAAAAGAATTAAAAATTGGTGTAGCACCTATTCACCCCCCCCCCTCTAGGTGCCCATACGATCCATTTCAATTGGTATCAGAGCCCCGGCTCTTAATTCGGGCTTAACCGCCTAAGAGTAGTATGGGTACCAGGGATGATGGAAATGAGGATGTGGATAAGGTCACAATGGATGATCTCAAGTTGTTGAAAACAACCTTGTTGAAATCCTTTGAGGCCAAGATGGAGGAGATGAATCAAATGATTGCTCGCCTTACATCATCCATAGCCCCATCTCCATCCTCCTCTGAGGCTCCCACACCATCATCTAAGGAAAAGGATAACACCGGATCCAAGGATGATGATGTGGAAGGTGAAAAACTAAATGGCTCCACCTCTGAAAAGGGAAATGGTAAGGAGGAATATAATGAGGTTCGCCACGTATATTCCCCCGACCCACCTATCCCTCATCTTCATATAAACAATAGGGGTGATCCACCCAAGCTCACTGCATCTTCTTTTAACCAATGGAAATTTCTAATGAAATATCATGTTTGCAGCTCCTCTATTGAATTGTGGAGGATTATTGAAGAATGTCTTCATATTGGAGATCAAACCAATCTAATAAGAAGGGAAGTTGTGGATAGCCAGTTGAATGCCACTGCTCTCCACATGATACAGCTGGGTGTGGGATCCAAGGACATGCCACACATTGAACATCTCAACACAGCTAAAGAGGTATGGGATGCTCTTACGGACCTTTTTGTTGGAAATGAAAGCATGAGAAGAAACTGGTATGATGCCCTTAGTAACGAAGCTGAGGGATTCTACATGTTGGATGGTGAAAACCATGAGGACATGTATAGAAGACTCAAGGGCATCGCAACAACATTTCGGAAGCATGGGGCCACTCACATTGATGATGCATGGATAAAAAGAAAGTATGTGAGTGCCTTAATGCCTTTTGAACCGACGGATTTGAAGAGCTTGCAAGGTAGACACAACTATCATCAAATGACATCCAATGAAGTCATGCAAGAAATGACGTCATTCAAAGTGGCGGCAAAGAATGCTGAAGATGCCGGTGCTCGGGCCATTGGAATGCAAAAGGGTGTCAATGTGGCTCTCAAAGCCAATGTTGTTGAGCAAGAGGACGATGAAGGAGTTTTTGAGAGGGTATACATGGACTGCCCCGATGAGGTTAAACGTGCTCATGGTGAGTACATGGCATTCTATGCAAGGAACTTTTGGAAGGACCCTGCCAAAGCCAAGTGTGAACTTGGGCGCAAGAATGGGTCAAATGGAAGAAGAGAAAGTGGCCCAAGATTGAGAACTTGCTTCAACTGTGGAGATAGACTGCACTTTGTAACCGAGTGTCCTTATCAAAATAGAGAAGACAATGGTGGCAGGCTCATTCTCAAAGAGAAATCCAAAGCTCCGAAGAAGAAGCCGTTTGCTAAGAAGAATGGCCCTTTCAAGAAGCAACCCAAGATGGTCCTTGTAGCTCAAGAGGAATACTCCTCTGCAAGTGAAGATGAAGAAGATGATGATAGTTCCCGCGAAGTGGCTGCTATAGCCACCACATCGACTCCCTCCTCTCTCTTTGACTCGCCGAACGAGAACGCCATCAACAACAACGCCACTTGTCTAATGGCAAGAGGATCCGAGGTATCAACTTCTAACTCCTCATTTCCTAAGACTAACATAATTTTGGATATGGATGATCATGACAGTCTTGAAATGAAAGAAGAAGTTATTGCCTTGGATACTTTTTTCACTAACCTACAAGGTGAGCACAAACTCCATTTTGATACTCTTATGAGTCAACTTGCTCAAGCCGAAGATCTCCTTGAAGAAAAGGGCAGAATTGAAAGAGAAGATGCCTTGGAGATAGCCTCTTTGAAGAATGCCTTGGAAGAGGAAGAGGAAACTCGAGTTTCTTTGGAAGAAATACTCGAATCCCTAGAGGAGTCACAAGAAGAAGCTGTATCTCAGCTCATTAAAGAACGTGACCATGCTCTTGCCAAGGTAAAGAAACTAAAGAAAGAAAAGGTTGATTTTGGGGCTGTGCATGCTAGACTTTTGGAGAAGTTTGATGATCTTGAAAGTGCTCACAAGGCATTGAAGAGTGATCATTCTACTCTAAATGAGTCTCATGACCAGCTCCAAACTCAATTGAAACGGTATGATGTGCCAAGTACCTCCTCTTCATCCTTTGGAAAAGAAGATCTTGCAAGGAGTTCTCAACACAAAGGTAAAGGGGTTATTGATGAGATACTGAGCAGGCAAAGGACAAACAACAGTAAAGAAGGTCTTGGTTACATACCCAAGATAAAGAGCAAGAAAAACAAGAAGAAGAAGAAGAAGAACAAGACTGCTCAATCGAAGACTAGCGACATTACCAAGGACAAGACTAATTATGATGGTTTTACAGGGATCAACAATCCTAACTTCGAACTATATTGTGATTCTTATGGTGATGTTTATGCTAGTTATGTAGGGCCTTATGATTGTTACATTCCTTGGTCTATTTGGGTTCCCAAGACCCTTGTTACTAACATGAGAGGACCCACTGAAAAATGGGTACCTAAAACCAAGAAGTAATTTTCTTGCAGGGCTATGCTTCCGGTGGTTCTAAATGGGTACTCGATAGCGGGTGTACGAGTCATATGACCGGAAGCAAGGAGATCATCATGGAGATGCGGCCAAACCTTGATCACATTATCGTCTCCTATGGTGACAAGTCAAAATCTGAGGTATTGGGTCTCGGCAAAGTTGTGGTGGCTCACGATATCTCTCTCGTGGACGTCATGCTTGTTGAGACCCTCGGGTATAACTTACTTTCAGTTCGTGCCCTTGGTAAGATGGGATTTGTAGTTTACATTGATGTTGATTTAGTGGTACTCTTGTGGAGCTAGTCTCTAAAAGTCGCTTTCGTGGGATATGCCGAAAACAACCTGTACGTGGTGGACTTTTCGGGGAAAACCACTAGAGGTCCGATGTGTCTTTTCGGAAAGGCTGACGCGGGTTGGCTATGGCATCGCCGACTAGCCCACGTCAATATGAGAACTTTGCAAAGTCTCCACAAGGGTGGCCACATTCTTGGACTAAAAGAAAATGTCTCTTTTGCCAAAGATCGTGTTTGCAGGGCGTGTGTTGAAGGGAAAATGCATGATTCTCCTCATCGAAGGAAAACTATTATCTCTTCAAAAAGGATTTTGGAGCTCCTTCATGTGGACCTTTTCGGACCTCCATCTCATGCAAGCCTCGGTGGGAAGAAGCATTGTCTAGTGATTGTTGATGATTACTCAAGATACAATTGGGTTTATTTCTTCAAGTTGAAGAGTGAAACTCAACAAACTGTCATCGACTTCGCCAACGAGGTTCAACGTCAACACAACGTCCCCATTCTGGCTATAAGGAGTGATAACGGCTCAAAGTTCAAGAACTACACCTTAAATGAGTTCCTAAGTGAAGAGGGGATAAGACATCAATATTCCGCTGCGTACACCCCTCAACAAAATGGTGTAGCCGAGAGGAAGAATCGAACTCTAATGGACATGGCAAGATCAATGTTGGCCGAATTCAAATCTCCATATAATTTATGGGCTGAAGCAATCCCTACTGCTTGTCATTCATCCAATCGTTTATACCTCCGCAAGATTTTGGACAAGACTCCGTATGAAATACTTACCGGTAACAAGCCAAACATCTCATACTTTCGGGTATTCGGGTGTAAGTGTTTCTTTCTTATTAAAGGAGTTCGTTTCTCTAAGTTTGAATCTAAGGCTCTAGAAGGTATTTTGTTGGTTATGGTGCCGAATCCCACACTTATAGAGTCTACAATAAGCTCTCCGGAACTGTTGTAGAATCTTGTAGTGTGGTGTTCGAGGAAAATGACGGTTCCCGTGCGGAGCAAGTTGGTGTTTGTGATGCAGATGTTGAAATACCCCAAGATGCCATAATAAGAATGGGCGTGGGATTCTTCCGCCCCATTGAGGAACCCCTTGTGGTGGACCGGCAAGAACAATGCTCTACTCATATAGAGCCCTCATCTACACATACGCAACATGCTCCAACCACGGGGGCAACTTCTACACCATCCCATCAACTGCTGAAGGTCAAGTTGCTTCAGAAAGCTCGAGGCCGGATTTTCCGGTGGATACCGGATTATCCGACCACCCCGCTCCAGCTGACCATGCAGCTCCTGGTGGTGAAGATATCAATACAAGCTCCAGGCCGGATTTTCCGGCTGACCCCGGATTATCCGGCTCCTCACCAGTTCAAGCAAGTCCTAGGCTTCCTGATGAAGCTGCTGCAAGTACCCCCAGGCCGGATTATCCGACCTCTCCATCAGCCGGATTATCCGGCCCTGACTCTCCAGTTCTGCAGCCTCCTGTTATGGCTACGGATTCACTTCAAGGGCATGCGTCTCCACCACCTGCTACTGATGTTCCAGCTACTGATCAAGGCGGAGAAAATGCTTCCAATGAAGACTCAAGTGATGAATCTCCTCCACCAAGAGACAACAAACTTATTGAACTTCGTCGCAAGGCTCGGGCTGATCGTAACCTTGAGTTGAGGGGTAACACTCTCGACAAGGTTGTTGGTGATCTTCGACGAAGGGTGTCTACAAGAAGAGAATTGGCCAGTTTTGGTGAGCATCAAGCTCATATCTCCATGGTGGAACCTAAGAAGGTCTTTGAAGCTCTTGAAGACCCAGACTGGGTTGTTGCTATGCATGAAGAATTGAATAATTTCGAGCGCAACAAAGTCTGGAAACTAGTGGAGAAACCCAAAGAGTGTCGCAA
Source organism: Avena eriantha (assembly GCA_910589775.1). Classification (NCBI taxonomy): domain Eukaryota; kingdom Viridiplantae; phylum Streptophyta; class Magnoliopsida; order Poales; family Poaceae; genus Avena; species Avena eriantha. The sequence goes on along the minus strand of OU342742.1, from coordinate 282,249,967 downwards.
TGTTATCGGCACCAAGTGGATTTTCAAGAACAAGCAAGATGAGAATGGCATTGTTGTGAGGAACAAGGCAATACTTGTGGCACAAGGTTACTCCCAAGTTGAGGGCATCGACTTCGGTGAGACCTATGCTCCTGTGGCTCGCCTTGAGTCCATCCGTATCCTACTTGCTTATGCTGCTCATAACAATTTTAAGTTACAGCAAATGGACGTCAAGAGTGCCTTCCTTAACGGTCCTCTACATGAGTTGGTATACATAAAGCAACCCTCGGGGTTTGAAGATCCTAACTTCCCGAACCATGTCTACAAACTCGATAAGGCACTCTATGGCCTTAAACAAGCCCCACATGCGTGGTATGAGCACCTCAAAGATCTTTTGTTAGATCGTGGCTTCGAAGTTGGGCAAATCGACCCCACTATTTTTACTAAGAAGGTCAAGGGGGAGCTCTTCGTATGCCAACTATATGTAGACGATATCATCTTTGGTTCTACTAACAAAGCTTTTAACGATGAATTTTCAAAGCTTATGACTGACAGGTTTGAGATGTCTATGATGGGGGAATTACGGTTCTTTCTTGGATTCGAGATCAAGCAACTTAGAGAAGGAACATTTATTAATCAAGCAAAGTACATCCAAGACATGCTCAAGAGATTCAAGATGACGGATCTAAATGGTGTCGCTACTCCGATGCAAACAAAGTGTCATCTCGAACTCAACCCTCATGGTAAATATGTGGACCAAAAGGTATACCGGTCCATGATCGGCTCTCTTCTTTACCTCTGTGCATCTAGACCCGATATTGTGTTGAGTGTGGGAGTGTGTGCAAGGTATCAAGCAGCTCCTAAAGAAAGCCACTTAGTGGCGGTCAAGAGGATCTTTCGATATTTGGTTCATTCCCCCAACTTTGGTCTCTGGTATCCCAAGGGCTCCAATTTCTCTTTATGTGGTTATACTAACTCAGATTGGGCTGGTGATAAGGATGATCGGAAATCCACTTCTGGAGCTTGTCAATTCTTGGGAAGATCTCTTGTATGTTGGTCCTCCAAGAAGCAGAATTGTATATCTCTCTCCACCGCCGAAGCTGAATATGTTGTTGCTGCCAGCGCTGTACTCAATTATTGTGGATGAGGCAAACTTTAAAGGAATACGGTGTCAATTGTGACAAAATGCCTCTTTTATGTGATAATGAAAGTGCTATCAAAATTGCGTACAATCCAGTTCAGCACACAAGGACGAAGCATATTGAGATTCGGAATCATTTTATTCGTGACCATGTTGCTCGAGGCGATATTGATCTATCTTTTGTGAGCACGAAGAACCAACTGGCGGATATTTTTACAAAGCCACTTGATGAAGCAAGATTCTGCTATTTGAGGAATGAGCTAAATATCATTGATTCCGGGAGTTTGTCTTGATTACCCATGCACTCACTCGTACATATCAATCCTTGTTTGGTCTAGGTGTGGGCATGGATATAGGGGGAGTGTGGTCCTAACTTATTGGGCTAACCCGCCCCCCATAATGCCAATAGCAAGTTATATTATTTCTCCATGTTGTGATATGTGAGCTTATTGATGAGTATTGGTCGTGAACCCAAGATATATCTTCGCGGTGTCACACCATACACTCCAACAAGGTGGCTTCGGCCACCTCCCTCTCCCTTGTGGAGAATTGGATCTTTTTGGATGTTCTTTGCTCTCTCATGTTCTTATGGGAATCACACTCAATCTTGGCTTATATTTGATTTGGATTTTGCAATTTTGAGTGTCTAGTACCATCTCAGTTTGGCTTTCCTAATCCTAAGCCTTCCCTACCCCTAAGCCATCTATTCTTGCACACAAGTCCCTTGTACACCTTGTGGGGGTGTTGTTTGGGGACGCGCGGGCCTGGTTCTGTGTATAACAGAATCCAAGAATTTAGGCCGGATAATCCGGCCCTGGCGGATTCGATCTTAAAGGGCAAGACTCGGGGGGAAGGGATCATATCGAGCAACACTTCTCCCCTAGCCCTCTCCTTCTCCCCAGCCGCCGCCTGCCGCCCCTCACCCTCCCCAGAGCCTCTCTGGCCACCGGATTTTCCGGGCCTCCCCGGATCTTCTTCTCCGCGCCTCCGGGTACCTTCTCCTCCGCGTTCTTCCTCCAATGAATGAGGGTAACTCCCTCTCTCCCCACTTTGGCTAGATGTGTATCTTGTTGAGTGGAACGTTGTCTAGAAGGATGTGTTTTCGCATAGAACTCGTAGTCTTACAGTTTCTAGGCCCGATCTACTCTTTTTGCATGCATTCGTGGTGAAATCGAAAATTTGTGCCAGGGCCGGATTATCCGCCTCTGGCCAGGCCGGATAATCCAACCTGATAGATTTAATTCTGCTTCAGTTTCACTATGTGTATGCATTGAGTAGTTTTGTCCTATGAACTTTTTGACTATTTTTTCCATGCTCTCTCCTGGACTTGTTTGTATGCTTATCCCCTTGCTATCGCCCTTATTCTCCTCACAGGTGGTTCTGGTGTTTCCAAGACCTACAAGCGTCGTCCTCGCGCCAAGTACTTTCGGGACGACGGTCAAGGTAACCTAGTGGACGAAGTTGAATTGAGGAGAAGGAAGAACGAAGAGAGGCGAATGGCTGAACAATCCAAGATGACTAGGAAGGGGGTGTCCAAGAGGAAGGGCAAGGAGCCCAAGATCAACTGCAGGGCTTTGGATGCAGTCTCCTTCTCTGCCATCCGTCACCGTGACTTGTTTGCTGAGCTGCCTCGTGATGATGAGGAAGGTGACACTGAGGAACTTGAAGATGAGGATGAGGAAGAGCATGCAGAAGAGGACGAGGACGAGGACGAGGACTATGATGAGTGATCCCATGGGGCGCTAGCATCGCTCTTCTCCCTTTTTGGTGTCTCGATGCCAAAGGGGGAGAATTAGTTCTATTAGGTTGTCCGTGGATTTGCATGGGTCGGGCATAAGCACTTGCAATTTTTATTCGTTATTTCTTGCTTATGTCCATTTAGCGTGAACTTTTAAATTCGTGGTTTGTGTTTTGTGGTTGAGACTTTATGTGGTTGTCTGGATGATACCTATGGACTTCATATCATGGATTATGCTCATGGCTATATCTATTCATATCCTATAGCTGGAGGTTTATCACGGAAGGCGCGCGCTCATAATGGTTATCCAATAATAATTGTGATTTTTGTCAAGGATGCCTATTCTCTACTTCGGTGGTATGTGCTTTTGCCCTTATGTCTATGGAATAGATTCACCTATTTGTGTGCATTTGTATTCCAATGCAAAACTCTATTATGCACACATTGATGGGGAGTCCCTTTCATAGTTACCTCTGTTTGTCTTGTGTCTTTCTCCTGCAAATTCTGGTATTGTCATCTAACACCAAAAAGGAGGAGATTGAAAGAACATTTCATGTTTTCCTTTGTTTTGCGTGTTAGATAACAATACTATGGAGACTTTTCATGTGTGCTAAGTGTGCAGGAAATTTTCAGGGGGGGCGGATAATCCGCCCCTCCAAGGGCCGGATAATCCGGCCTACCTCATCTCTCAAGGAAGCCAAGGCGCATCGCTCTGTGTCCAGTCGGATTTTCTCCCAGAAAATCCAAACTGGGGCAGTTTTTCCTCCCCAGGACGGATAATCCGGGTTTTTCGCAAGGGCCGGATAATCCGGCCCCCAGTTTTCGAGCAAAAGGAGACAAGGTGTGTCGCTCGGTATCCGGTCAGATTTTCTCCCAGAAAATCTGAACTAGGGCGGTTTTTCTTCCCCAGGCCGGATAATCCGGCCTTCGCATAGGACCGGATAATCCGGCCCCCAGAAGTTGATCAAGGACAAGCTCGGCGCGTCTCACTATGAGGGGGCGGATTATCTGCCGGATATTCCGAGTCTGGGGCGGTGTTTCCCCAGACCGGATAATCCGGCCCTCACTTGGGCCGGATAATCCGGCTCCCAAAGTGTGGAACGGCTGGTTTTTGGAAGGGGGTATAAGTACCCCTTCTTCCCCAACGTCCAGACCTCTTGATTCACTCGAATTTGACCAGACCTTGTGCAAGAGCTCTAAATCTCAATCTCCCATTTCAACCACCCGAAGGTCTTGATCTTTGGTGGAATTGAAGGAGGAGAAGTTCATCATCAACATCAAGAATCAAGCGCTTCAACTCCTCTCCATTCACTTGGAGAAATCCCTGATCTAGTATTCTTGTTAATACCTTGATCTTGTTATTGTATTTGACAACTTTGTTCTTGGAGCAGCTTGTTGTCATTTCGGGAGCCTCCAAGTTATTGTGGAGTTGTTGCCCCGCTAGTTGTGTAAAGGCGCCGGTGCCCGCCTCGAAGGGTACCTATAGTGGAAGGTGGATCAGGCCTGTTGTGGCGAGATCCATCGGAGAACAGGGTGAGGCCTTTTGTGGCGTTGTGGTCTTAGTACCGCCCACCTCTCCAACGCAGACGTACTTCCCCTAACAAGGAAGGAACTGCGGTCAAACAAATCCTGTGTCTCCGCGTGCTTCACTTCGGTTCACTCGTTCCTCTTCCACTCGCTCTTTACTCGCTAGTAGATAGTTTTGCATATAGGGAAATTCCACACATTAGTTTATCTAGAGAATTTACCTTTGTGCTAAGCCTAAAATTGAAAAAGAATTAAAAATTGGTGTAACACCTATTCACCCCCTCTCTAGGTGCCCATACAATCCATTTCACCTCCACCTTCTAGAAAGGGGTGTTGTGGGCTAGTAGAGCAGTTAAAACTGGTTATAAGTGGCAAGTGGGAAATGGTAGGTTGATTAAATTTTGGGAGGATGTATGGTTTGGTAACTCCCCTTTAGCTGTCCAATTCTGGGATCATTTCTAATCAGCAAACTTAAACTATCGCTGAGATTTGGGATGGTGAGCAGAATAGGGGGGATTTTAGGAGAACTTTTACTGATGAGCTTATGATCCAATGGCATGAGTTATTGGTTGTAGCTAGGTCTATTAACTTTTCTGATCAGGAAGACCAGCTTATCTGGCAATATGAGTCTAAAGGGGTCTATTCCTCTAGTTCCATGTATTCTATTATTAATTTTAGAGGTATTAAGCAAATTTTCTTGCTAGCTGTTTGGAAACTCAAAATTCCTCCAAGAGTTCAGATTTTCTTATGGCTGCTCTCTCAGAATAAAATCATGACTAGGGATCATCTAAGAGCTAGAGGTATTCCAAAAGCCCTGGAGTGTGAGTTTTGCAAAGAAGTTGAGTCTGTGCATCATTTGATGTTTGACTGCATTATTACTAGATCTCTTTGGTCTGATGTCTTTAGATTTTTCATATTCAAGTATGATTATGAATCTGTAGCTTGTAAATGGTTATGTAATAAGAAATTCTTACATTTCAATATAGTCACTTCAACTGTGCTTTGGGGGCTGTGGAATGTTAGGAATAGTTTAGTTTTTAACAGATCTTCTTGGATAAATATGAAACAGGTTTAGAATCTGGTGCTTTCTTATCTGTGAAATTAGAAGGTAACTTTCCATGAGATAGGAGAAGGAGAATCTGCAAGATTTACAACTCGCCTGTTGCAAAAACTCAAAAGACCTCTGAGACTCCCACCATGCTGACTTGCCCTGATTTTGGATGGATTTCTACCTGGAAGTCTACCTCGTTGGGGAAGACACATGGAGGGAAGGTGGCGCTGGACTATCTGCAGAACCACAAAGAGGAGGAGGACTCTATTCATGTAGTGTTCTGAGTTCATCTGACGTGTTCTCTAAAAGTCCGATGTTTGTCTTTTGAGTTGATGCAGACAGAGAGATCTTGTCTAGTTCTTCTCTCTCTGGTTTTAAGTCTAGCAAAGAGTTGTAAGAGGCAAAAACTCCCTAGTTAGTAGCTCTAGTTTTAGCTTTCTTTGAACTGTAAGACCTGATTTGTGTGGGGTGGTGATGTTTCTTTTCTTTATGAAATGGAACAGGGGAGAAATCCCTTTTGATTAAAAAAAAGGGGTCAAATTTTAATGCAGTTTTCATCGGACAAACAGTTCAGATTGTACAATTTATTCCTCAAGAATATAAGCTGCTATGCTGGCCTTGATCACTACAAATTTAGCAGTGAGATTTCCTCAGTGAGCCAAAGTTCAATCAAGCCTAGCTTGTATTTTCTCAAAGATTGTTTGGCCTATTTCATATAAAGATGTCATTATTAAATTAGTATTTAGAATGTGAATTATAGTGTATTCCAAATTAATTGCCAACAGTACCATTCCTATATAATTGGGTAGCTTGTACGAATCATCTACATTAACTAATAAACGGGTGATGAGCAGGAACCAAATACTTTTCAATTGGCCACCGATCAAACCGTTCCTCAGGAACGCTCTTGCAGCATCGGCTAGCAGGCACCGGCGGCAGCGGACACTGTTTGTCAAGGTATACATGGAGGGCCTTCCAATCGGCAGGAAGCTGGATTTGCTTTTGCTGGTTGGCTACGACAGCCTCCTCGTCAAACTCTGCGACATGTTTAAGACCCCCATCGCCTGTAAGTCAGTGTCTTGGTATAAAAGTCGTGAAATTATAGCCTTTTATGATTATTTTGGTAATAATCCAGCAAAGGAAGGGAGGGGGTATTCCTCCAGCAGTATCAGCAATTATAAAAGGAGGAAGACATTTCTCTTACTTTCATGCCCATTTTCACAACTTGCCCTGCTATAAACAAAAATTGTCGTGAATACTTATAAAATGGTATTCTTTAAAAGTAAAACTGATTAAATAAATAAGGACTCAGTGATTTCACTGACAAACAAATAAGTGCTCTAACACTGAACTATTAGCGCATCACATGGGAGGCCTGCTAGAAAAACTGCTTCTCTTTCCTTTTGACATCTCACTACCCGCATTGAAACCAACTGCATTAGCAAAATTTCAAGACAAAGGATTTGAAACTGTAGAATATAAATATGCAAACACATAATCTAGGGCACCAGACCAATGTAGAAATGAATAGATCTACTGCTAAGTTGTCGATGAACGACACTTCCATTATGAATCTTACGACCCTAGCTCTTATCGAGATACTAGCAACAGATATCATCCCTGCACCAGATTCTGAATTATTTGATCTTAAGAGTTCTTGTCTGACACATCAATTTGATATATTAATTAAATCCACGTGGTCATAATTTAAGTATGGAAATTCTTGTCAGATGCTGTATAATTATATGTTTGATACGATTAGATGCTGACATTACCATCAACAAGTTCCTGGCGTGAAGGCTGCTCATATTCTCATATATGAGACCAGGATGGTGACTGGATGATGGCTGGTGACGTACCCTGGGAGTGTGTGTCTGCATTGTTTAGATGATTAATCCATGTTTTATTTTTCGTTTAACTAATCTCAATTTATTTTTATTGATTTTGCAGAATATTCCTGACCAGTGTAAAGAAACTAAAGATCACAAGAGTGGGATATGCTAAGTAGCAAGCTTTATTCATATGGCTCACTATATTTTTTGTTTTATGCTCTCTCTCTCTGTAGATTAGTTGAGAAATATTTTATTGAAAACATATGTTAATCTGTGGTTATACTAACTGTGTATAGTATAAACCTTCCACCTTCTTGGTTTATAATTACTCCAAATACTCTCATTCTTTTCGTTGTTTCTTTGCCTGGCTTGTAAATACCATGGTAAAAGAGATACTTCTCCGAAAAAATAATAGATCCATTCCACCTTGGTGTATTCAAAATTATGACATCTATCTTGTCTTGCTGGTAAAGAGTATTTCCTGAGCTTCCATGTTTTTTCAAGTGCTGCTGTTCTAACCCGGACATTTTGCACATGGGTGCCACACACCCCCATAGATCCACCGTACGCGTGCCTTGAGATGAGCCCAATCTAAGTAGCATGAAAATCGATGAAATCTGTAAAATCTAGAATACAAGTCCAAGAGAGTACCGGCACGGGGTACGTACGACGGTGCAGGGCCTGTATGGACGTGTAGGCCCACGCGCGCATATTAATAGAGAGCTGCCACGGGACATGTCAGTACTGGAATCTCAATCAGAATTCGGCCGTAGAAAGGTCCACCCTCCCGTCGGCACGCCTTTCCATTAATTCCATCTTCTCCGGGGACGGCGGCCGGACGAAAAAAAGATTCTCTCCATCCGCTTAGATCTGGTGGCAGAAAGAACTAAGCAGACGCTTGTATACGTCGGCTCTACTAGGAACTCGGCAGATCAGGTATGATTGCTCAAATCTGAAGCTAATAGAGGTCGCCTACTGCGTTGAATCTTGGTAATTGCATTTTCCAGCGAGTTTATATCCGTGATCTTTGCAGAATGACAGACTGTTACAGGCCGAAGGTGAATAATTTCGGAAGAATCCTTGTTCTCGGAAGCCAGTCATTTATTACTAGACACAGTCGTAGAGGAAGATGAGCTTGAGTCGTCAGGCGACAGTACGAAGGATACATCTCATGGACATGGCATTGACATTTCAATTAATCTTGGTCGAACTCCAAATATTGTGCCTGTAGAGCGAGGTCCGAATGGGCTCGTTCGGAGGTAAGTTCAAACTCGATTTACTTGCTTTGTAAGGTAGCAAGCAGACGTTTACCATTGGTATACATTGATTTTTTTTGAGGACATGTCCAAAAATTTCGGATTGTATGTCTCGGTCGGGTGTGTTTTAGGCTGCTTAGTCTGAACTTAATATCTAATCCCTCCGTTTAGAAATATAAGATGTTTTAGGTTTGTGAAGCTAATGTATGTAGACACGTTTTAGTGTCTAGGTTATAAGATGTTTTAGGTTTGTGAAGCTAATGTATGTAGACACGTTTTAGTGTCTAGGTTATAAGATGTTTTAGGTTTGTGAAGCTAATGTATCTAGACACGTTTTAGTGTCTAGGTTCAAGTGAATCTACACGCTAAAAGAGTCTAGATACATTTACTTCACAAATCTAAAACATCTTATATTTCTAAATGGAGGGAGTACAGTTTAAAAAGGTGTTCATTTATTATGTGTTTCACCATAAGAAATAAGCAGTGCCTTAATGTGCGGCTTAAATGGTTCCTGTTAGTATATGTTGGCTGGAGAATGGAAAGACTTACTCCCCATTATATTTGATATATTAACATAGTTCACTAGAACAATCTAAGGAACTAAAACACCGGATGCAGGCACATGCGCGGTGCGATGCTGGATGAGAGAGCTGCAAGTGCGGGTCGACTATCTGCCCTCGAATGTGCTTTCCGTGGGTTCGCGAAAAGCCCAAACGAATGGATTTAGCTTGCCGAAATCATTCAATCGGTACAACCCAGGAATATTTGGACAATGTTATCTTATTAAAAAGAAAGGAAATGTTTGTTCGGTAGATCGCCTTGCTTTTCTTTCACTTTGGGGTTTAGTGGCAGCAAGAGGAAAAACCGAGAAGTACTGTGTCCTTTAATTGGACTTACGTTTGACTCGATGGGGGAAGCTTATGATTACTACAATCTATACTCCTGGGAATGTGGTTTTGGAATAAGATATGGAAAAAGCAGGATTAACGTGAAACGTGCAAAATGCATGCAAGAGCTTCTTTGCAACTGTTCGGTAGGTGTTACACAATCTGATTGATACGTTTGCTGGTAGCGTGTAATGACTAGTCAGTGTTGTATTTTTCTGACAGGGAAAACCTTCAAAGGAGAACAACTCTTCTTGCAGGTCTCAGTGTGCAGCTATGATAAGATTGTTGAGGTCGGATGATAAGGGTTGGTACATATGTGAGTTCAGGGCTACACACAATCACCAGATGCTTAGTACGGGATTGTACAGAATTTGTGTGTCCAAAAGTTGTAGAGATCTGACTATGACCGAGCATAGTTCATGGTCAATTATGTGACCACCGATGAGCTGGTCAACAATTGGTTTTGCTGATAAGGAAATGAACCTTGGTGTTCTGTGAGTTATCTAGGGCCTGCAATTTAACCCGGTGTTAGGAATTAACTTAACGGTAGTGAAACAGCGAATGTGTAAAAGGCTACCTGTCAATGTCTTCATGTGGGATGTTTGCCATATATCTCTCGGTGGAAAGCATAACGGGTAGAGGTGTTTTTGATGGGCAATGCCCTTAGTCCAATGATCTACTGAATATCTAGTATGCTGCGGTTTTAGAGGTTCTGGGATCTGGGATGAGTTTTCACCAAATAGAACAGCATCCTTTGGGGTTTCAAGGTCGTCGTTAAACAAGGCTATTCCGCTGACAATAGTCTCGGCCCATGATCTTGCGGCCTCAATTGATATTCTGTTAGGGAGCATAGAATTCTTTAGGGTAGTGAAGCCTGCTTGTTCATCGCGAATGTCTGCAACTACCATGATCCATGCACCGAGAAGTATTGTAGTAAAGAAATGGCATAACGTAATTAGTTTGGACAGTTACGCACCAGCGGAGCTTGTCTCTGCTACCTTGTTTTTTTCCTAAAAATTGCTTCGTCAGTTTGCAGGCGTATCCCACACTTGCTTTGGGGTATGTACCCTGAAGAAGTGTTGTCTGTTGTGTCGGTACATGTTAGTACTTGGAGATTAAAACAAGTGCAGATGTATGGTGATGAGCGTGACATGCTAACCTTGTGAATCAGACATATCTAGTTTCCCGCGGAAGATGTTGGTAGTAGTGTTGTTCTGAAGTATACATGGCAAAGATCGGAGACTACATCAAATGCAGTTAGCGACGAGTATAGAAATTAAAGCCTGAATGAATGAAGCATTTTCTTGTAGAATTGAGTTCTTCGGGCTGTTGCGTTGCTGAGCTCCTATAGCATTGTGTTTCTTGAAGAGCAGACCAAGCTCATGAGAAGCCTAGTTTTCAAAGAAATCAGACAGGTGAATATACCATTTTTTCTAGGAAATTGTTTTGTTAAGATAAGATGCCTAGATGTCTTACCAACTTAGGGAAGCTTGTGTGGATGAACTCCGAGATGTCGTTCGTTGAATCTGGTACAAAAGTAGCGGCCCGAGTTCTCGGACCGCTTACTGATGTAGAATGACAAGTAGTTCTGGGAGTGCTTGCTGATGGAGGATGGAAAGGGGGCAGTGTAGGTGAAGGCATTGACGACGCGGCTTTGTGTTTTGTTAAGGGAGCTGTGGCGACCTCTGTTTCGTTGTCTTGAGGTGTGTCCCAGGTGCTGCGAGTGTAGCAAATCTGATGTGGTTGTCTCACCTGAAGGAAATAAAATCATTATGTCTGGAGAACTGAAAGTCTGTTGGATGTATCTTTTGTAACTCAATATGAGGAGGGTTTGCAACATATTACCGGCGCTTTGGAGAAATCATAAGTTCCTTTAGCTAGATCTGTGGTAGGTTAAATAAGCCGAGGTCTAGATTGTCCAAGTAGAATATCTGGAGGATTATTGGCAACATCATTAGATAACAAAAATGTGGACGGCATCGCTGGGGATGTACATTTGTAGTATTATAGGTACCTGGAGGAAAACATGGCAACCGTATAGGTGGGTGACAGGTACCCGGTTATGTATGTCACTCTTAACTTGTAATGATGCAGCAAGGAGATCTTTGATGACATACTGGCACCAGTTAAAATCCGTGATCCTGTCTGCGCGTGCTAGGGCGCCCCAGTAGTCGATGGATGTGTAGTCATGTTTAGTAGAAGGAGCTAGCAAGTGTCCCATGACAAAGATGGCAAATGCAATCTGAAAACAATCTTTATCAATGTTGCTAGAACATTTCTCGGTTAGTGGCCTGGTGATAATGTTTTCTGCAGATTTCAGAATATGGCCGCCTCTCTCGGACATGCCAAGGGCACTTCTCATGAACTGGATAGTGGCCTCTGAGGCTTGAGCGTCAGTAGCGTGTATGTCTCTAGGACCACATGGTATACTAAATACTTTGTGGACATTTGAATCCCAAAAACGAATTTTCCTAGTATTGTCTAATTCAATGGACATGGATGGACCATATACTCGACTCATCACCCATTTGCTGAATTTCAGATTAAACCTACCGATGAGCGGGAGTGAGAGTATCCCACCAAACCCAATCTCGTTGACTAAGAATTTCTTGTAGTCATCAAATTTTGAAATGACCGAGAAAATGCGAGATACCGATGTCCTAGATGTGGGAGCAGGTCCACCATGTTTGTCGTCGTCATAGTTGTACCACTCCTCAGGCACGTTGGTAGTAGATCCAGATGAAAATGAAGTCATCCCGCGGAGATCGAACAGTAGCAAATAAAATTCATATAAGATTCAAATAAATGTAGGCATGTGTGTTGGAAATGGTTGATTGATGAGCAGGGATTAGGTTTGTTACCTTTCACGGATGGAGGCGTGGATGGGGATCGAGATCGAGGTGCGGGAGAGGACGGGTATGAGATATTTTATATGAGGCGTGTGCCAACTCACTGAGTATGTGTGATATGTTAATGATTAAAAGCGCATTCAATGCTCGTGTGTGTTGGTGGCCTAAGGGGGCAATAATTAGGATAATTCTAAGCAAACTGAAACTTATGTACAATAATCTCAGGGGTGGAGCGTGTGTAGACAACAATAACAAAGGAATAATGCCTAAATTGTCTTAACAAGAAGGCGAATTACAGACATTTGATGACGCGTAGCTCTATTAAGCAAGCTTGGTACAACTGTAACATAACGTGATGGAGATTACATCACACCGAGTATGGCTTAATGAGGAGTTGGGAAAAGCTAAAACTCTTAAAAATTGACTCAGTAGCTGAGCACTGAGATAGGGTCCGTGCGTGCAGGGTCTGGCTGGTTCAGATTTTCTGCACGAGGTAGAGTACTCCGGCGAGATTTGCAATTGCTAGAGCTGTGAGAATTTTCATATCTGAATCCAGCATCCTGGAGAGGAGATTCTTGTTCTGCAGGACAAGCTTTGAGATCCTGGGCCACTTAACGCTAACGAACTCGAAATAGTCTTCCTCCCACTTTTAGAACGTACATGCCCCATGCTTACAGAAGATATAAAATGTTCGGTTAGGTGAAGGGGATTAAGAAAATCGATGGACCAACAAGCACGGATAACAAGTAGGCTACAGTGATCTTACCCATTTCTCGGCGCATGTGTAGAAATGTTTCCCTGGGTTCTCTGACGTCTTGGATACCCACCACTTAACGTCACCATTGGCACAGAACGGGCACTTCATCAGAGGTAGAGGAGCAAAAAAGAGAGGTGGCTTGCAGTACGCGGCCGCCGGTAGAGCAGGAGACGGCCGTGTTGACCAGGGCTAGGAGAGAATCGAATAGAGCAGACGCTAAGCCTAAAACAGATTAGCACTTCGCTGGAGAAACAGAAGGCTGTATGAGCGGCCGAATAGATAGGGTGGGTGGGTGGGGGGGGGGGGGGCTGTGAATAATGAAGATAAACAGTGCTGGGATGTTTGCATTTGTGCGGCCACCCTCCAACGGGAAGATTACTTTCGTGCCCTGCTTCTATGATGTCTGGTGGGACACCCCATTGGTGATGTGAGGGCCACACGCGTACGGCTACATGGTATAGGATGACAGCGGTAAATGTGAGAGAAAGCAGATACGCTCTGTAATACAGAGTCGGTATATCCAGCGGGAATGGGTCCGGGACAGATGTCGCTGGTTGGCATCGGGGTGGGTGGCACCCAGGAGCTGCATCGCAATTCTCCTGCTGTTCTTGCTAAACTGACTATAGTTCACTAATAAGGAACAGATTGAGATTGTATAGAAGAATGAGGTTTTTTATTTTGCAGTCTCCATGTTTGCTGAAAAAAATTACTAAAGAAATAGGACAGTCTGAGCACTAATCACTTTTCAGCATGGGTTGGAACAGCTTCTTTCGCTGGCATTAAATGTTTCAGATCAAGCAAAATATATATTTTGCACTTAATTGCCATCTTTTAAAGAAAGATCTAGTACTAGTACTAAAAGACTCACTATGACTATGTATGCATCCGAGAAAGAAAAAAAAAATACCAAGAGAACATTATGCTGGTATTCTTTGAGTTTTTGGACATTGTCGTCTACGGGTCCATCTGAAAAGCCTAGTTCGCAAATCTTTGGTTGATCTTAAATCAACAAATCCCAGTGATTGGTCCGTAGAAAGATGAAAAATCCAAACCTGGGAGAAACAGAGCTTAAATGTAGTCAATATGTATACCAGATGTTACACTTCACAATCCTTCATTTCAGCTAAACTTGTATCATGCTGAACAAAGAAATAATTATCCACGGGACAATGAACAATGATGTGCTTTTTGCAGCAGTAACGCAATTATGAAGAAGTATTGACAACATGGAGACCATATATTATTTGACAGCAATGGTTTTCAGCGTGTTCTGGTCTCACTAACATCATATGGAACTTGGCCACAAATATTTCATTCTAATATATGAATTAATAATTTCCAAGGAATTCCTTGTTATTTTGTTCATGCCACTTCTCCTTTTTGTTTGAAGGAACCCAAAGCTTTTTGTACTGCAAGCACCAAACGAGCTTTCATGCCTGATTACTTCATCCAGCATTCGCTGATGTCATGTAATCTTCACCTTCCCTTGCCGGATGCTGAGTCCTGAAGCATTGGGAACAGTCCCATTTTCCATGTTGACTAAGCTACACCCCTTTTCCTTCCTTACTTCCTGGGATACCATCCATCTCCTCACCTCCTTCGCCTCTTCGAGTCTTCCATGCAATGCATAGATGTTAGCAAGAAGGACATAGTTCCCGGCTTTGCCCGGTTCGATCTCAAACAGGTTCTCAGCAACCTCCTTTCCCAGCTCAAGGTCCCCACAATTCAAGCAAGCTGCAAGTAGAGCTCCTAAGACTGAAGCATCTGGCTTAACTGGCATCTCATCAATGAATTGCTTCGCCTCGCCAAGATGGCCAGCTCGTCCGAACATGTCAACCATGCAACAATAATGCTCACTCCTAGGCGTGAGCTTATAAACCTTAGTCATCAAACTGAAGTACTTGCGCCCTAGTTCAACAAGTCCGCTATGGCTGCAGGAGGAGAGAACACTGACAAATGTAATGTGGTCCGGCACGATGCCCTTCTTCAGCAATGTCTCGAACAGATTGATAGCCTGGCCTCCTTGTCCGTGCTGCTGAAATGCAGTGATCATGGCGGTCCATGACATTATAGACAAGTGACCCTCTGCTACCTCGAACACTCTGCGAGCATCATCCAAACGGCCAGATTTGGAATACATGCTGACGAGCGACCTAGCAACTACCTGGCTGCCCACAAACCCCGCCTTTACGACACGGGCATGCAAGCTAGCTCCCAAAGCCCATGCTGCCAGGCAGGCTGTAGCTTGCAATACAGTAGCAAATGACACATCATCAGGCAAGACTGCACCCCTGACCATGGACCGGAACATTCTACAAGCTTTCTCAACGCGATTCTCATGGATGCAACCAAGAATGACAATGTTCCAAGTGAAGACATCCCTGCAATCTGCAGCATCAAACAAAGCCAGAGCTTGCTGGGAGCAGTCGCATTTTGTGTACATTTCAAGAAGAGCGTTGGTAACGCACAGGGCACTCATATCCAAACCCACCTTAACGATGCACGCATGGACCTGCCGACCAAAATTCTCAGCCCTGGCCCCGGCGCAGGCGCTCAGTGCACTCGACATGGTCACCTGGTCCAGCTGTACATTGTGCCTCACTGACGCGAGCTCCCTGAACACTCGTAGCGCCACAAGATACATTCCACTCCTGGTGTATCCCACGAGGAGCGCGTTCCAGGACGCCACGTTCCGGAGCGGCATTTCGTCGAACACCCTGGTGGACGACGATATGTCTCCGCCCGTGGCGTACGCGTGAACCAGCCCGGTGTACACGAAGACGTCAGCGAGCGACGCGATCTTGGAGGCGCACGCGTGCACCTGGCGTCCATGGACGAGTGGGAGCCCCGCGCAGGCGGCGAGGACGGCGGAGATGACGTGGGGATTGGGGCGCAGAGCACGGCGGGAGGAGGACAAAAGCTCGCGGGAGAAGAGGGAGAAAGCGAGGGCGGGCTGAGGGCGCGCCAGGCGGGAGATGAGAACGACGTAGGTGCGTAGGTTGGCGGGGGAGAGATGGTGGGCGCGGAAGGCGCGGAGCGCGGCGTCGAGACGGTCTGTGGCGGCGTAGAGGGAGACGAGCTGCGTGAGGAAGACCGGGTTCCAGAGGCGGCCGGACACGAGGAGGCGCGCGTGGAGCCGCGCTGAGTGCGCGGGGCTGGCTGGGCGGAGCGCCTCGCCGCCTCGACCCGAAGGGTCGTCAGCTTGTGGACGCTGGTCACGGTCACGTAACATGGATGATGGCTGGTGGTGGTGGCGCTCGCGCTGCTGGGGTGTCGCTGCTAACGCGGCTCGCGGGCCAGCCGCACCATAGTGATAGTGGTGTTCGAATTTGCTTTGGTGGGCTGGCCTCGAAAGGAACTGTCGAGTGATAGTGGTGTTCGAATTTACATGTCGTACTCACTCCGTGTGCGAATAATGTAATTTTGCCTTTGTATTCGGCCAAAAAACATTACAGTGCTTTGGATGTATGAATTGGACCTCGGAATCGGGGAATCTGGAAATCGAGAGCTGTTTCCACCGTTTGGACAGCGCTAGGAATCATACCCAGGAAACCAAAAGCAATTCCACAACCCACCTATCGCGCGTGTAAAGAGCCCGCTCGGGATTCCGAGCTCCACCCCTCGGAAAGGCACGGAAACCTCCCCCGCACTCTGCCCCGACCCTGCATACCCGTACGTGAGGTGAGAAAACAGCTTCGCCTTCCCTGCTCTCCCGATCCGGCGCAGGACCTCGACCGCGACAGGTCCACCGGCGGCGCCGCCGCCCGTCGGTAAGCTCCTCCCCACCCGCCTCTCTCTCCTCTTCCTTCCATCCTCTTCCCCTTCCTTCCGACCGTCCTCTCCCTAGCCCCCCAGGAACCATAGGTCCACCCGACGAGGGGGAAATCGGTGCCGGCGGACAGCGGCGGAAGGGGATTGGCGCCGGTGGACGGCGGCATGTAGGGATTGGCGCCGGCGTCCTCTTCCCTATCCCTCCCCTAGCTAGCCTTGGCCCAGGGATCTCCCCGTCCGTGCAACAAGAACAGGAGCAGGAACAACATGAGGAAATTTTGTGTCATGTGTTCATTTGTTTCAGATCCATAGTTAAAAAAAATCATGTTTTACAAATTGTTGCATATCTGAGGAGAATAAGTAGGTGGTGGTTGTTCATAATTATTTTCCATTTTCTACAAATGTTTGCAAGAACTTGAAAACTATTTTGATATTATTATGTGTGAAAATAATAAATAAACATCAAATATGCACATACTATTTTGTATACATATAGAGAAGTTTATATTATAAAAACTCAGAACAAAATATCCAATTCCATGGTTTGTACATCCAAATAAGATTTAGAATTGGGATCTATCCTTTGATTTCAAAAGAAAATTCCAGGCACATCCAAACACTGGAATTGAAAATATAGGTCATTTTGTTTTCATCTTGGATTTGAAATTTCTAGTCCAATTCAATTCCGAGCAAAAAATCATACATCCAAACACAACATTAGCATTAAACTAACTTCATAAAGAAATCTAGCAGCATCTATGATATAGAAGGGATCCTAGGGGAAATTCGATTTGGCTCCTAGGTCTAGATGCTCCTGCTTACTAGGCCAATCAGTTTGTTCCATGTGGAAGCCCATGCATATATATTTTATTGTATTGATCGCAGTATATCAATTATTGAACACTGCCCCTAGTCCACAACCCACCACGTTGAATACTCAACCCGTTTACATCTTGCCGACACAGATGGAGTCCAACGATCTGGACCCACGGACACGCCGGAAACCACGCGTCGAGCACCACCAGGACCATCTATGGTTCTTTCCAAATCCAGACATCCCAATTGCCTCAAAAAATCCAGACATCCCAAGATCCATGGCATCCTCATCGTCCTCCCATAGCTCCCAGGAGAATCACCCTCTGCCGTTAAAGGCACATCGCCTTCCCTAGTGTCCCTTGCAAGATTGATTCCCCGTACCAAAGCACATCCATGGTAGTAGTGGTTCCTGGTCGCCGCCGGCGTGGAGGAGACTCGTTGGGGGCTGGCTATCTTGGCGGCGAGTTAGACGTCGCTGGAAGAGGTCGTGGAGGAAGGTACAGGTCGCGTTGTGAGCCTGCAGTAAGCCAACGCAGACGACGTTGGCGACGGTGGTGCCAGCGGAGGGAGGTGCGGCCAGTGTGGACCATCCACGGCAGAGCGACACCATGTCGACGGCCTACCGAGCTAACTCGCCGGCACCACAAAACAAGCTCATGTTATGCCCGTGTGTTTACATTTTCTCTTTCGATTTGGGTATCTTTTGATGTTCTAGTAAAGTGTAGTAATGGAGGAACGATTACAATACCTTCCAGTCCTCTGCCATTATTCCCCATCATGACTTTTCTTTTCATTTTATTTGTAAAATTACAAATTGTTTTATAGAACTGTAGATGTTTTGATTTAATTCTCGCTTGTTACAACACCGAATTTGATGTAACATTTGGAGTATGTCAGTAGTGAGATTTCTTACCTTAGACATGAACATGATCAAAATCTGAATCTAAACATCAGTAGAGTCCACACATTTTGTTTGCCACAAATAGTTTGTACCTACAGGCTACATTGTCGATTATTGCAGTAAACACCAAATCTGGGAGCATCCATGCTAGATCATTATTTAAATCTGAATCTAAACATCACTAAACACCGAATCTGGGAGCATCCATGCTGGATCATCGTATTTGAATGTTTAATTTCACCTTGGACTTCTAGCCAGTATCCCAGAGGAGTCGCCGCCCTGTTCTTTGTCCCTAAGCGAGGATAGCAGTGCACGGTCCAAGTAGAAACCTGCCATCCATACCAGCAGTCCACGACAGGCCCACCAGTACATAACAAAATACCAGCACTATAATAAGCCAAATACTATAGTCTATGTCACACTATTGTAGGCAGCATAGATCATGGAGCACATTTTTGTGGTCCAAATATCAAGAGCATGTGCACTCGGGTGCCAAAACTCTATGCCCAGATCCTAGCAGATTCATAATCAAAAAGGTGGCTGGCCCAAGAAAGAGCTGAATGGCCCAATCCTTTTTTGACGGAGAGGCAACCGCTGCCTCCACACCTCAACCCCATCGCCGCCGTCTCCATCCTCCTCCCAATCCCTCCCCCTCATGTTCCCGTGCGGCCACGCCGGGCCGCACCAGGCGGCCAACGCTGGCCTCCACTAGTCCTCCCTGCGACTCCTCCCACTTCATGCCACCACCCGGAACATCGCCAGGCAAAGCTCGGGTGGCACGGCGGCTCCCTCGGTCGTCTGGTGGGTTGGGGCGCTCCACCGGAGGTGATGTAGGACGGCAGAGGCAACCAATGTGCGCCAGTGATGCAAGCGGGCGACAGCAACGTGGAGAAGGTAGGTCTGAGCGGGCGGCCATCTCGCGCATCTTCCCCTACTGCTTCTCAACGGCTTCGGAGACAGCCTGTGCATGTGCTATTGGGCTTAACCCGCATCACGAGGAAGTCTATGGCACCGGCCCCAAGCATGGTGGTGGTGGCTTCCCCCTCCGTCGGAGGTGGTCGGCTGGCTGGTTGTGGCAGATTGCTTGATGCCACATCTAGCTTGGTGGCGATTTGGGAGGCGTGGCCACCCGTGAAAACCGAGTTCTGAATCCGGTCATGGCGGGCAATGGCGGGGTCATTGCATCGTAACCTTATTGAAGGCATCGCCGATGCAACCACCCTCTACCTCTTGCACTGCTCCAGGGGAAACCCCATACCCGTGTATTCTTATCAGACGATGGTCGTGCTTTAAGTGTCGCTCTCCCTCATGGGAATTGTTTTTGGAGTAGTGATGTCTACGCACTTCTATTCTTGTAGACAGTTGTTGGGCCTCCAAGTGCAGAGGTTTGTAGAACAGCAGCAAGTTTTCCCTTAAGTGGATCACCCAAGGTTTATCGAACTCAGGAAGGAAGTGGTCAAAGGTATTCCCTCTCAATCAACCCTGCAATCAAGATACAAGAAGTCTCTTGTGTCCCCAACACACCCAATACACTTGTCAGGTGTATAAGTGCACTAGTTCGGCGAAGAGATAGTGAAATACAAGTGGTATGGATATAAGATAACAGTGATAAAAAATAACTTGATGGCGTGGAAAAGACTAAAATAAAACTGAAATAAAGATGGCAGCAAGCAAACATGTAACAGATCTAGTAGCAAACGGTGTTTCAGTGCTTAGAAACAAGGCCTAGGGATCATACTTTTACTAGTGAACACTCTCTCATAAATATATCCTCTTTATGATACTACTCTTAACTACTCTCCGGTTGGACACTCTAATCGATGGTAGGGCTATAACCACACACCTCAAAGTAAGCCTTTCCCATCTAGAAAACCCCACACTGTCACCTTGAGTACTAGATGAGTCCAACAAACACCACAATTTCATAGAAACATTCAAATCCAAATATAACTCATAACAAGTATTTGTAATCTCTAGCCTAAGTGCCACCATGGTGAGCACGCTATCACTTTCACACACATGGGGAGAGCAGAGATTCATTAAAGAACTTGAGTAGCAGAATAGATCTATAGATTACAAGCTCATGATCTCAATAAGATCATGCATAGAGAGAGAGATGAACACATAGCTACCAGTAGAACCCTTAGCCTCGAGAGAGAACTACTCCCTCCTCATCATGGGAATCAGCAATGGTGATGGAGATGGTGGTGGAGATCGATGGAGATGGCTCCGGGGGCACTTCCCCGTCCCGGCAGGGTGCCGGAACAGAGACTTTCTGTCCCCCGAATCTCCCCTTCGGTGGCGGCGGCGCTACGGAACTTTTCGTGGCTGGAGGCTTGATTATTTAGGGTTTATGCATCAGGAGGCTTCTTATAGGCGAAGAGGCAAGGTCGGTGGAGTGCCAGGGGGCCCACACCACCTGGTGGCGTGGCTAGGGCTAGCCCGCGCCACCACATGGTGTGGCCAGGCCCTGGCCCTCCTCCGTCTCGTATTATGGCTCCGTGAGTCTTCCGGGAAAATATCAACTTTGGCTTTTGTCCGGTCCAATTCCGAGAATATTGATTTTCTGACTTTCCTGGAACCAAAAACAGTAGAAAACAGGCAACTGGCACTATGGCACTTGTTAATAGGTTAGTCCAAGAAATCATATGAAAAGTACTCCAAAGTTGGAACAAAACACAAGAAAGTAGATAAAACCAAGCATGGAACATCAAAAATTATAGATACATTTGCAATGTATCAACATCCCCAAGCTTAACTCCTCGTCCTCGAGTAGGTAAGTGATAAAAAGAAAGAATAATTTTTGAGGTGACATGCACCATCAAAGACTTGATCAAAGTATTTGTAAAACATTCAAAGCTAGGATCATAGTACTTCAATCATAACATGAAAGACAAAGTTCTAGAAATAAGCAAAGAAACTATGATGCAACATGAAAAGGCACAAACAAAAGATTCATGAATAACAATGCTTGCAAGACGTTTGTTTGTTTCACATAAAGAAAACATAGCATAATAGTATACAGCTTGTCCCTCAATCAAATATAAATGCATAGGACACCTCGAGATGTAGTGCAGTTCGCGGTGCATGCCAATGTCGTAGCTGCCCAAGCGATGTATCCCACCCAACTCATCGTCTGAGTCCTGGTTGGGTTCTTCCTCCGTGTAGCGCTTGGCAATCTCGAGGAGGCCCCGGATGTTGTCGAGTGTTTCATAGACCCTCTTGATATTGGCGACCAGGGGTTTGTACTAGCATGCATTCTTGAAGCAGTGGATCGCCGTATCCGCGTGGATGCTGGAAGCGTTGATCCACAGGTCCTTCCACCATTGGACCCAGTGGCGAGTTGACTCGCGCGGTCCCTGGGTGTAGCGTTCTAGGTCCTAGATGGTGGTGGAGCGGGTGTAGGAGCCCTCGAAGTGCCTAACGTAGGCGTCATGCATATCTTCCCACGAGTCGATGTTGTTCTCGGGGAGAGTGTTGATCCATTGGCGAGTAACTCTCCATATCATCAAGGGGAGGTAGAAAGTAGCGAGTATATCCGTATGGCCGACGATCCCCATCACCATGAGGTGTGTGTTGATCCACACCGCTGGGTCGTACGTGGGATCAAACTTCTCGATCTCCTTCGGTGCTTTGAAGGTGGATGGGTATTACTCGGCCCAGATCATTGGTCCGAAGCACTGTGGGCTGATCTAGCTAAGGGAGTCTCTAGGCTCGGGCTCGCGGTTGCCGCGATTAGAGAGGGTGTTCCTTAGCTCATGTTGCTGGCGAGCTCGCCAGGCTTGGTTGTTCATGATGTGGGTCCGCATGTCGATTGGCTGACCATTGGCAGCGACCGTGTTATGCACCGGTCGCGCCTCGTTGGTGGAATTCACGGGGTTTTCTACCCGCGGTTGGAGCTGTTATGGCTCGGGTGGCGGGAAGTTGGCGACATTGTCGACCATCCTTGGGATGCTCAAAGACGCGCGACTGCCAGTCGAGCGGGAGTACATCTGCCCCCGCGGCTCTACTCCTGTGGTTTGTTGCTCGACTGCTCTGGCGAGTAGGGCCGAATCATATTTGACCTGAAGCATGCCCTCTCCCGTAAGGTTGAGGTTGGCGATTACGGCCTACCTCACAATGACATTGTCCATCAGGGTGGAGTAGAGTGGGAGCCCATTGGGGTCGAGCTCCTGAGGTGCGATCAGGATCCGTGGCTACTCCGAAGGAGGCGAGCGGCGGGGTTGTGGTGGATCTCTACATGCGAGTGTCCCAACTATTGGGCGACTGCCACCTGGTGGGGCGTTGCAGCAGTGATCGAGCTGGTCCACACGTACGGGGTCACGCTCGTCATCGAAATTGAGGGAGCGGCCTTGAACGGTGGGGTTCAGGCAGCTCCTGATGCGGCGCTGGTGGTAGAGCGACAGCTCCTGCATCGTTTGTTGCTCGAGGTGAAAATTTTAATCCTCAGCCTTCTCCATGATCTTTGATACCTCCAGCTATTGGCGATATTCCTCGATCTCTCCCACTGTCACTGTCGGTGGGAGGGGAATGGTGAAGGGATCTAGAGGCATGCTTCTACCCGCCATGTAGATGACATTGTAGCGGTTGGCTCTAGCTCGCGCCTCGTCAGGGGAATCCGATCCGGAATCTGAGTCAAAGATCCTGAGGATGGAAGGATCCTTGAAATCCTCAACGTTGGAGACTCGCATGATGGAGTCCTCATACCATACGACGGTGATTGATCCGGAGGCCAAAGAAGGGCCACTGAGTCAGTGTTGTTGCGGAGAGTCATGTCGCTCCTGGCCGCATCGCTGGCGGTCGAGTCGTATTCGGAGGTGAGGTGGGTGATGGAGCAGACCTGCTCCTCCGAGAGTAGATCGTGTGGAGGCGAACCGTTGGTGGCGATGAATCCTGCCATTTCCGCTAGGTCGACGGCATCCGTGAACCCGACAAAGAGGATGATGGTGCCAACTGACATCACCACAACGTGGGTGACCGGGCGCGACGCCGATATGTAACTTCTCGACGGGATCTAGAGAAATCCGCCGCTGGCGACCATGTGACTGATAGAGATCGACCGATCGATTGGAGTGTAGGGTCTCGCTGCAGATCTGAGGCTTCACTGGCCAAGCCCCATAGTGGGCGCCACTATCGTGGGAATGACCACAACAATCGCTACCAGGGGTAGCGATTGATATGATTGGGGGCAAGAGCGAGTCGCCATCCGTTGAACGAGATTGGGAGCAAACACAAGGGTTTACCCAGGTTCGCCCCCATAGGCTAAAGACCTACTTCCTGCTAGATTGTACTATCGGCGAGTGGATTACAAGATCGGTGATATCCCACAAGTATAGGGGATCGTGTGTAGCCTTTTTGATAAGTAAGAGTGTCGAACCCAATGAGGAGCTAAAGGTAGGATAAATGTTCTCTCAAGTTCTATCAACCTTTGATACAACTCTACGCACACTAAATGTTTGCATTATCTAGGAAATAAAACTAGAGCAACAATACGAGTACTAGAGATAGCTTTGCATGATAATAAATAACAAGAAAGTAAAGTTAGTTTCTGTAGCAATAAAATACACTACACTATCAGAACCATGAGTGTGGAATAGTGGTGGTAATTGAGGTGGCTTTGTCCAAGTTTAATTAGCAAATAAATCGGGTTCAATGTCTTCGATGCAGTTTTCTATGTGGGAGAGGCTAAATATACATGCGCTTTACTACTTGGAATTACATGTACTATATGATTGGATTGTTAGCAAACATACGTAACTACTAACAATGTATTAAGGTTTCCCCAACCATAGCCTTAAGTTTAATGGTCCTCTTACTCCCATACGTGCAACGTTCCGGTTCGCGTCCTCAGGTTTCTGTCACTCCGGCAGAACTTCCCCTTCCTATTACACATACTACAAACCCTATGATGTTTAATCCATGCGCGCACAAATATAATAGACACCAAAGGACTATACCATATCAACATACATCTCTAATGAACCAAAGACGTTCAACCATTCAATCTAAGAACAAAGAAACTACACAAACATGACATAGATCATAGGATTATAACTTATAGCATCAAACACCACGTTTACATAGGACGGTACAGAGGTGTGTGGGAGGATGAACCACTGCATACTAGGAGGATTAGGTGATGGAGATGGCGATGAAGATGGTGAAGAGGGCAGCGGCGGTGCGGGGGACTCCTTACCCGCCACCGGTATCATGGGGGAGCACCGCCCTTAGCCTCCTTCCTTCATGGATTCTTGGGAGCCCTCCCCCATGGAGATGGGATCCATGGGGAGGCAAAAACGTGGCTTTGGTGGCTGCAAATTCGTGGGTGGAGGTCTCTTCCACGAATTAGGTTTCCTCCCTTTATATAGCTTCTCGGATTCCTGTCACCCCATCTTGGGCTGCAGTAAATCGGGCCCAGCGGGCCCGTCTAGACTCGGAATCAGCTAAATTTTATGTCCAGAACATTTGTCGTGAAATTTCATAACTTAGTAGTTGAAGAGTTTTCCGCTTGACGCTGTTTTCGACCCAAAACATGACCATATTCAAAAAGAGTTCTGAGACAAATTTCTGGAAAATCCCAATTTGACTTCAACAAGGTTTCCACTTTGTATTCTTGGTAATTCCTACACATCAAAGTGTAAAACAAGAACATTGTGTACTTTTGCAACTATTAGTAGGGTAGTCCAAATAAATCATAAACTTTATATAAAAAGAAGTGTCAAAAGCATAATATTAGCATAAAACCATCAAAAAATATAGAAATGTTATGGACGTATCAATCGGCGAGCTTGGCGGCTAGGCAGGGAGTCGCTTGGATGTGATAGCTAATAGGACGTAAGTACAATGAGATCCCTAGGGAGGTTTATATTGAGTCACCTTGCTAGGGTTACAAGATTACAACTGAATTAGTTTAGGTTTCAGAAGATTTGACCTAATCCGATTAGGCCTAACTAGGATCTTAGGCTTCCATCTTCAGTCACCGGGCTTCATCTGAAGCGTTCTTCCACTCGCTGTGGTCCTGTGCCAGTCATATATCCCTTCTGGGCATACCCCGATTGGCATATCCCCATCAGTTCCAAAGGCAATAACTCGGTTCCTAGGGGTGGCGAGTATGGGACTATGAAAACCACATTCCACTGTGGCCTCCCATACAAGCCTTCGCATGTTTAACCTCCATCACTGATATCACCTCATCAACAAATCCCGATCTCCCGTCATACTAGATTCTTTGCATCTGATACATCATTAGGATGAACCAACACCAACAGCTAAGCATGGCTAAGCAGGACACAGATATAAGCTCTAGCAGTGCACACAAGCCAAACCTAGTTATGCTAGGAGTAGTGGATCAGTTAATATAAGCTCAAAGGGAGCAATAAAACAAATAGGATACTCTATCTATCGATAAAAGACCATAGTAGAAACACATGCATTGTGGCAAGAATTGAAATACTTTGAAAGCATGTGATTATATCATGGTAGGGCTATGCTTTCCTTTGCCCGTTGATAACCAAAATATAGATTTTCGGGAGTCCTATACTTGAATTTATTATAATTGGTCAATTATTGATCTTCGATGTTTGATCTCGTACTCGATCTCAGATTCTACCGAGAAGAAGAAAAACACCAGAAAGAAAGGGAAAAAAATCAACACATGGCACCGATGCAATGGTCAAGCAATAACGATGACATGCCAAGTTAAAGGTTACTGAATGAAACCCTATTACATGATTGACCATTTTAAACAGGGTCTGAGGGTTGTAAACCCTAATACTGGGAAACCTCAGAATCACCTGCGGGGTTCATTTTGTTCTCTAATTAAACTTGTTAGTTGAAGTTGATTAACAACGCATGACTTACAATGCTAACGTGTAGATCTCACTTTTCTTAACATATTGATACATTATACATATTTTTCTAAATTAGTTATGAATTTTAAAAGACTTGTTCAATTTCTAAAATATTTAAAAGGAATTATGACACCAGGCTGACGTCACCATGACATTAGCATGGACGTTGAAGCGTTTTGTACATAGGCCTATCTACCTTCCTAGATGACTAGCGGGCTTGCGACACGTCAGTGTGCCACCTTAGCCAGGAGGGGCCCGCCACAGGTTTGACTTGGGTTGACCGCGCGGTGAACATCGTCTCACACGGACGATCACCCAGCGGCAGCGCTATGGTGCGTGCGCAGACGCACAGATTCATGGATCGGGAGCGCCTAAACACAGGCGACCTAACTAGGGTGGCGCGAGGTCCTGGGGTGGCCAGGAACCTCGCCGATAATGACCAGAGCGGAGCCCTAACAACAACACTTGGTGACACCATGAACCAGAGCACGTGGAAGCCAAAGGGAAGGTTGGGGAAAAACGCTGGCTCAACCTGAGCGTGTTGGTGGCGATGGGGAGGACGAAGGAGGATGGTGGCGACGCCATGAACACAGTAAGGTGACCTCGATTTCGGTGCTATGGTGTATCCCAGCAAGCGTACTTTGGTGGAGAGGACCAGGGAGGCAAGGTAGAGAGGATGGAGAGCTCAAAGTAGCTCGAGCCAATGTCTATCGGCGGTGAGAGATAACTGTCGTGGGGGTTGGGTTCAAGATCGCATGGAAGAAGAACGAGGCCAGGGAGAGCGAGGGGAGAGGGCCTATGAGGGAGAGGATGAGTATGAGAGGCATTTTTCATGGCGGTCTTATCCTATCTTCTAGTTTGGCGTACGGCGATGATCTCCTCGCTGCATCAACAGTGACGCATAGGGCACATGACTGCTCCATTGCTCCAGGAGGAAGACAATAGGGAGGCTGAACCATAACTAGGATGGGCCTTGCTGGGCTACTGCTGGGCCAAGGGATGTTGTGCGTGGGCGGCCGATAATAGAGGCAGGGAGATGGGCCGCGGCCTGGTGCTGGCTCTGGCTCATTTTTTCCTACAAAGCATATTTTTCCTTTTTATTTCTCACTTTCCTATTTTGCAAAACCATTTGAATTTTTTTGTGGACATTTCAAAAGTTACCAAAGATTTGTGAAAATATTTGAAACACTATGGTGACTCTGTAATACATTTGAGATCCACACTTCTTGAATTTTTCAAAATAATCAAAACCATTTTGAGAAGGTTTTCAAAGAGAGAAAGAATATAGAGTTTAGGGTTTTGCTACTATTCTTTTTTGCATTTATTTTTGTGAGCAAAAATATATATGATGCTCATGGAATGCACAAAAAGCCCTAATTAGGACACTAATAAAACTATGGGTGCTATAGATCTTTTCCCCTTACGAGAATCTCGTCCCGAGATTCCTATGGTAGGAAGAGAGAATAAAACATGGTACACTAAGGATAAGAGGGAAACACACTAAACAACACACTGAGTATTTCATGGTCAACTCAGGAAAGAGTGTTCAAGAACAAGTCTGAGATGATGAACACGAAACACATCAAGGTAAAGGCGGAAAAAAAGGATATGGTTTTAAGTTGTTAGATAAATGGTCTTCATAAGGATTGAGACCATGGAGTTTGCAGAAGAGTTTAAACTTCTGAGGGAAGGAGGCTTCCAATAGAAAGAACATGAACATAGACTTTTAGAGGTGAAACTCTACTAAATGACTTAATTAGATATTTCATGGGTAAAAATATATGGACCAACAAGACCAAGTTGTTGAATTACTTTTGACATGAAAGGGTCACTCTTTTGTTCACTAGAAGGCCAAGACAGAAAGGTTGTTTGTGGAGAGGACTCATAAGAGTCACAAAAAACATGTAACAAGAGAAACTTGTGAGTACCAAAATCATAGTCACTCTTTGAGCATGTTTGTAAAGAACAGAAGGAACTCTTTATTCATCTAGGTTTATCAAAATCCTTTACAAAGATCATGATAACACTTTACACCACTAGATGGATAGGTAACATTATTCCCGATGACACGAGAAAAAGAAACTTCATTCTCATACTTTAGTTACTTGTCTCAACAAAACACTTGCTAACATAAATAGGTCTAGAGGATTGATCGAAATACATTTAGAAACTCTACTTTAAATGTTCTCCATGATGTTCAGAATACCAGACATCAAGTAAAGGTCAGACTTTGGATATGAAAGAAACCATATGCACAAATTCTAGAATAAGTCATAGAAGAAGCCTCATGAAGAGTGGTTTTTATTTCTGAATCAAGAGAATATGATAGTAGGCCTTTCGGCTAATTGATCCAACCATTACATTAACCTTGCAGTACTTTCAAAGAGACCTTCGTAAAAACCTTGACTAACACCAACCATTGTTGCTGCTTGAGATCCAGCTCTGGTTAGGCGGGATGATACTTCAGACTCAGCATGTCTGAATAGAAAGTTGCAACATTTACCACAAAGGTAAAGTCACTAGATTCTCAAGATATGGACTATAGTGTCAAGCTCTAGTAGACTGAGCTAGAATTTCTAGACCCATGTATTGGCAACTTTTCGAAGGACAACTGCACACACACATGAAGTACTTGCAACTAAATACAATTGTGTCCTTATAGGGATCATTTAAGAAGACATTGAAGTTTTCAAACTTATCTTCATAAACAAATCAGTTAGTGGCTTAGTGTGCATAAAGAAACTTATTGAAATGTGGAGTGCCATTCTACCATATCGAGAACACTTCGCACATGCTTGCCCGACTTGAAATGATTCTGGAGGAACAAAGATAACTCTACAGGAATCCACATCAACATCTTTCAACAATTGTACGTGAATCAGAGGAGGTCACTTCTAACATCTAGAACACATACTTTGAGATGACTCGTAGATGGCTCTCAAAAGTTTCCAACATTAATGACAATTATTCCATATGAATCTGGGCTACCATGGATAAAATAAGGATGTCATCGGAGGGATCAACAACAAACTTGTTGAGACACTCCATGATGATAAAATCATATGTTACATGGACAAGGCAAAAGTATTGGCCAGACCAGAGGTGATAAGGATGTATTCAAGTGAAACATCATGAGCATAAACACCATCAAGATAGTCCTTGGAACTGAGTTTGATTTGATGATAACCCAAATCAAATCAAAGGTGGGGGAAGATAACATTTCCAAGAAGGAGATACTATCTTTCTTCAACACAGACAAAACTAGACAACCCCTAAGAAGGAACAAAGTCGATTATAAATCTTATCTTACAACTCTCCAAGTTGTTATTTAAGCTCAACCAACTAGTCTAGGGATATCCTGTATGGATCCTTGGAGAAAGGAGTAGTTCAGAGAACTATCTTTCTCAAGAACTTGACAACATGGTAATTTGGAAATATGACAATACTTCTAGCAGACATCTATAATATCATGAACCATCGATATGTCACTTGGTTCAAGAGGAAACTTGCTTTACGAGGCAAGAAGACATAGTCGCAGAGCTTCAACACAAGCCTAACTCTTTGACTGGAGATAGTGCACCAAAATAGAAGACTTGGTAGCACAATCATCCTTTGCTTAGTGATAGGGTTAACCAATCACGCTAAGAATGACACAAATGTACTTATAGTTCAAGGAAATAATATTTGCTAAGAATCTCAAATGACCACATCGTTATGCACAAGCAACATTCATGAGCATGAAAGCTCCGAGGAAGGGTGGATAAAGATGTGTAAGAGTATCACTTCATTAAGAGGGTCATAAAGATGTGTAAGAGTCATATCTGTAAATCCCATCTTTTGCAACCATGCTTGTTTAAGAGGATTTCTAAAATCTAGGGGAAACAAAACTTCTAGGGTTATGCTTAATCTTGATGCTTGCTTAGTATATTAGTTAACCCTTTGTTTGTTTCTTGGTTCTATTTGTTTGTTTGTGACCCTAGTAGTGATATAATGAAAATAACAAGTTTGGGATACTAGACCATCACTTAATTATCAACTAACACCCTAACTAGTGCATATTTAGAACTCTAGATGAAGGACCCCTAGATAATGGCTAAGTCATAAAATCTAATAAAGTTCCATTTTTGGAGCTATGGTTTAAGCTACCCTTGATCTAACTTGGCCATGCAAGCACACATTTTGGTACATCATATGAGTACTACTAAAGACCACCCTTGCCTTGGCAAAACCCAAAATCCTAGTACCCTTTCATAGATGGTTTGCAACCCTTGCTGAAAATAAAGGAATGACCACCTTAATTCTTGCCAACTTTGGAAATTCTTTGCCAAGCCTTAGGAGGGAACTAGATAGCAAACTTGGCGTTCTTATGCTCACCTCACATTCCTCTAGCCAACCCTACAACAACCCTGGTCAAATGAAGCTCGAGCTAGCACCCGCAAGCACTCCAAGCTGACACCATACTAACCCGAGCCTAGATCCGCCCCTCACCATTTCTTTGCTCCACCATCTCTGTGATCGTGTGCACTACGAGGAACGGTACCACGTTTCCCTTGCACGATCAGTGCACCACCCTGGCCCCTCACCTCACGCCCATCATCGTCCATGTGAGAGAGACAAGAGAGATACACCCGATCTTGTTTGCCACTGCTGCAGCAAGCCCCGGTCCTGCCTATAGCACATGGAACCTGCACAGTCGGCTCCAACTTCCCAGACACCTCCACCGCTCCTACGTTTGCTCACCCGCCCAACCAGATGACCCCAACCCCTGTCGTCCAAGTCAGGCCAAGCATGTTGACCACGTCGACCCACTCCTCTCTCCGGTGCAAATGCGCCTCTCCTGCGGTGGAGAAACACACCGCCACCCTCTGCATCCCTCCCTAACCTAGCCCCGAGCTACAACGTAGCCTGGACAACCCCTAGACCGACAAGACTTTCTGGTCGAGCACCTCTCGTGCACCCGACCATGCCATACCCCTCTCTCTACCACGGTGACCGTGGCCCCCTCTCTGTGTCTACCCAGCATCAAACGGTCACCCGCCGCACCCCGCCGCCCCGCTCGACCACTCCCGTGCGCCCAAGCTCGACCCCCAGCTCACCCTGAACTTGGTTCACCGCGGGCATGCTCCCTCTGTTCAAAACCCTCTAGTGCCTCTCTCCACTCGCCACCCATCCCATTCCACTCCTCGCCCTCCACTCCAGCACCCGAGAGCAGACGCGAGCTCCCTCGCCCTCTGCCGCTCGCCACTCTCTCTACACCACCGCAACACTGACAAGGAGTGAGGTTGCCGTCGCACCCTCCTCCTTTTCCCTTGCACGCATGCACGGTTCTTCTCCTGGTGTGAGTGCGTTTCTGACCGCCCCTTTCTTTTGTCTAGGCGAGGCAGCCTCGACAACATCGTGCGAGCCATGCACCGAGCGGCACATCGCAAGTCTGAGCCATTCTATGGAGCCGAGGCAACCTGTGCCGCCCCTTGTTGGAATCGCCACCGAGCACTGCTTCATCTCCTTCCATCCCCATGTCGACGCCGCTCCTAGGTGAGCCACCCTGACGCTTGCGTGTTGTAGCTAGGTTTCCATTGTTGGCGTCACTTCTCCGCGAGGATGACGAGCCGAGGCTGTCCATTTCAGTTGGATCCAACAACCCCAAACCCGTGATAACCCTTCACACCACCCCAGCCACTGCCACGTGGGGTCCTAGCCCGGGATTTGAATGCCCTGTGCTTCCGTGCCCGCCACCGAGAAACTGGGTCGGCCCAGCCCTATGCGGGCACGCCCCAGTGAGTTTGGGCCCGTGTCATTTTTAATTTTTGGTTATTGTATTTCCCAGATGTATTGCTTCTAGAATTAAATCCACTTAAAATCACCTGCTCAACCTTTTGGCATGATTCAAATTTTTCTTGAACCATGCTGCACTGGTGGATCTGCCAAATTATTTTTGTAGAGTATCTACGAGGTTTATCTTCAAAAAAGTATAGTTTTCACTAATAAATACCTAGTATTTATTCTGTGAACCCAAAAATGGTAAATCCAACTTGTATGGCCTGTACACAATAGATCTATCCAGCCAAACTTGGTTTGCATGTTTTTGAGCTCTAGGTCCACTGTACTATTTTCCTAAGTTTAGGACAAAACTCTTTTCAAGAATTTCCAGAGTCTTCTCTAGACCATATTTTGAGGTGAGACCAACTCTCAGAGTTGTGGTTCTATTAGCTGTATCGCCTCCCAGTAGATCAGAGTTTTTGAAGATGTGGTTATTTTCTAGGAATTATTTTACCTCTACTAGCATTGTTTTCACTAGTTTAATTATTAAAATCAACCATGCATGCTAAAAATATGAATCCAGTTGTGTTGGCTTGGTATTTTCAATACCTATCTAGAGATACAAATTTTGTCCACTATTAACCTACAGAAGCTGGCCGTGACACATATACAAGTATTTAGCTAGTGTTCACAATTAATTTCACCCTAAAAGTTTGGTATGTGCTTTTGAGTTGATTCCGGTGACATTGCCTTGTTATGTTCAGTAGCTTATGTTATGTGGCTTATCGTGGTGGTGTCAGGACAGATGCTATGGATAGGCTAAAGATGGGGCCAATGTGCGCTAGAGGCATCCAGGGAGGGATAGTGTGGTGATTTCACACATAGATGAATTGTATTATCAAGACCAATGGTGGCTACAGTTTCTCCTTGAGCTGTTCGTGGGGAGGAGGAAGATCAAGTTCTTCTCTACTCAACCCTTTATCTAGGGTTCTTCCCTTAGCAAAAATAATCAACCCCCCCCTCTAGGAGGTCCTGGCGTACTTTATAAAGGGGTGGCCAGGTTACACTTAGGGCATACGTGAAGGGCATATTCCGGGAATATGCTCCTCCCAAAATGGCAAAGCGGTGCTCCCATTTTCCCTTCGTAAGCCGCCGAGAGCCCATGGCGTAAGCCTCTCTGAACCCCTGGCGTAAGCATCTGTGGCGCCATGTCACCTGACCAGCTGTGACATCACCTTTGTCAGCCCATGCTACTGGTCCATCTCTCTGTCTTCTGTGCTCTCTCTAAAGTAGAGAGAAAAAGTGCTGACGATGGAAGATACCTTCCTTATCCTATAAGCCAAGTAGTAACCTGACTGCTTCCTGGTTAAATCGACCTTGAGGGTACCTGCAAACAAGTAACATTGAAGGTGCCGACATATACTTAATGTCCGGCGAGGTAACGTTGGGTGAACACCACTTAGGCCGGGTCGAGCGTAACTCGGCTATCCTTAAGGTATTTTGGCCAAAACCACCTTTGACCTCACTGTACCTCGACAGACCTTGCCTTTATACCCCAGCTTGACCCTACCCAGGGTCATCCCCTTTCATTAGTCCCTGAAGCTGATGCGGGCTTAGCAACTTCAGCTGATAAGGCCACAGCAGGTTCAACCTGCTAGATTCCTAGTTCTTCTTGCCGAGGTATTTATATGTTGGCACATTCCGAACTTAACTCGGTTATTTACCTTGTGGACTTGATATTTACTTTGACATCCCTTGGCTCTTTCCGAGTTATTTCTTGTTGGCCAGGTTATACTCTTGCATCCAGGTTATCCCGCATAGATGCTTTCCTTTTTTTGTACACTTTCTTATGTCCTATGTGGAAGGTAATCATTACCTTTGCCTCATTTTAAGGGCATGCATCAGTTACTGTGCATGCTGTCAGGAGTTACTGCATAGACATCACATCGTGGGTGCCTCCTCGTTAACCGTAGAGGCACATCACATTGCACGATCTGCTATGCCGTGTAACCCTCCATGTGGCTTGTCGCTAATTGGCTCCTTCGGCAAATACATGGCCACACCATGCGGCCCGCTGTACCCTGCGATCCCACTACCCCCACTAGGGGCGTGGTTCAATAGGGGAGCAGGGGCATCCCTTAGCCATTTCCCCCATTCGTGTCCTCTTCCTCTTCTTCTTCCTTGCAGCGCCGCCACCACCGCTGCTTCCGCTTAGCGACTGCGTCGCCGCTTCCGTGCTCTGTTCTTGCTTGCTCCATCATAGCATTGCCATTTGTTGTAGCCACGGGGCCCCGTCAATCATGACCCTTCTCCCCCGCTTCGGATTTCTCCTCAGAAGAAGATCTAGAGATGCCGCAAGATTTCACCGTCATCGAGGAGCACGAGGAGGGTGGCACCACCCATGAGCGTGGTGCTTGGGTCGGCTCCTGGGTGTGCCAGGATGATCTTGACTGGCTCATCCGGACCCGCCGCATCCCCGCTGGAGTTAGCTACCGCCTCCCCGACTACGACCTTGTCCATGCTCTCGAGCCCGGTGAGTTTCTGGTATTCCTTTCTCACTTCTAGCACGGCTTCGGCCTTCCTATCAGCAATTTCTGATGGGTTCGTAGCATGGAAAACAAAAAAATTCTACCGCAAGAACGAACAAAACCTAGATCTAATCTAGATAAAAGCCAAGATCTAATCTATTAGACATGTGCAACGAGATAGATCTGTACTAACCCTTGTAGACCCGAAAGCGTTACGAGATTGGATCTCGTGGTTGATGTAGTCGATCACTTGCCGATCTCAAGATCGTGTGGACGATCCTTCCGGCGCCGCGTTCCGGCAGCGCTTCCGTAGTCGGTCACACGTGCGAGTCGAAGCAGACCTTCCTCTCCCCGTTCCAGCGAGCAGCGGAGGTAGTAGATCTTCTCCACGGAATCCCAGCAGCACGACGGCGTGGTGGTGGTGGTGGAGTAGAGAATTCTGCAGGGCTTCGCCTAAGCCTGAGCAGAAGAGAGAAAGAGGAGAGAGGCGGCTAGGGTTTGGAGTGGTGGAGGGGGCGAGGGGGGTGGCGCCTCCACCCCTCTATTTAAAGGAGGGAGGCGCCATGGGAGGGGGAGTCCTAGTAGGACTCCCCTCCCTTCCTTGGCCGGCGGATTGGGAGGGGGAGGAGTCCTCCTCCCCCACGACTCCTTGTCTTGCCCCACAAGGACTCCTTGATCCTTTCTTGGTTTTCAAGCAAACTCCAAGAAATCTTCCAGAACCTTCTGGAACATTCCGAAACCTTCTAGAATCCCCATACAAATACTCTGGAACATTTCCTAACTTAGAAAATGATCCCCAATATATGAATCTTATTCTCCGGACAATTCTGGAGCTCCTCGTGACGTCCCGAATCCAATCCAAGACTCCGAACAACATTCGGTCTCCAACGCACATTCCAAATCTACTTAAAACAACTTCGAACCTTAAGTGTGTCACCCTACGGTTCGTGAATATGCAGACATGATGAAGACACCTCTCCGATCAATAACCATCAGCGGGATCTGGAGATCCATAACGGCTCCCACATACTCAACGATGACTTCGTGATCGATAGAACCATTAACATACGAAACCAATTCCCTTTGTCACGCGATACTATACTTATCCGAGGTTTGATCGTTGGTATCTTCATACCTAGTTCTACCTCGTTACTGATAAGTACTCTTTACTCGTTCCATGTTATGTCATCCCTTGTGACCCAGTCACATGCTTGCAAGCTAATTAGATGACATTCCACCGAGAGGGTCCAGAGCATATCTATCCGTCATATGGATGGACAAATCCCAATCTTGGTCCATGCGCTTCAACACATACTTTCAGAATACCCAATGACACCTTTATAACCACCTAGTTACGAAGCGGTGTTTGATGTCATCAAAGTACCCATCCGGTGATGGTGATTAACACAACCTCATGGTCGAAGGATTAGGTTACTATGCATTTAAAAGCTTATAGCAATACAAACTTAATGACTTGATCTTATGCTACGCTTACTATGGGTGTGTGTCCATCACATCATTCTCCTAATGATATAACCTTGTTATTAATCACATCCAATGTCCATGATCAGGAAACCATGATCATCAATTAATCAACAAGCTAGTTCAACACGAGGCTTACTAGGGACTCTTTTATGTTTACAAAACACACAAGTATTAATGTTTCCGGTTAATACAATTATAGCATGGGATGTAAACATTTATCATAAACATAAAGATATAATAATAACCACTTTATTATTGCCTCTTGGGCATATCTCCAACAATTGCTTCCATGATTTCCTCACCTTTGTCCTTCAACCCCACCATCTTCCTGCAAACGCCATCGCCTCTCTCTGCCTTTGTTTCCAGAGTTGAGGGCTATCTCGGATTGTGGCCCTCCATTCATATCTGGTTCAAGTTCTTTGGCTTCCGAGCCAACGTTGTTCTGAATAAGGACCTTCATCCCGCCGACAAATCTCTCACCCAATGCGGGGTGGCTTTGATCTCACCTCGACGATACTCGGTATTTCCCTGGGTGGCCGTCTTGGAGTCATGTAAAGGGTGGGACAAGCTGTTCTTTTATGTAAAGAAAAGTACCTCGGAGGACAAGATCTGGTTGCCTCCATTTTCTCTAATCATCCTTGATAGAACTCGATGGGGCCAAAATCCCAAAGAAGTTCAGCACCTTAGTAGATCTCATAGAGAAGCGTATCATTGATCTGAAGCTAGAGGGGATGACCGGCGAGGATCTAATGCGCACTTTCATCCGGAGCGAGATCTTCCCACTACACCAACGCACTCACAAACTTTGCCATATGAGCGGGCATCTCGAACCTAACCGAGTTTCATCCTTTGAGCTCTCCAACTCCTAGATCTTCTACCGGGTTAAGGCTATCTTCAAGACGCCTTTGACCGAGGATTGGGAGTGGGGTCTAGAGCACTTCATTTGAGATAGGCTAGTTCCCGCGGTATATCCCTTATGCGATCCTTTTTCCGAGTTACACTTTATATCGACCCGTATCATCTTTTTGACCCTTTTTGCCTTATTCTTTTCAGAAGTTCCTTCAGCAAACAATAGAGGACACCTCGAGCCTGTCCCTCTAGTGGGGAATGATTGGGATACCTCAGATTCGGACGAGCTGGACTCTAAGGCGTCATGCCTATTGTGGACCCTAGCTCTAGCCGACCCTTTGGTAAGACTTCTGTCTTAAGGGATTGGCCGGATGATGATGAAGATGATGATGATTGTGAGGTCTTAGAGGTATTTGATCCTATGCCTATCTCATATGCCTATCCCGCTGATCCCCCTCTAGCTAACCTGGCTAGTTAGGTGCACGAAGTAACTCCGGTGGTAGTGGGAGACCTGGCTCCTGCATGCCTGGCTAAGAAGCTACATGCAACCTAGGTTGCTTCTTCTAAACCACCCAGGACCGGGAACAGATACAATAAGTCTGCCAACAAGGTCAGCACCAAACCCCTATCAAGAACACTCTCTGGAGAGCCCCAAAGCCCAAGGATCCACCTAGTACATCCGAGTAACTCCTTTCCTGTCTTGTTCTTTTAGTAGCATATCTATGTTTTTCTTGGTTCTCTCTTTCTGTCTTAACTTGATATTGGTTTTGGTTTGACTC
This sequence comes from Avena eriantha, assembly GCA_910589775.1. NCBI lineage: Eukaryota > Viridiplantae > Streptophyta > Magnoliopsida > Poales > Poaceae > Avena > Avena eriantha. Next base: position 282,212,211 of record OU342742.1, on the reverse strand, counting down.
GGCAGGGCCCCCAAGGATATCTCCTAGAGTGGTCCCAGCATAGCTTCTCCTTTCTGGGAGAATCCTCCTTCTCCTCGCCATGACGATGCTCCTGTTCTGAGTCCCGTCCGGGAAAGCTCTATGGCCGCGCCGAACATCATTCCACCTCGGAAGGAGGACGACAATGTCGGCACAGAGGGAGGAGGTGCCCCTGAGGACATGGCTATGACGAATCAACCAAGTGCTTCTTCTGCCCCGTAGCAACCAGACAATGTTGGTGCCAGCAACATCGGTGCCAAGAAAGTTTCTACTAAGGTGCCAGTGACTCCGACACCGACCCAAGTTCAACCTCAACCGCAACCTCGACCAACTTCAAGTTGTTCTCCACAAGCACCTCCCGCCTCGTCCAAGTCTACCCAGACTCGGCGAGAAGACCAAACCCAGTCGAAGTCTCAGACCAAGTCTTCTGCACTAGCTTCTTCAGCCGGAGTGCAACCTTCAGCTTCACAGCAGCAGTCCAAGCCAATCACCAAGGCCGAGAAACCTGCTGATGTGACCAAGGTCAAGACCGTTGTTGATGCAACTAAGGCAACGCCTAAGGGATCAACCGCTGGGCCTGGGTAGCGCACAATTGCTTCAATGATGCAGCAAGGCAGCGCAACCTCAGGCCCCACCCTGGACAAACAGCTTATGCTGCTAAGCTCGCATGCCAAGCCGCACATAAGAAATGATTGGTTCTGGCTCGGACTCTCAGTAGTGGGAGTGTCGGCTCACTCGCTGAGTTCACCGAGAACTAGAACAATGCTGAATGTGTTGATGTCAGCTCCGGTAACCCTGCAAAGTTTGGTCCAACGGAGATTGGAGCATAGATGAACACTCTAGCAAGGCCATTTCTTATGCCAGCAAGATGATGGAGGTAAATCCTTCAGCCATTTCTTTACATATATGCAAGTACTTGTAGATATATCTTCTAGTCCCCGAGCCTCCGGGGGAGTAACAAGTTACTTGGCCGAATGCTATTAATATGCTTGTGCAATTTTCTCTAAACTTGTTCACAAATCCGAGGCATATTAACTTGGTGAAATTAGTGAGTAGTTTCAAATATCCAATCACCAAGAGCTGGGTTAAGTTCCACTTGACTCGGATATGAATAACTTCAGATATTCACTCACATAGAGATGGGTTAAGTTCCACTTGGCCCGGGTCTTGAGTAACTTCAAATATTCACTTACCTAGAGCCGGGTTAAGTTCCACTTGGCCCGGGCCTTGACTAACTTCAAATATTCACTCACCTAGAGCCGGGTTAAGTTCCATTTGGCCCGGGTCTTGAGTAACTTCAAATATTCACTCACCTAGATCTGGGTTAAATTCCACTTGGCCCGGGTCTTGAGTAACTTCAAATATTCACTCACCTAGAGCTGGGTTAAGTTCCACTTAGCCCGGGTCTTGAGTAACTTCAAATATTCCTTATTATTCATGAATCAACACTTTCATTTTTAGATCACCACCAACCGTCACACCGTCAAGTTTCAGCGGCTTCTATACATACACAAGGATCTTTCTTCGAAGCATAAGGCCTTGCTGCCCGAGCTAAAGAAGAATGGTAAAATTTTCTCCTTGGTATTCTAAATTTTTCTCCTCTCCATCTTGTCTTGCCGAATTAACTGATGATTCGGATTTTGCAGCCAATGTGGAGGCCCAGAACGAGACGTTGAATAAAAAGGTGGCTGAGCTGAAAGGTACTTTTCCGTCGCGTCTTATCCTTTGTATTTTTTCCTTCTGGCTCGGCAGGTTATTATACCTCAGCTCTGCCAGGTCAAAAAATCATTGCAGTATCTCTCTAAGATAGCATGCCCCTTCCTGACATGATGCTCCATTTTCTCGAACAAGCAGGGCAACATCAGGCCCAACTGAAGGACAAGGACGATGTGATCCTCCAGCTTCGTGCTGAAAATGAGAAACTCCAACAGCTCCAAAAGACTGAGATTGAAAAATTAGACCAAGAGTTCTCCAATGCCAATGTCCAACTCACAGGCCAGCTTGATAAGAGCAAAGGACTTCTCCAAGAATCCGAAGCTAAAGTTGAGTCGCTGAATACTGCTCTCGAGGAATTTCGAAAGAACCAGGCAGCTTGGCTGGCCTAACTGACTCGGATCCATGGCCTCAAAACTCGTAAGCTTTTTCGCTCTGAGTTTGCTACTTATTCCCAAGGTTACTCTTCTCTTTGCATTTTCTGAGTTGTTTTCTGTTTGTATTTTTCAGAGGATTTCCCCCAGTCCAAGGCCCACTCTGACGTTGCCATCCACAAGCTTCGGGAGAAAAAAGCTGAAGCTAGCCCTATCTCGGAGGAAACTACCATTGATGAGTCCTTGGCTGGTCTTGCGGCCTGCCTCGGGCCCCTGAAGGTCTTTGGGGTGGGGCTCCTTGGTGTTTCTGTCCACACCTTTCATACTCTGTGGCTAGGTGAAACTGATCCAGAGGGAGTTACCACATTGATCGAGAAGCTCTAGGATAGAAGCACGTAGCTCAGTTTGTGGAGAGAGTCCGCTTTGCGTGCTAGGGCCGACACGACCTTATCCTGTGTGCTCTCCTGGTATGAAGGCATTGATCTTAAGGTTCTTGGTCGCCTACGCAATGGATCCAGATGGACCAATGACCCGGCCTGCATCACCCAGCGTCAAGCTTGCGCCTACAATCTTATCCAATATGCTCATTATCATGAATGGAATGAGGGGCTAAGCTTTCTCGAAGGCATTGACGATGAGTACATTGAAGTTGATGTGGATGATGACCAGGTAGGTTCGGATCACGCCAAGGCTACCGAGGCAAACCTGGATGACGAAGCTGAAACTGAGGCTCCCAATGCCGAGGACAACTTGCCTCCTACTGCTGCGGATTGTTCGGACGCTACAGCTCCTTAAGCAACAAAACTTTGAAATTCGTTAAATCCCTGATATGTCGAGTGCAGATGTATGAAACAATGTGTTATTTTCCTACAACTTATGCTTTTATGTCGGGTTAACTTGGGCGAAGTCCCCGAGTTTCATTTTCTTGTTCTCTCAATTCAGTGATTTGGCTCACGTCTACCTTGATTTGGCGTTTGATTTACGAGTCCGAGGTTCAAAAAATTGATCTAACAATACTTGAAACTTTTAGAATTAGTTCAAAATAATTCAGCATAACAAAAATAAAGTAAAAATAGGGGTTAGTCCAAAAAACATACGTCGACTCGATTACGTTCCTTTCCTTAGTCATTTTTCATGTGCTTAGCAATTCCAAACTTGTTCTCTTGCTTGCCATGAAGCCAATTCTTGTTGGACAACAACAAGTCGAAGAGTTAGCTTTCGGTGCTGACACACTACTAACTTGGCTAAGGTGTAAGTAATTTAAGCCAGCCGATGTATAAAAAGTAAATATAGAAAATGGAAATTATAATTAAGGCAGTCCCCGAGTTTCTGCTCGGGGTGCCAAGGTTTCATTGATAGGCTCAACGCCAACATACATGCTAACATATGAGAGTTCGAGATACATACACTTTTAGCTAAGTGTAAAATGGACGAATTAGAGCTACGTTCCATGGCCTCTTTGATTCCTCGTCGGACCTGTCCGCCTTGTTCTTCTCCTATGATTGTGCATCAATGAAGTAATAGGCATCATTGTGAAGTGCCTTGCTTACAATGAATGACCCTTCCCATGGGGGGGACATCTTATGCATGCCGGTAATGCACTGCACCAGCCGAAGTACCAGATCTCCTTCCCAGAAGACTCAGGGGTTCACTTTATGGCTATGATAACATCGGAGATTTTGCTGATATATGGTGGATCTGGACAATGCCAATTCTCTCGCTTCTTCCAGTAGATCAACATCATTTTGCCGGGCTTGTTGCACTTCGGCTTCTGTGTATTGGGTGACTCTAGGCGAATCATGCTCTATGTCGGCTGGTAATATAGCTTCAGCCCCATATACTAGAAAGAATGGTGTCTAGCATGTTGATCGATTTGAAGTTGTTCTTTAGCTCCATAATACCGCTAGAAGTTCCTCAATCCAGCACCCCGCTGATCTTTGCAGCGGCTCAATGAGCCGGGGTTTTATCCCGGACAATACTAGTCTGTTGGATCTTTCCACTTGCCCATTCGATGCGGGGTGGGCCACTGATGCGACATCTAGCCAGATCTTCTTATCTCAGCGGAACTAGGCAAATGCTCATTTGGCGAAATTTGTGCCATTTTCTATTATGATACGGTGTGCATAGCCGTATCTCAGAATGATATCTTTGAGGAAAGTCATGGCAATAGCTCTATCATACTTTCTTATTGGCTTTACTTAAATCCATTTCGTGAACTTGTCCACCATGACTAAGATATGGGTCATGTTTCCCTTGGTCGCCTTAAATGGTCCAACCATATCCAAACATCACACTACAAATGGCCAAGTGATTGGTATAGTTTTAAGTTCGGACATTGGCATATGTGTCTTGCTAGCATACCTGTGACAACCATTACATTTCCTGACAAGTTCCTCGGCTTGCTGCAAGGCACTTGGCCAGTAAAACCCATGCCGAAAAGCTTTTGCCACTAAGGCTCTAGACGAGGCGTGATGCCCACATTCCCCCTGATGGATATCTCGGAGGATGTCCTGCCCTTCTTCCGTCTCAACACATCGCTGCAAAACACTTGTGACACTTCTCTTGTATGAAACGCCATTGATTATAGTATAAGCCTTTGCTCTCCTCTACACTTGCCTTGAGAGTATCTCATCACTTGGCAAAGTTCCTTCAAGAACTCAAATATTGGCTACGCCCATGTTGGTACAGTGCGAGCTAGGAAAAGTACTTTGTCAATTTCCATTAGATTTACCGACATAACCTATGCCGGATCAAGCTGAATAGTCCCTGGGTTCTGCAAGGCAGTCCCCGGGTTTACCGAGGCAGTCCCCGAGCATTCAATGTCCATAGGGGTAGCTTCTGATCTAGGGTTTGCCGGGATATAAATCGACTCGGATTTTGGTGAAGGGGTAATAGATGGTTTTCTCACTTGTTCGAAAGCAACTCTTGGCGGGATGGCCTGCTGAGATGAACCTATCTTAGATAGCACGTCGACTGGTTCATTTTCAACACGGGGTACATGATGGAACTCGCATCCCTCGAAGTACCCACATATTTTGCTGGATGTGAAATCTATAAAGAGCCATGTTTGCATCTAAGGCGTCCCAATGACCAGACACTTGCTGCACCACTAGATCCGAATCTCCAAAGCATTGTATCCGATGTATCCCAACCTCTTTTGCCAATTTTAGTCCATGCACGAGCTCCTCATACTCGGCCACATTGTTTGATGCTCAAAAATGAATCTGAAGCACATATCGCAGCTGATCTTTCTTGGGCGAGGTAAGGACTACCCCGGCCCCTAGCCCGTCCTTAAATTTTGATCCATCAAAGTGCATTCTCTAGTAGTTCGAGTCCGGGAAAGGTGGCTCGTACTGCATTTCGGCCCAATCCACAAAAAAATCAGCTACTGCCTCAGATCTGATCACGTCTCTTCTATCATATTGTGGAGCATAAGGGGCTAACTCAATTGCCCATTTTGCGATCCGGCCACTTGCATCTTTGTTACTCATTATCTCGGATATAGGTGCCTCGCATATCACCTAAATGGGGTGTTCCTCAAAATAGTGCTTGAGCTTCTTGGCCACCATATAGATGCCATATGCCATCTTCTGATAATGGGGATAGTTCTGCTTTGAAGTGGACAAGACCTTGCTAAGGTAATATACAAGCCTTTGCACTAACTTACCCTCTTCGTCACACTCCACCACTGTCACGACACTTATGACTCAGATGGTCTCTGCTATGTAGAGCAACATTGGCTCTTTGGATAGTGGTGAGGCTAACACCGGTGCAGAGGCTAACATATTTTTCAGTTCATGAAACGCTCTATCTGCTTGCGGTGTCCATATGAATTTATCTGATTTTTTCATTAGCTGATAGAGAGGCAAAACCTTTTCTCCCAGCCGACATACAAACCGACTTAATGACGCCAGGCAACCTGTGAACTTCTGCACATCATTAAGACACTTTGGCAGCTCCATGCTCTCAATGCCTCAGATTTTAGTTGGGTTTGCTTTGATGCCTCGGCTGGACACGAGGAAACCGAGTAACTTCCTGGTCGGGACACCAAAGATGTATTTTTCCGGGTTAAGCTTCATTCGGAACCTTCTGATGTTCGCGAATGTCTACCAAATATCATCTAGGAGTGTTTTACTTTCCTTTGTTTTTATCACAACATCATCGACATATACTTGGACATTTTTGCCAATTTGATCATGTAAACATTTTTGCATACACCTCTGATACGTTGCTGTTGCATTATGTAAGCCAAATGGCATGGTGCGATTGCAATAAGCCCCATATGGGGTAATGAAAGCAGTCTTTATTTGATCATCAGTGTCAAAGGTATTTGGTGGAAACTAGAATACGCATCTACAAATGACAACAACTCACACCTAGCGGTCGAGTCAATGACCTAATCTATCCTCGGCAGTGGGAATGGATCTTTTGGACACGCCTTATTCAGTTCGTGTCATCGATACACATACACCACACCACTGCTACATTTGGATCATCTTTCTTCTTTTCTACCAGCACCGTATTAGACAGCCAATTTGGGTAAAGCACTTACATGATAAACCCGGCTGCAAGGAGCCGAGCTATCTCATCACCAATGACCTTTCTCCTATCTTCCGCGAAGCGGCGGAGAGGTTGTTTCACCAGCTTTGCTCCGGGTCTCACGTGTAAAGAGTGCTTGGCCAACTCCCTCAGTACACCTTGCAGATCCTGTGTGGACCAAGCAACGATATCCTTATTCTAACGAAGGCAGCTGACGAGCCCGCTTTCCCGTTTGTCGCCAATCCGACACCAATAGTTACGATACATTCTGGGAACTGATCATCAATTGCCACCTTCTTGGTATCTTTTGTCGGCTAAAACGACACACTTCCATGCGGGTTAGTCAGAGCCAGCATATTCAGCTGCACGGACTAAGCTAATGCTGCAACCTCCTGGATCCTTCTCTTCTCCTATGCTATCATGAGTGACTCGACCAAGTTCGATCCGACTGAGACACATTCCATTAAGTGCCTAAAATCTCCCATTATGGTGAACACTCCATTTGGTCCTGGCATCTTCATCTTTAAGTAACTGATGTGATCACTTGCCATATACTTTGAGAGACCTGGCCTGCCGAGTAATGCATGATAAGCACTGTCCAAATCCACAACCTCAAATTCTAAGTTCTCAGTTCTATAGCTGTCCCTTGTGCTGAATAACACGTCAATTTAGACCTTTCCGATGGGCTCACAAGACAAACTCGGAACAATGCCGTGAAATGTAGTCTTGGTTGCCTGTAGCATATTCTCTGAGACTTCTAGCTTGTGCATTGTGTCCTTATACAATATGTTAATGTTGCCTCCATTGTCAATCAACACCTTGGAAAATTTCACATTGATGTTTGGCCCCATGAAAGTTGGGTCAAGCACCAAAGCATATGATCCAGGACTCGGCATGAGCCTGGGGTGATCCTTGATACTCCATGTGATTTCCTGATCAGACCAAGGCTTGTACCTCAGCACAGCCAGCATAACTACATTGACTTCCATATGTCGGCGCCTCACACTCTACCTATCAGTTTCTTCCGTGGTGAATACACATTACGCTTAAAGATGTTCCCTGTACTCACTTCTCTCATCATTGCTAGGGTATCTTTGGTTCTGCTAGTTCTGGATCTCCACCTGGTGGACTGCATCCCTTCTGTCATGATTTTCATACCTCGGTGGGGGTGGTGGTAACATCAACTGCTCCCCATTTTCCCCAGTGAGTTGTTGCTGCCGAGGTGCATCGTGCCAAGGTGCTTGTGCATTCCCCGAGTTACTTTGCTCTATTTTCTTCATCCACTCACACTGCCGAGTCGTGTGGTTTGTCAGGTTACTTGGGTTAGGCGTGTGAAACTTGCACGGTTGATCTAGCATAGCCTCATATGTATACCTCGGCCTGTCTTTCTTTTCTTGCCACTAGTTCTTCTCTTCTGGGGTCCAAGTTTTCTTGCCATCATTTCTCAGAGTCCACTATTGTCCTCCACTCTTTTGGCGCTGACTATTCCTAGCTCCGGATTGATCTTGGTTCACTGCTGCAACTTGTTGTGAACCATATCTGTAATCCGGCCGCTCATCTCTCCTCTTACCCTGGAAATCATTTCACCGGGATGACTCGGCTCCGTCCCGAGGGTAATACTCCTCATTTGATTCGCTTTCCATAAGCCGAGGTTGAGTTGGGTCACACAACACATATGAGTCAGCAATCCTGATTCTTTCATCCAACATAGTTGGCATATCCCTTTGCAGCCTTTGCCACAACATACTTGCATCCTTGCATCCTTGTGCAAACGAAGCAATATCCTGTGACTCAGTCACCCCCTCGCATGAATTGTGCATCTTACACCGGTGAGTTCAGAACTCACGGTCTGTCTCATTCAGCCTTTTCTTGCACATTGCCAAAGTCTGTGGCCTATTCAGCCTCTTATACATGCTCGTACTGATAAACATCTCCTCAAAATCTATCCAGCAGTTGATACTTCCCGGCGGCAATTTTTTTAGCCAGACCCTTGCTGGACCTTCCAGCATCTGAGGTACATATCTCATAGCCCATCTCAAGTTGCCCGTGGCAATGTTTACCTTGGTGGCATAATCAATCAGCCAATCCTCTGGCTTGGTACTTCCATCATATGTCTTTGTCCCTCTAGCCAACTAGAAGTTCGGCACATGAGGTTCTCTCATAATCCAAGATCCAAGGCATGCTGGACTCGGAGGACCTTGCCCGTCTATCAGTTCCGACCTATAAATCCTGTCCAGCTTCAACCTTGAATCACCTGGCTACAGGTTCCTATTTTCCCAGCCTTGACCCTATCACATGGTGATCCGGCCTAGGAAACCTGGCATCGGCCATCGTCAAATAACCATCATTGTACCTATCTTGATCCGGACGAACATACTGTTGTTGCATAGCTGGGCCGACACGTTGCTCTTTCCGTGGTATCTATTGTTTCTGGTGCTACCGAGGTGGATTTTGTCTAGCTCCTGCCAAGTTATGCTGTCCGACATTGCCATGCCCAGCGTTTCCATGTCCTTCATGGCCTTGGTCGTGGTTACCTCACTGTCCTTCACCTCGGCTGGCACTGTGGCGATCCTCATCACCCTGCACAACTTTTCCTTTCCCTGCCCGTGCCAGGTCATATGGGACCATCTGCTTATTTTTTCTCACCGAGGTTACTACCTCTTCCCTTCTTGGGCCCGTGTGAGGGGATGATGCCGCCCTAGCAGATTTTGCCAGAGAACCACCTGCCAAATGAATGACACGGGAACCTCCTGCTCCCGCCAGGTTTGCCTTGAGCAATTCCTCATTTTGCTTATTAGCAACTTTTACCAGGTGATTAACTCTTTCCTGTTGCCTCTCCCGGGCTTCGCCGGCCAGACCCTCTAACTCAGACGCTGCTGCATCTGCAGCCCTCAGGTTCTTTGCTGGGGTGTTATACCTCGGCAGCCCTGCTGTCACAAGGGTAGCTGAATACCCCGGCCTAGGTACATACTCCTTGTCTATCTCACTATTGAGGTTTCTACCCCTAATCTTCACTCCATCCATATGGGTGGGACTAATCCTGTTTTCCTATGCATATTCATGCAGCGTGATTTCAATGACTGCTGAAGCATTGCTACTTTCTTAGACCCTGCTAACATTTTCTGCCGGGTTTCCTCCAGCTCGGCATGTGCTTGAGCTGGATATCATATAGGTGCTATGGGAGTATCTAAGATCTTTATTGCCTGCTGCAACACATTCTTCGACCTCTCTAGTGGAGGACCTCTCTTCCTAGGTACCTTCAGTTTTGCCTCCGGGTCTTCTGCCGGGTTCTTACTTATTCTTGCATCACGCGTAGTCATCATTACCTCAGCGCAGCTAGCATGGAGAGTGATACACGGGCCGCGAGCCATGCTGAGAGGTGGTTCTCCTCCCTCTACGACATGTAGGGGGGTGAATGTAGGACTCATCCACGCCAATGTAGATCTTGTGGGCGCCGAGGCTGATGAAGAGCCCGTTGCGCAGAGGAGGGCGGTTTCCAAAGCTGTGCACGTTGTCGCTGATGTAGTCCACTCCGAAGCACTGAATGAGCCCAGAGATAATGTGTTCCTTGGTGGCGATGATGCTTCCTGTCCAGATCTTCACTGCAGCTAGCACTGCTGCTAGCCCCACGGTGGGCACCAACAGTCGTGTTGGTGTCATGACAGATGCCATGGATAGGCTAAAGATGGGGCCAATGTGCGCTAGAGGTATCCAGGAAGGTATAGTGTGGTGATTCCACACACAGATGACTTGTATTATCAAGACCAATGGTGGCTATAGTTGCTCCTTGAGCTGTTCAGGGGGAGGAGGACGATGAAGTTCTTCTCTACTCAACCCTCTCTCTAGGGTTCTTCCCTTAGCAAAAATGATCGACCCCCCTCTATGAGGTCCTAGAGCACCTAAAGGGGTGGCCAAGCTACACTTAGGGCATGCATGGAGGGCATATTCTAGGAATATGCTCCTCCCAAAATGGCAAAGCGGTGCTTCCCTTTTTCCCTTCGTAAGCCGCCTAGAGCCCATGGCGTAAGCCTCTCTGAACCCCTAGTGTAAGCCTCTGTGGCGCCGTGTCACCCGACCAACTGTGACGTCACCTTTGTCGGCCGTGCTGCTGGTCCATCTCTCTATCTTCTGTGCTCTCTCTATAGTGGAGAGAGAAAAGCGCTAACTATGGAAGATACCTTCCTTGTATTATAAGCCAAGTAGTAACCCGGCTGGTGCCTAGTTAACTCAGCCCTGAGGGTACCTGTAAACAAGTAACATTAAAGGTTCTGACATATACTTAATGTCGGCCGAGGTAACATTGGGTGAAAAACAGTTAAGCCAAGTCAAGCGTAACTCGGCTGTCCTTAAGGTATTTCAGCTAGCTCACTATACCTCGGCAGACCTTGCCTTTATACCCCATCTTGACCCTACCCAGGGTCATCCCCGCAACATGGCTTGATTATTGATTAGAGTTGGTGAACTGTACTGGTAGCCTTGTTTGCTTAGTAGCGATGTGTTGTTGATTGTGGTTATTTCCTCTTTTTGCAATGCTAGAAATGAACGAGGAAGGGTACGAGGAAGGCGATTTGGAGGAATTTGAAGAAGAGAACTAGGGACAATTTGCTGAGCAAGGCGAGCCACCTTCTTACTCATACATCTTTTTCCTACTACTTTATTATAAATGGTTTTACCTACTCCATGAAATATGTGCATTGTTTTACTATTTTTTAGTATGTATATTATGGTATTGACTTGGCTCCTCCAAATCAATACCTCTATGTACCAATAGGTACCACCCTTTGACTTGTCCCTAGTTTGATAGTTGGTGTATAACACCATACCCTTTTGGAGATCCGGTTTTAGCCGAAGCAAAAACTAGAGGATGGGAAGACCTCTGAAAAGTTTTACAAAATGGTTTATGATAAAACCTTGGTGAGGTTTGAACTATAAAGAGAGGTTGAGAAAGGAAAAATGTTTTGTTTTACAAAATGCAGAAGGTAAACGGAGGAAAAATGTTTATGAAAACGCACCCGTTTCTTTGTAGCTTTAGCTATAACAACTTAACCCGTGCAACACATTACTCCTATATGGGAAGGGGATAGGCTAGAAGCTTGTTTGCTCTAGCATAAGTTGTCTCACAACTCCTATAGGAGATTTTGATCTCTGGAGGTTGGGCCTTCCCTGGGTCCCTATAATGTACCTCGGCACCAAGGAGAAGGAACAAAGGGTCTACGGGCCTCCATGCGATACTATGAGTGACAAGGGTTTAACTCGTTAATGCCCATTGTTATGGACTTGTGTTTTGGAGAAGAGAGGAGTGATGGTGATCTCGGTACGACTAGCAAACAAGCACACAGGGACACAAGGTTTACCCAAGTTCAGGCCTCGTAGAGGACCCTACTCCTGCTTGTCTGCTCTTGATTGATGATGATCCGAAGGATTACAATGTCGCCGATGTCGGTGTCGCATAGATTGGATCTAGCGTATGTCTAGATCTATTGTGTTCTATCTATTGTGGCGATCGTATATCTGTCTATTGGGGGAGTCGCCATTGAGAGATTGCCTTCTCGTTGGACTCTCCTAGCCTTTATATATGGGGATGCTAGGTCTCGGGTACCAATACAAATTGGTTACAAGTTAGATTCGAACTCTAATCTTAAGGTTTCTTTGTCTTGTATGTTTGGAAGTCCGTGTTCGAGCTTCATACCACTCGAACCGTCACGGGCGTCATGGATCTTGGCAATTCGTCGAGTGCGCCTTCCGTTGAGCTGCACCAGGTAGGCTATAGTTGAGTGCCTATTGGGCATACCCATGTCAGTAGCCCCTGAGTGTCCATGCGAATCGTAGATTCGGGTGGAGACTCAGAAGTCTTGATCTTTGCATTAGGATTTCGGAGTCGATAATTGTGTCGAGTGCAAAGCACTCACCCAGAAGTTCATCGGGTCAGTCGAATTTGTAGTAGTTCATAGGGATGATGGTAAACATGCCTGGTGCGCTCGACAGATCAGGACCAGTTAATTGCTCTAGGGCAAAAACACTTCCACCTACTCAAACTCGAGTCCTCGGACTCAAATTCGGAAATTGCTGGCATAATTCGACTCATGCCGCAAAGGCCTTACAGAGTCGAATTCCAGTGTATAAATGTGAGCACTCGACGGGTCCGTCAAGGCTTATTCATCGTACCTGTAGATACAGATTATTTCTGGTAGAGCGTAGCAGATGCGTTGCCATGCCTTATTCAGGTCTTATCTTCACGCTGTAAGCGCAACATCCAAATTTTGTCATCGCGGAGATGATTCGGGTGACCCAGGAGACGCAGTCTCTTTGCAGGGAATATATGAGGCAGAGTCGCCATAGCATTTGAGTGTGCATGTTATCAACACACAGTATGATGTACAAGCAAAAATAATCATAGGGTGCGCGGGCAGCGCTCCCTATGGGAGTATCCCCCGAGTGCCTATTCGAGTCGTAGACTCGAGTGGGGGACTAAAAACATTTTGCGACTGCTGTCGTCTTTAGTTGCTTGTTTCAGTCGAATATGCTTCCGATGCTCCCTATGGGAGTAACCCTTAATTCACAGTCAAATCATTGATTCGAGTAAAGGGTTTTCATGATGCTTGGATATCTTCACAAATTTCTTCGGGTGCGCGTACATCGCTCCCTATGGGAGTAGCCCCCGAGTCCTTAGTCGAATCGTGGATTCGAGTGACGATCCAGAGCATGTCACTCGAGGATCTTGTCTATGCGCGTCCAGCGCTCCAGTTTGGAGTAGCCCCCGAGTGTCTGGCGGAGTCGTAGACTTGGGCAGAGACTCGAGTCTTGTATCTTGATTTCGTAGTCAAAAATCATGCGAGGAGAAACCACTGACCCAGAAGTGCATCGAGTCAGCGTGTCACACATAAGGAGCTAAGAGTCGACGATGCAGTCGGGGTCGTCGTAGCAAAGTCATGCGGCTATTAGCCGCGTGAGTCGATGATGCGAATGGAGTCGACGCAGTCACTTCTGTCGGGTGCGCGGCCAACATCGCTTGTGTGTAGAATCAAGTGATGCAACCATCTGAGGAGGGAATTGACTCGGGTCTTGAGTGTACATCATAGCCAGTTGTTATGTCGACTCCTGTTGGAGGACCCGATAGAATAGCTCGACAAAGTCGACATTCTTGTAAGCTGCATAAAACATGAAGAATTGTGAAGTATTTGTATCTTGTAAAGAATAGTTGCATGTTGGTTTGTTAAGTATAATTCTAGTGCCAATCGAGTCGACACTTTTGCACTGCATGCTAGGCCTTTTCGTTAGCCTGATTATCCTTAGTCTCAGTACCTTACCGAGGTGCTCGGAGTTCAAGGATTCGACGATCAGGCAGAATCAGCTACTCGGGCTGTTGCGTATGAGGTGCTCGAGTGCGTGGAGCCAATGACACATTAGGTTACTCGAATAGGGCGCAACCCCCGAGTGTTTCGAGTCCGATTAAAGTAAGAAAGAAATCATCTCTAAGTAGAGAACTTAGCTTTATGGGTAGTTGTCGTGGATGAATCAGATGCAATCGCAGACGTAGTCGATGCGACAGTGGGTCGCGTGACGAAGTCGAAGACACATCAGGTCGGCAAAGTCGAAGACCGCAACGCGTTAGTGCAGCCAAATACCGCAGTAGGTCGTGTGATGGAATTGAAGATTGTAGCGGCTCGCGGTCGCGGGAATCGTGGGAGCCCCCGAGTCACACGATATGAAGACCGTAGCCGGTTGTTGAAGTTGAAGACCGCGGCGGGTCACCAAGGCGGAGAGAGTCGCCATGGCAGCAGGTCACACGACAGACGTAGTCGACGCAGCGGACCGAAGTCATGAGGTGATGACGAGTTCCCGCATCTGAAGACTATAATAGGCCATAGCTGTCGAAGACCGCACGCCTTATCCGAAGACCGCAGAAGGTCGCCGGAGTCGAAGGACGTGACGGATCGCTGTAGAGGAGAGAACCCCTGAGTCGCTGGCACTGAAGATCGCAGCGGGTCTCCGGAGTCGAACACCGCACCGGGTCACCGATACCGGGGGAGCCCCCGAGTGTAGAGTCGAAGATTGTGGTGGGTTGACGCAACAACGTGTTTCCGCAGCCGAAGACCATAGCGAGTCGCACGATGGAGTCGGTGCATCTGCCGGGCATAGAGCCAACGTGATCGATGGGGTCGTCGGGGCGATCGTGTGGTCGATGTTGACGAAGTCGCGCGGTAGACAGACTTCAACCGGAACACGTGAAAATCAAGGCAGAGAAAATTCCGACCGGGACAGTATAGTTTACATGTCCTTCATTGATTTGCTTGAAGTTGGGGATGCTTGATCACTGTGTGCGAGCAAATTACAGACGGAAATCTTGGTTGATCCCTCTGCGTGCAACAATTGCTAGTTTTTTCGAGCATGAACCAAATATGACACGAACGTGGCTAGCTCCTTCTTTCCTCAGGGCCACATGTAATAATACTTCCGGGCAATATTAATTTCACGTAGTATACTATAGGCACATCTATTCTAGCCTGATCGAGATGATCTAGGTGGATAAGCACCCGTGTAAGCTGCCAATTAATCTGATGCGGGCGGAGTACGCAGCCGACTAGACGCTTTCTTTATTGACGTGCGCAAGAGTCGAAGCAGCAGTCTCGCGTGGAGAATAGCAAGGAATCTTGACAACTTGTTTGGGTCGTTGCTAGCAAAAATGCATGCCGCCTTTGTCCTCTTTGATCCAACTAAAAAATAATATGCTGTCCCACAACTTGATTCAGTGACATGATATGCCTCTGATTTTTCAGCTCATGTTGGCAGGGCCTTGTCCGATAGATGGTGTGTCGAATCACCTGTACATCCTTGTCTGAGCTTGACTGAAACACCATTGAAAATACGATTGGATCACATGACATAGGATGGAACGCCAGTACGGATCTCGCATGTTGCAGCTGCGCGGGCGAATCAGGCTTGGTTCGGCTACTCGTTGTTCCCATAATTGATGCCTATCTGGCCGGTTGCCGATGATGACGATCCAAGCAGACGGTTGCTAGATACGATTAGACTGTTGACGATGATGAAGGATCCTGTCCGGTTGGCGACTCAAAGTGTTGCTTTTTCCACGGACGAGTTGTAGATTGTTGACAATGGAGCCGTCGAGATCGCAACATCAGCGCGCTCAGTTCCAACGGGTTTAACTCGTCAATTTTCATTGTTATGGACTTGAGTTTTGGAGAAGAGAGGAGCGCTGGAGATCTCGGTACGGCTAGCAAACAAGCACACAGGGACGCAAGGTTTACCCAGGTTCAGGCCTCGTAGAGGACCTTACTCTTGCTTGTCTGCTCTTAATTGATGATGATCCGGAGGATTACAATGTCGCCGATGGCGATGTCGTGTAGATTGAATCTGGCGTATGTCTAGATCTATTGTGTTCTATCTATTGTGGCGATCGTATATCTGTCTATTGGGGGAGTCGCCATTGAGAGGTTGCCTTCTCGTTGGACCCTCCTAGCCTTTATATATGGGGATGCTAGGTCTCGGGTACCAATACGAGTTGGCTACAAGTTAGATTTGAACTCTAATCTTGAGGTTTCCTTGTCTTGTACGTTTGGGAGTCCGTGTTCATATGAGCTTCACACCACTCGAACCGTCACGGGCGTCATGGATCTTGGCAATTCATCGAGTGCGCCTTCCGTTGAGCCGCACCAGGTAGGATGTAGTTGAGTGCCTATTGGGCATACCCATGTCAATGAGCCTCTCATTGAAAGCGTACAAAGGCGCTCTAGTTGGTCCACAGTACCCGACGTCCCGGTGTTGAGGGGAACTACTCATAGGGTAGGCGGTTGTACTGGAGTGGTCATTCCGAAGGTCTTGTTTGATTATCCGAGATCCACATACTGTTTTATGACGATCCGAGGTTGACCCGGCGGATGTATCAAATCTTGTGGGTAAAGTGTACAACCTCTGCAGAGTGTAAATCTATTCAAATAGCCATGTCTGCAGTTATGGACGGGTTGGACAGACTACTATAGAGCGGTTCTGGTTTTGATTTCAAAAAGGACTTCGGAAAAGCAAAGGCTTTGAAAATTGATTTGACCATGAGATGTCGGAAAAAGGAAGGAAAGGAGTTTGGTCATGAGTTGACCAGAAGGAAGAAACAAATGGGTGACCCAGTCCTTGTCTTTTCCAAAACTTTTCAAAAAGGTTTCCAAAATGTTTTACAAAAGTTTTTAACAAAGATCTGTAGATGCTATATCTACTAGAGAAACTCTTTAAGAAAAGAACCCCTCTTGGAGCCCTCCTACTACCACGACCATAATGCATATCCTCTTGTTATTATTGTTCCCTTAAGGTGGTTTGCGAGTACATTTAAAAGTACCCACTGGCATTGTCCCTGGCTATCTACTTGGCCAGACTATGAGCAGGATGAAGGAGATGATGGAGGTTACGATGAGGACTACACGAACTAGGTAGATCTCCGAGTCAGGCACCTATAGGGCTATGGCTTGATTTGGGTCTTCCATGTTTAGTTATTCTGCTGCTATTCTGTGTTTGTGCCCATCGTGGTATTCATGTAGGACTATCTATGTAAGACTTTATGTATTCGGTACTGTAATGGATGTGTACTTTGATATTAGTCGGTTATGCTCCACGATGCATTTGATCTTGGGATCGTGGTGGTTGCATAATAGGGTAATCTTGGATGCATAATCCGGGGTCGCCACATACTAGGTATTAGAGCCATCCTAACTTTAGGAGCCCCTAGTTAGCCTGAACATTAGCTGAGGACCAAAAACTATTTTCACTATATAAAGGAAAGGAGACGAGTATTTGCAAAAATAATGCTTATATCTCCTCCCCTCTATTTCGAAAACTACTTGCATTAATTCAAAATTTTGCATACTTAAAATTGTGCATACTCTTCACTAACTTAAACCTATCTTAATTTTTTATCTACTGTGTATCATAGTTAAATGAACTGGCTATTTTAATACGAGGCACCCAATGGTTCAGTTTGTTGTTCTCAGGCCGCCGAAGCGTTGAAATTATCTGGCTATTCATGAATAATTCAATGTATGATTGCTTGATTCATTGTTTGTTTGAAATTATTTGGCTAGCATATTCGAGGCTCACAATTGATGTGGTTTTACTGGCTGAGTTAGTCTTTTTTTTGTCTATGATTAAATCAGTGGCATATTTCGTTGTGTAGTTCCTGGCTAGTTTATATATGAGAAACATAATGGCTTAGTTTTAATATTCATTTTATTCATGTTCTGCACATTCTAATTTGAGCAGTCTGCATCAGGTACTTTGGTTGATTGCTCGCATTGTTATTGAAAATGAACTTGTAGTTTGTTTCCCAAGTCTGTTGTTTAAGTAACTTGTTTTGTCTTGGTCTCAGCCATCTTCAAGTAGAGCATCATTTCACAGAGCAGCACATGCTCGCATCGCTCCATGGCGCCAACTGGTCCACTTATTCAAGAAGAAATATATGCATGAGCCACCACTGTTAATTGCTTCCTTCCTTATATATTACCACATTGACACATTTAAAATTCATGGTGGTGTGATTGCATGGTAATGCTGTTATAACTTGTTTTGTGTTTGTTTCAGGCTGCAAATGACCCTCTGAATGCCGAACAAAGACACACTTCTCCATGTTTAGATTTTGCTTCACACAGCAGCAGTGACAATATCTATTGCTCATGGCACACCGCTTTGACTGATCCTTGTTTTTCAGCCAAAAGATTATTTGAGGATGCCCTCCAAGATGCCCGTGATATTTTTGAGGAAGAAGCCAGCAACACAGATTCAGTAATCACCATAGCACGCAAAGACTTATATGAATTGAAAAACAGGCAAGCTTTAACGCAGAACATACTTAATAATCTCATCTGCAGCTCTCATGGGAAGCCAGTTGTTACATGTCTCGGGATGCAAGCTCCATAGAGACCTTTTCTATAACACCAGTTATGGTGTTTTTTAGTTGTCTGGACTCTGATGCAACTTTTATGCTTCATTTTATTACTATCAAGTTTACTGAGGATTTTAATAATCTACTGTAATTTGCAGTTGTAAGTTGTCTGAGGATTGTTACAAACTGAGCATCTATCAGAATTACTACACACACATGAAAAAACAGTGAATTTGTAAGAGGTACAACACACGATCTACCGGAAGAGGGAGAACGTCTATTGTATTACACGGGCACCATAGAACTTGCAAAATTCATAGACGTTCACTCAACAAAGTGAACACATAAAGAGCTGACCTGAAGAGAATACATCAGGAGTAGACCCACACAATCCATCAATCTGATGGATAGCCGTCGTAGTAATCGTAGTGGGTGGTACCATCCTCGCCATATGGCGGCACCATCTACATCTCAGAATGCTCGAAGATTCTGCAATACTCCGCTAGCAATTGATCGAGTTCGAAAGGACGGTCATTCCATAATCATCCTACTCCATACCCATATACAACGCTTGGCTCCTCTTCCCACGCAAGAGCCTCAAAGTTGTAAGATCTAATCTCGGATAGATCCGCATAGTATATGCTGCCATCCTGCACCGTGGGTACCCTGGCACTGTCGACGTAGACGCACCGATTGTCAGCAAAAAAGAGAGAACGACTTCTGATGCCTCTGACTGGCTGAAGGACACAGTTCTGGGTATCAACCCGATAAACAACCGGCCTGCCATCGTAAACCGGTCCACTCACAATGAACAACAACTCCCCGTCGGACTCGATATTGTAAAAACGATTCTCTGGGAACTGGCAGCTCGGAACAGGGCCTGCAATGGTGGGATACATCTCCAGGGTTCGTGCGGAGCGCTGCGGCTGCACATCTCCATGAACAACATCACACATAGTCGAGAGGACGAACCCGTATCTGTCTACGACAAAAACATCACCGGGGTAAGAAGTCATGCTCTGGAGTTCCGTGAAGTCATATGGTGATGGGGATATGCCCAGCAGGACGTTCTGATTGGGCCGAAAGGCCTATGAATGCGCCTGGAAGATGACGACTGGACTATAATGGAGGGAAAAGCCCGGCGACTGGCGACTGGAGGACCGGGAGCGTAACAGAAGCCTAGTCGGATTAGGTCAAAACCTCCGAATCCTTATCTTGTTCGGTTGTAACCTGTAAACCCTAGCGAGGTGCCTCATATATAAACCTCCCTAGGGTATCCTAGAGACTCACGTTCCATCATACACCCCCTCAAGCGACTCGCTGCATATCCGCCAAGCTCGCCACCCCTGTAACTCGCTCTCCAATGATCTAATCTAGCAGGAGTAGGTCTTTACCCTCCGGGGGCCGAACCTAGGTAAACCCATGTGCATCCGCCCCATCTCGCACCACAGATGGTCGCCAACTCTTCCTCACGAAACACTCAATCGCTGCTAGTGGCAGCGACTGCCGTGGCTATTTCCACGATAGTGGCGCCCACCGTGGGGCATAGCGGGACTGGCCTGAGTTCTGCGGCGAGACCCTACTCATGAATCGATCGGCCGCTCGCCACCGGTTGCATGATCGCCATCGGCGGGTTCTTACAGATCCTACCTAGCAGCTACATCCCGGCGTCACGCCCGGTCACTCACGGCGTGGTGATGTCGGTCGGCTCCATCAACCTCTTCGTCGGCTTCACCGGTGCGGTCGATCCAGCTGTAACGGTGATCGTCGGCGGATCGCCGCAACTCCGCGATCTGCTTTCGGAGGAGTAGGTCCTCTCCATCAGGGGCCTCGTCACCGGGTATGACTCGGCCGACGACGCGGTCGAGACTAACGCCGCCATCAACAACGACGCCCTAAACGACGACGCCAACTCCGTGACCCCTGCATCGGTTGACGGATCCATCACCATCGCCGCATCAGGACCCGCCTGAACTCCAACGTCCAGGGCCGCGTCCTGAACTTCAACGACGAAAGCGACCCCGCACGCGCCGCCGAGCGCGAATACTGCGAGAACGCGCCACCAGGCGGAAGCAACCCCGCGAGACCACTACCTGGCGCACCGGCAACCGGGGCCCCTCCACAACCCATGGGCCGCACGCCCCCGCCGGACCAACCGCGGATCAACATCTCGCCTCAGGCCCGTGTCGCCAACGGGCTACCATTATACTCCACCCCGATGGACAACGTCATCGCGGCCGACGCCATGATCGCCAACCTCGACGTCCAAGGCGATGACGCGCTACAGATCTAGTATGCCAAGGCCCTACTCGTCAGGGCCATCGAGCAACAAGCCGCGGGAGTCGACCCGCGGGGCCGGATGTACTCCCGCTCATCAGCAAGCAGGGCGACATCAAGCGGCCACCCCACCATGGCCAATGCATTAGTTTGCCCACCACCCTAGCCCCTGGCGAACCAACCACGAGCCGCCAATCCTGTGCTATCAACCAACGAGCCGCGACCGGCGAATAACACGATCGCCGCCAATGGGAAACCCCTCGATGCCCGAACGAACATCATCAACAACCAGGCGTGGCGGTCACGCCAGCCCAACGACCTGAGGCACACCCTCACTAACCGCGGCGACCCGGAACCAAGAGGCTCGCTCAGTCGAGTCGGGCCGCAATGCTTCGGACACATGATTCGCGGGAAAAATACCCCGCCAACTTCAAAGCCCCAAGGAGATCGAGAAGTACGACCGGACGTATGATCCCGCTGTCTGGCTGGACACATACCTCATGGCAATGGGAATCGCAGGCCACACCGACTTGCTCGCCGCTCGCTACCTCCCCCTGATGATGGAGGGTGCGACCCGGCAATGGATCAACACGCTCCCTCCTAACAACATCGATTCCTAGGAAGAAATGCGGGACACCTTCGTCAGGCACTTCGAGGGCTCCTACACCCGCACCACCATCATAGAGGACCTAGAGCAATGCATCTAGGGACAATGCGAGTCGACTCGCCGCTGGATCCAAAGATGGCTAGAACTGTGGATAAACGCCTCCGGCACCCACCCAGAAACGGCGATACACTGCTTCAAGAACGTGTGCCGGTACGGACCCCTGGCCGCCAAGATCAAGAGGGTCTACCGGACGCTCGACAACATCCCCGAACTCCTCGAGATCGCCAAGCGCTATGCAGAGGAGGACCCCAACCAGGACTCCGACGATGAGTCGGGAGGAAGACGCCGCACCAGCATCCACGACAGCGGGCGCCTACACGACATGCGCTACAGCAACACCCGCATCACCGGCAAGCACCGCACGGACGGGCAAGTCGACTTCGTCGCCAACGCCGGCCATGGCCAGCGCGACCCCAAGAACTACCGCCACGACGGAGGAAACTACCGTGACAACGGGAACTACCGCACCAACAACGCGATGAGGCCGAAATTCGACCCTGCCGCCCTGCCCAATCAGCCCTGCATCTACCATAGCAGGGAGGGAAAACCCACCACCCACACCACCGCTAATTGCCACTCTCTCAAAGAGATTGAGAAGGCGATACGAGCAAGGGAGGACCCATATAACAACCCACCTCGGGAACGGTGGAGGCTTCGGCACCACCGTCGGCTCGCTACACACCTTCACCGTACTCGGCACCAAGCGCGAGAAGAAGGTGATCGCCGCGCGGTCACAGTCAATGCAGTGACACAGGTCGACATCCCTCGCTTCCTAAACTGGTCCGAGCAGAGCATCACCTGGAGTCGCCAGGACCGTGCGCCAAGGATCAAATACCCAGGGCGAGTCGCCCTGGTAGTCAGGCCCAAGGTGGCCGACTACTGGCTGTCCAAGACACTAATGGACGGTGAGAGATCCATCAACATCGTGTACCTAGACACATTCAAGAGGCTCCAACTCCCAAAGGCAGCCATTGAGCCAACACTGACGAACTTCCACGGCATCGTCCCCGGTCGGAAGGTGTACCCGATTGGGAAAGTGACGCTGCCAGTCACCTTCGGCACTCTGGCAAACTACCACATGGAGAGGATCATGTTCGAGCTGGTGAACTTCCGAAGCCCCTACCACTTCATCCTGGGCCGCCAGACATTCGCAAAGTTCATGGCGACCCCACACTATGCCTACAACATGATGAAGCTCCCCAGGCCAAGCGGCATCATCACCGTCCACGGCGACCCGACATGGCCGTGGAATGCAAGGACAAAGGCGCCGAGCTCGCCGACGCCGTCATCGCCGCGGAGACAGACCATGCGGAGGAGCTCGCGAAATACGCGGGCAACATCAACAAGGATGACCCCACCATCCTAAAGAAACCAACCGCCGCGAACTCCACGTTCGAGGCAACCACACACACCCGCACCGTCAAGCTCGTCCCTGGCGACTCCAGCAAGACGGTCACCATTGGGGCGCACATGAGCCCCTCATAGGAAATCGCGCTCATCGGGTTCCTCCGTGAGAACCGCGACAAGCCATCTGACATGCCAGGTGTCCCGAGGGAACTCGCTGAGCACAAAGTCAACGCCGACCCCAAAGTGCGACCAGTAAAGTAGTCGCTACAGCCCTTCAATGAAGAGCGCCGTCGAGCAATCGCCGAAGAAGTTCATCCCCTACTAGCCGCAGGCTTCATCCGGCCAATCAAGTACTCCAAGTGGCTAGCAAACCCAGTCCTGGTTCTAAAAAAGAATAACACATGGACAATGTGCATCGACTACACCAACCTCAACAGCGCCTGCCTGAAGGAGGAGTTCGTCCTACCGCGCATCGATCAGATCATCGACTCGACTGCGGGATCAGAGTCGCTATGCTTCCTCGACACTTACTCTGGTTATAACCAGATCAAGATGGCGGTCGAGGACGAGGAGAATACGGTGTTCATTACGCCATTCAGCGCATTCTGCTACACGGCCATGACGTTTGGCCTCAAGAACGCAGGCGCCACATACCAGAGGTGCATGCAGGAGTGGCTAGCGAGCCGAATTGGCCGCAACATTCAATTCTACATCGACGAGGTGGTGGTAAAATCCACCCGCCAGGACGACCTGCTCACCGACCTAGCCGAAACCTTCGCAAACCTGCGGAGGTAAAACATCAAGCTGAACCTCGGAAAATGCACCTTCGGCGTCCCCACCGGACAACTCCTGGGTTATGTAGTCTCCAAGTGAGGCATGGAAGCCAACTCCACCAAGATCGACACCATCGCGTGACTCTGGAAACCCGAGTGCCTGCGCGACGTCCAGAAGTTGGCAGGGCGAGTCGCGGCCCTCAGTCGCTTCATCCCCCGACTAGGCGAGAAGGCAATGCCCCTCTACCGCCTGATGCGCAAGAACCCCACGTTCCAATGGGGCAGGGAGGCTGACGACGCACTCAAAGCGCTCAAAGAAGTGCTACTCGCGGCGCGACTACTCGCTGCTCCACTCGACAAAGAGCCGATGCTCGTTTACGTCACGGCCTCTACTCGAGTCGTCAGTGCCGTGATGGTCGTCGAACGACCGGAAGAGGGCAAGGAGCGCCCCATACAGCGCCCCGTCTACTACATCAGCAAAGTCCTAACGGACTCACGACAGCGCTACCCGCAATACCAAAAACTGGTGTACGCGGTATTCCGAGCACAACGGCGACTCCCACACTACTTCCAGGAGCACCCAATCACTATGGTCTCCTCCGCGCCCTTGCAAGACATCATACGCAATCGCGAGGAGACCGAGCGGGTCGCCAAGTGGGCCGTCGAAATTGGCGTCCACAACATCAAATACGAGCCCTACAAAGCGATCAAGTCACAACCCCTGGCTGATTTCCTTGCAGACTGGGAAGAAGCACAGCAGCTAGAGAAGCTCCCGTATCTCCATTACTGGTCGCTCCATTTTGATGGCTCCAAGAACACCGACGATGCATGGGCTGGGGTCATACCAACCTCTCCCAAAGGAGACAAGCTCCGCTACATGCTCCACCTCAACTTCAAGCCCTGCACGAACAACATGGAAGAATATGAGGCCCTCCTTCACGGTATGAGATCCGCTAAGGAGATGAACGTCAACCGCCTAAGATGCTACGGCGACTCCGACCTAGTCGCCGGCCAAGTAGCCGGGACGTGCGACGCCGTCTCCCCAACAATGATCGCGTACCGCCAAGCTGTCGATCAGTTGGGAGGATACTTTGACGGCTACTCCGTCGAGTGGATCGACAGGCGCAAAAACGAGGAGGCAGACGCCCTCTCCCGCATCGAATCGACCGACAAGCGCCACCGGTAGGCGTCTTCCTTGACATCATCCACAAACCGTCGGTCAGCCCGCTAAAAGAGATCGACGTCGGGATCCCACTGCAACCAGAACCGGCCCTAGTCGCCATGGTCGTGGAACCTAGCGACTGGACAACACCATACGTCGCCTTCTTGGAACACAAACTCCTACCAAGCAATGAGACGGAGGCGCGAATGATCGTGCGCCGCTGCAAATCCTTCATCGTCA
The DNA here is from genome assembly GCA_910589775.1 of Avena eriantha. Classification (NCBI taxonomy): domain Eukaryota; kingdom Viridiplantae; phylum Streptophyta; class Magnoliopsida; order Poales; family Poaceae; genus Avena; species Avena eriantha. Next base: position 282,187,217 of record OU342742.1, on the reverse strand, counting down.
TAAACAGCGAGCTCCACATACGCAGCGTGACCGGCGTGTTCCAGCGCTACGTACAGCCAGAAGAAGGCCGCAAGATCCTCCAGGACATTCACGCCGGCGCCAAGTCGCTAGTCGCCAAGGCCATGCGGCACGGTTTCTATTGGCTCATCGCACACGCCGACGCCACCAACATCGTCCAACGATGTGTCGGGTGCCAGAAGTATGCCCACCAGACGCACCTCCCTGGCTCGACACTCAAGACCATCCCCATCATGTGGCCATTCGCCGTATGGGGCATGGACATGGTAGGCCCGTTCAAGAAGGCCCCGTCTGGCTTCACTCACCTCCTGGTCGCAGTCGACAAGTTCACCAAATGGGTCGAGGCCAAGCCAATAAAAAAGTGCGACGGTAAGACGGCCACCAAGTTCCTATGCGAGCTCATCTGCCGGTACGGCTACCCGCACAACATCATAACAGACAATGGCACAACCTTCGCCAAGGGGGCCATGGCGGAATTCTATGAAGAACATGGCATACGACTCGACCTCGCATCAGTCGCCCACCCGGAGTCAAATGGCCAAGAAGAACGCGCTAACCAGAGCGTCCTCCACGGGATCAAGCCGCGACTCCAGGTGCCCCTCGAGCGCACCCCAGGATGCTGGGTCGACGAGCTCCCCTATGTGATATGGGGGATCCGCACCTCCGTCAATCTCTCCACCGGGTTCACGCCCTTCTTCATGGTGTATGGCGCCGAGGCCGTAATGCCAACTGACCTGGAGCATGATTCACCTCGAGTCGCCAACTACGTCGAGGCGGCCAACCTCGAGGCGGCCAACGAGGTTGCCCGCCAAGACAACATCGATAAACGAGACAAGGCATGCGACCTGGCTCGCACCCGCACCACCATATGCCAGCAAGGACTCCACCGCTACCACAGCCGCCGAGTGCGAACCCGCACCTTCCAGGAAGGCGACCTTGTCCTACGACTGGCCCAAGAAAAGAAGGGCATGCACAAACTCTCTCCCCTATGGGAGGGGCCGTTCGCCATAGGCCGAGTCTTTGGCAATGATGCCTACTACCTCATTGACATACGGGGTGACAACCAGCTGGAGGTCGGGACGCCATGGAATGTAAACCTCCTCAGAAATTTCTATACTTAGAACCTCACATTGTACTCCGCCGGAATATATAATGAAATTCATCCGGATCGCACAAATTGTGTCCACTCGCCATATTCTTGTGAAACTCGCACTCGTACATACTAGGAATACGCTACTTACGGAAGTCAACCTCTGGTCGAGTGACCGGCACGACTAAGTAGTGCGGCACAAGGGCACCGGAAATATTCGGGCCTTGGGTCGTCCACGAAAACGCCAACCTGGAGCCGCCATTGGAGTCGCCTAGCTCGACTGGCCCACCAGGCCAAGACAACCGGTACACGCTTCTCACACCGACCTGTCCCTGCCATCCTCGTGCAAAGCGACTCAAATGGTTAAGTACCATGCACGGGGACTCCGCAAAATGGGAACCACCATGCGGCTCGGGAACACACCAAGTGAGAGAGCTGCCTAGGACTCGCCAAGCGACTGGCTCTCCGGGCCAGGGGAGGAGACGCGTTACAAACAACACATTCACAACCTGCAACAGGAACATGACCAATGTGGTCGGGCACCACGCTCGGGGACTCGCTTATAAGTTAGTCCTACTCGCGCTCGGGGACTCGCCACTTAGAAGACGCGAGAGTTAAAAAACAGTGCATAAACAAAACAATACACAAAAGTATACAATCGAGTTATACCTCATTAAAGGGCGGACGCGCTTGAGGACTCGCTCAATCAAAAACAAACACACCACATAATCCTAGTCGCAATATGAGTTGATTGACTCCCCTTGGCATATATTGCAAAATATTTTATAGCGTTCGCCACTTGGCATACATCACAAATTGGACAATTACATTGTTTACTCCACAGGCCCGTACGAAGAAGCAGCACCACCCCCTTGACACGAACAAAAGGTTGCCACGGGTTCGTCGGGTACATCGTCAGCGACTTCGACAACGACGACCGGAAGGGCTGCTCCGACTTCATGTCGCGATGCTCTGGCTCGGGGTCGCCAAGCGCCAACACCGTCTCCTGGTATGGCAGTAGATCCCCCATCTCCAAGACCCAATCAGCGTAAGGGGCGGCCTTTGCGGTCAGCTTCAGCACCTCTGACATCTCCACCGTGCCAGTCACCGATGGATAGCCACTCGTCACGTCGTCAAGGTCGAAGTCGTTGGGGAAGTGGGCGAGACCTAAGCTCAACGCTGTGGTGGCCTCGTGCCTGAACGCCGAGTGTGTCATCCACTCTACGACGGGAGGCACCTCCTCCAGATAGCACTACACCTCCGTTAGCCCCCAGGAATAACTTCGGTGGGGGACATGCCCCAAAGAGCCGCTTGGACGCACAACGCCGAGGCCGTGGCCGTGTTCACCACGGCAGTCACGCACTGCGAGGCATTGTAGGTTTGCACCACCGGATCGCGTTGGCCTACCACAGCTGCAAAGTCAGGTGTCAGTGAAACTATGAAACCCCCAAGTCAGGGACTCGACAAACGGGTCAGGCAAAGACGGAGACTCACCAAGGAGTTTGCGGCAGTTCTCCGTGACGTGCTTCTCCAAGGCGGTTTGCTCGTTGTGCAGCCCCACGATGATGGAATCCGTGGATTTGCATTCTTCCTCAGCCACAGCAACGGCAGCCTTTGCTCGCTCCTCCGAAGAAACTGAGGCCACTTTCGCCTCCTCCAAGTCTTGGACCAGGGAGGCTATTCGCCCATTCGCCGCGTCCAGCTCGGTGACTGGAACATACCCCTCACGGGCCTTAGAAATCGCAGCCGGGAAACCATCTGCAAGAGAAACCATCAGCATGTTGTACACCACTAGTTCACACCTGACGGAGGAAAAGAAAGACAAACAGATACCCACCAATGGTTTCCTGAAGCCGCTGGTTTGCCTCTTGCGCTTCACGCAAGTCACGCTCAAAGCGCTCTCTCGCGGCCCGCCGATCGGTCAACTCCCTTTGCAATCCCTGCAAACAAACAACACACCTCAGCATTTCACAAAACAAAGACCCAGTTCCCAGCCGCTGAAATTCAGCGACCAGGAACTCGGGGACTGGAGAAGGAGAAAGAAACTCAATTCCTAGCCGCCGAAATTCAGCGACTAGGAATTCGGGGACTGGAGAGGAGCAAGAAGTTCAGTTCGCAGCCACTGAAACTCAGCGTCTAGGAACTCGGGGACTGGATATACCTGAATAGCAGCACCGAGCATCCTGTGAAGTTCCCCGGCGTCAGTCAACGGGATTGTGAAGGAAGTGCGCCTGCGACGGGACCCAATGTCCGCATCTATGATCTCTGGACTCTGCGGAGACTGGGTGTCCGCCACACCTTGGAATCCCCTCGCCATGAAGCGCGGGAACGTCGCCGACGCTCTAGCGGGGGCACTGGTTGTCAGGGCCAGCGCTTCCGGCACGAACGTGACCAAGACTGGTTCCGATCGTGCCGCCACCACCTCTTCGGTGACCGACGCAGCATCTGGCTCCGCGGCGCTGTCCTTGGCTGCAGCGTCGTCGGCACCCCCCTTTTGCTTCTTCGTGACTTCCGCGGTCGCCACATCTCCGGCGGCCTTCCTCTTCTTGGGGTGGTTGCCCTCTCCCGTGGGGGCGGCTGGTGGAAACTTAGTCACCGAAGGGCGGCTAGTCTTCTTGGCCCCCGACCTGCATGAGTTCCCTCAATCAACATAATGACAATACAAAAGGAGCGAGGCGAATCAGGATGAAGGAGCAGTACTCACTTGGCGACCGGAAGGACGCGAAGCCCGGTGCTAATGTGGGCGGGCTTGTCCAATTCGGGACCCAACTCGCGGGTGAGCCCCCTCTCGAAGACGTCTGAAGCCCACGAAATCGCGGGCTTCCTTGACGATGAAGCCGCAGTCACCGGGATCTCTAGCTCCGACGCGGCCACCCTTGACGGCTGCAGCGACTTGGACGTCATCGCCTCAGCCGCTTCTTGGCTTGGAACCCTCAAGGCCGTCGGCGCAATCGCCGCCAGGGGAACCTCTACCACTACCTCCGTGTCCTCACCCTCCAACCCCTTTGTCGGGACCGCATCCTTTGGAGCCTTGTGCGAGACTTTGGGGGAACCTTCATCATCGGAGTCGTCATCCGACTCGAACACCACCGCCGATTTGGAAGGTGACGTGGGATTCTTCGCTGGCGACTTGGGCTTGCACGCGGGCTTCGACGGTGTAGCAGTACGCCAGGACGTGTGCTCCTGCGCGACCTCGTCGCCTCCGTCGTGTTCGTCCAGGCCGCGGCTCGCCTCGAACTCACGTTGTTTTTGCATGCGGGTCTTGTGAGCCACATGCGTTGGGGGAGGAACCTCTTCTTCCTCCCCGTCGGTGTCAGAAGAGTCTCCCTTGGAGTCTTCCTCCAGTTCCTGGGGAACCTCTTCGTCGAGCGGAGGGAGCCAGCCCCCCAACACCTGAAAAAGCTGAGAACCACCACGAGTGATGATGGGGATATGCCAAAGGGGGTATGCCTAGCAGGACGTTCCGATTGGGCCGGAAGGCCTGCGAGTGCGTCTGAAAGACAGCGACTGGACTATGAAGAAAGGAAAGGCCCAGCGACTGGCGACTAGAAGCCTAGAAGCGTAGCAGAAGCCCAGTCGGACTAGGTCAAAAGTCTCCGGATCCTTATCTTGTTCGGGGACAGCTTGTAAACCATAGCGAGGTGCTTCATATATAAACCTCCCTAGGGTATCCTGGGACCTTACATTCCATCATACACCCCTCAAGCGACTTGCTGCCTAGCCGCCGAGCTCGCCACCCCTGTAACTCGCTCTCTCATAATCTAATCTAGCAGGAGTAGGTCTTTACCCTCCGGGGGCTGAACCTGGGTAAACCCATGTGCATCCGGCCCCATCTCGCACCGCAGATGGCTGCCAACTCTTCCTCACGAAACACTCAATCGCTGCCAGTGGTAGCGACTGCCATGGCCATTTCCACAATAGTGGCGCCCACCGTGGGATCAAGAGGGTCTACCGGACGCTTGATAACATCCCCGACCTCCTCGAGATCGCCAAGCGCTACGCGGAGGAGGACCCCAACCAAGACTCCGACGACGAGTCGAGAGGAAGACGCCTAACTAGCATCCACGATAGCAGGCGCCTACGCGAATGCGCTACAGCAACACCCGCATCACCGGCAAGCGCCGCACGGACGGGCGAGTCAATTTCGTCACCAACGCCGGCTACGGCCAGCGCGACTCCAACAACTACCGCCACGATGGAGGAAACTACCGCGACAGCGGGAACTACCGCGCCAACAACGCGACGAGGCCGAAATTCGACCCCGCTGCCCTGCTCAATCAGCCCTGCATCTACCATAGCAGGGAGGGAAAACCCGCCACCCACACCACCGCCGATTGCCACTCTCTCAAAGAGATTGAGAAGGCGAGATGTGCAAGGGAGGACCCCAACAACAACCCACCTCGGGACAACGGGAACGGCGGCGGCTTCGGAACCGTCATCGGCTCGCTACATACCTTCACCGGACTCGGCACCAAGCGCGAGAAGAAGGTGCTCGCCCGCACGGTCACTGTCAATGCGGTGACGCAAGTCGACATCCCTCGGTTCCTAAACTGGTCCGAGCAGAGCATCACCTGGAGTCGCCAGGACCACGCGCCAAGAATCGAGTACCCAGGGCGAGTCGCCCTGGTAGTCAGGCCCAAGGTGGCCGACTACTGGCTTCCCAAGACACTAATGGACGGTGGGAGCTCCATCAGCATCGTGTACCTAGACACGTTCAAGAGGCTCCAGCTCCCAAAAGCAGCCATTGAGCCAACACTGACGACCTTCCATGGCATCGTCCCCGGTCGGAAGGCGTAACCGATCGGGAAAGTGACGCTACTAGTCACCTTCGGCACTCCAGCAAACTACTGCATGGAGAGGATCGTCTTCGAGCTGGTGAACTTCCGCAGCCCCTACCACTATGTCCTGGGCCGCCAGGCATTGACAAAGTTCATGGCGACCCCACACTACGCCTACAACATGATGAAGCTCCCTGGGCCAAGAGGCATCATCACCGTCCACGGTGACCCTGACATGGCCATGGAATGCGAAGACAAGTTTGCCGAGCTCGCCGACGCCGTCACCGCCTTGGAGACCGACCACGCAGAGAAGCTCGTGAAATACGCTGGCAACATCAACAAGGACGACCCCACCATCCTAAAGAAACCAACCGCCACGAGCTCTACGTTCGAGGCGACCACACACACCCGGACCGTCGAGCTCGTCCTAGGCGACTCCAGCCAGACGGTCACCATCAGGGCGCACATGAGCCCCACATAGGAAAGCGCGCTCATCGGGTTCCTCCGTGAGAACCGCGACATCTTCGCATGGAAGCCATCTGACATGCCAGGTGTCCCGAGGGAACTCGCTGAGAACAAACTCAACGCCGACCCCAAAGTACGACCAGTAAAGCATTCGCTACGGCCCTTCAATGAAGAGCGCCACCGAGCAATCGCCGAGGAAGTTCAGCGCCTGCTAGCCGCAGGCTTCATCCGGCCAATCAAGTACTCCAAGTGGCTGGCAAACCCAGCCTTGGTTCTCAAAAAGAACAACACATGGAGAATGTGCATTGACTACACCAACCTCAAAAGCGCCTGCCCGAAGGAGGAGTTCGTCCTACCGCGCATCGATCAGATCATCGACTCGACCACGGGATCTGAGTCGCTGTGTTTTCTCGACGCTTACTGTGGTTATAACCAGATCAAGATGGCGGTCGAAGACGAGGAGAAGACGGCGTTCATTATGCTATTCGACGCATTCTACTACACGGCCATGACGTTCGGCCTCAAGAACGTAGGCGCCACATACCAGAGGTGCATGCAGGATTGTCTAGCGAGCCAAACTGGCCGCAACATTCACGTCTACATCGACGACGTGGTGGTAAAATCCACCCGCCAGGACGATCTGCTCGCCGATCTAGCTGAAAGCTTCGCAAACTTGCGGAGGTACAACATCAAGCTGAATCCTGGAAAATGCACCTTCGGCGTACCCACCGGAAAGCTTCTGGGATACGTAGTCTCCAAGCGAGGCATTGAAGCCAACCCCACCAAGATCGACACCATCACGCGACTCGGGAAACCCGAGTGCCTGCGTGACGTCCAAAAGTTGGCAGGGCGAGTCGCGGCCCGCAGTCGCTTCATCCCCCGACTAGGCGAGAAGGCAATGCCCCTCTACCGCCTGATGCGCAAGAACCCAACGTTCCAATGGGACGCGGAGGCCGACGACGCACTCAAAGCGCTCAAAGAAGTGCTACTCGCGGCACCACTACTTGCCGCGCCACTCGACAAAGAGCCAATGCTCATTTACGTCGCGGCCTCCAATCGAGTCGTCAGCGCCGTGATGGTCGTCGAACGACCGGAAGAGGGCAAGGAGCGCCCCATACGGCTCCCCGTATACTACATCAGCGAAGTCCTAACGGACCCACGACAGCGCTACCGGAAATACCAAAAACTGTTGTATGCAGTATTCCGAGCACAATGGCGACTCCCACACTACTTCCAAGAGCATCCAATCACGGTGGTCTCCTCCGTGCCCCTGCAGGACATCATACACAATCGCGAGGCAACCGGGCGAGTCGCCAAGTGGGCCGTCGAGATTGGTGTCCACAACATCAAGTACGAGCCCCAAAAAGCGATCAAGTCACAAGCCCTGGCTGATTTCCTTGCAGACTGGGAAGAAGCACAGCAGCCAGAGAAGCTCCCATACCTCCACTACTGGTCGCTCCACTTCGACGGCTCCAAGAACGCAGACGGCGCGGGGGCTGGGGTCATCCTGACCTCCCCCAAAGGAGACAAGCTCCGCTACGTGCTCCACCTCAACTTCAAGCCCTGCACCAACAACATGGGAGAATATGAGGCCCTCCTTCACGGCATGAGAGCTGCCAAGGAGATGAACGTCAAGCGCCTATGATGCTATGGCGACTCCGACCTAGTCGCCGGCCAAGTCGCCAGGACGTGCGACGCTGTCTCCCCAACAATGATCGCGTACCGCCAAGCTGTCGACCAGTTGGGAGGACACTTTGACGGCTATTCCATTGAGTGGATCGATAGGCGTAAAAACGAGGAGGCAGACGCCCTTTCCCGCATCGGATCGACCCGACCGGCGCCACCAGTAGGCGTCTTCCTCGACATCATCCACAAACCCTCGGTCAGCCCACCGAAAGAGATCGACGTCGGGATCCCACTGCAGCCAGAACCAGCCTTAGTCGCCATGATTGTGGAACCTAGCGACTAGACAGTGCCATACGTCGCCTTCCTAGAACACAAACTCCTACCGAGCAATGAGACAGAGGCGCGAATGATCGTGCGCTGCTGCAAATCCTTCGTCATCATCAACGACGAGCTCCACAAGCGCAGCGTGACCGGTGTGTTCCGGCGCTGCGTACAGCCAGAAGAAGGCCGCAAGATCCTCCAGGACATTCACGCCGGCGACTGCGGCCATCACGCCGGCGCCAAGTCGCTAGTCGCCAAGGCCATGCGACACGGTTTCTACTGGCTCACTGCACATGCTGACGCCACCAACATCGTCCAACGATACGTCGGGTGCCAGAAGTACGCCAACCAGGCGCACCTCCCTGGCTCTGCATTCAAGACAATCCCCATCACGTGGCCATTTGCCGTATGGGGCATGGACATGGTAGGCCCATTCAAGAAGGCCCCGTCTGGTTTCACTTACCTCCTGGTTGCAGTCGACAAGTTCACCAAATGGGTCGATGCCAAGCCGATAAAAAAGTGCGACAACAAGATGGCATCCGACTCGACTTCGCCAAGGGGGCCATGGCGGAATTCTGTGAGGAACACGGCATCCGACTCGACCTCGCATCAGCCGCTCACCCGGAATCAAATGGCCAAGCAGAGCGCGCCAACCAGAGCGTCCTCCACGGGCTCAAGCCACGACTGCAGGTGCCCCTCAAGCGCACCCCAGGATGCTGGGTCGAAGAGCTCCCCTCTGTGATATGGGGGATTCGCACCTCCGTCAACCGATCAACCGGGTTCACGCCCTTCTTCATGGTGTATGGCGCCGAGGCCGTAATGCCAACTGACCTAGAGCATGACTCACCTTGAGTCGCCAACTACGTCGAGGCGGCCAACGAGATCGCCCGCCAAGACAACATCGATCAACTCGACGAGGCACGTGACCTGGCTCGCACCCGCACCACCATATACTAGCAAGGACTCCGCCACTATCACAGCCGCCGAGTGCAAACTCGCACCTTCCAGGAAGGCGACCTGGTCCTACGACTGGCCCAAGACAAGAAGGGCATGCACACGCTCTCCCCCCATGGGAGGGGCCATTCGCCATAGGCCGAGTCCTTGGCAACGATGCCTACTACCTAATCGACATACGGGGTGATGGCCAATTGGAGGTCGGGAGGCCATGGAATGTAAACCTCCTCAGAAAGTTCTATACTTAGAACCTCACACTGTACTCCATCGGAATATATAATGAAATTCATTCGGATCGCACAAATTGTGTCCACTCGCCATATTCTTGTGCCACTCGCACTCATACATGCTAGCAATATGCTACTTACGGAAGTCAACCTCTGGTCGAGCGACCAGCACGACCAAGTAGTGCAGCACAAGGGCACCGGAAATATTCGAGCCTTGGGTCGTCCACGAAAAACGCCAACCCGGAGCCGCCATTGGAGTCGCCTAGCCCGACTGGCCCACCGGGCCAAGACATCCGATACACGCTTCTCACAGCGATATGTCCCTCCCACCCTCGCGCAAAGCAACTCAAACGGTTAAGCACCACGCACGGGGACTCCGCAAAACGGGAACCCCCACGCGACTCGGGAACACACCAAGTAAGAGAGCTGCCTAGGGCTCGCCAAGCGACTGGCTCTCCGGGCCAGGAGAGGAGACGCATTACAAACAACGCACTCACAACTTGCAATAGGAGCATGACCAGTACGGTCGGGCACCACGCTCGGGGACTCGCTCATAAGTCAGTCCTACTCGCGCTCGGGGACCGCCACTCAGAAGACGCGAGGGATAAAAACAATGCGTAAACAAAACAAATACACAAAAGTATACAATCGAGTTATACCCCATTAAAAGGCGGACGCGCCCGGGGACTCGCTTAATCAAAACAATGCATAAGCAAAACACAACATACCTCACTCATCAAAACACGAGTCGATCGACCCCCCGTGGCATATATTACAAAAATATCTTACAACATTCGCAACTTGGCATTCATCACAACTTGGAAAATTACATTGTTTACTGCACAGGCCCTAATGACGAAGCAGCACCACCCCCTTGACGCGCACAAAAGGCTGCCATGGGTTCGTCGGGTACGTTGTCACGACCTCGACAACAATGACCGAAAGGGCTGCTCTGACTTCATGTCCCGGTACTCCGGCTCGGGGTCGCCATGCGCCAACACCGTCTCCTGAAATGGCAGCAGATCCCCCATCGCCAAGACACGATCGATGTAAGGAGTGGCCTTCGCGGTTAGCTTCGGCACCTCTGACATCTCCACCGTGCCGGTCGCTGACGGATAGCCACTCGTTACATCATCAAGATCGAAGTCGTCAGGGAAATGGGCGAGACCCAAGCTCAACGCCGTGTCGGCCCCGTGCCTAAACACCGAGCGCGTCATCCACTCCACAACGGCAGGCACCTCTTCCAGATAGCGCCACACCTCCGTCAGCCCCCCGGGGATAACTTCGGTGGGAGACATGCCCTGGACAGCCGCTTGGACACACAACGCCGAGGCTGTGGCTGCATTCACCACGACAGTCACGCACTGCGAGACGTTGTAAGTCTGCACAACCGAGTCGCTTTGGCCTACCACATCTGCAAAGTCAGGCGTCAGTGAATCTATGAAATCCCCAAAGCAGGGACTAGACGAAAGGGTCAAGCGAAGACAAAGACTCACCAAGGAGTTTGCAGCAGTTCTCCTTGACGTGCTTCTCCAAGGCAGTTTGCTCGTTGTGCAGCCCCACGATGATGGAATCCGTGGCTTTGCGTTCTTCCTCAGCCGCGGCAACGGCAGCCATCGCTCGCTCCTCCGAAGAAATCGAGGCCGCTCTCGCCTCCTCCAGATCCTTGACCAAAGAGGCCACTCGCCCATTCGCCGTGTCCAGCTCGGCGACCGAAAGATACCCCTCACGGGCCTTGGAGATTTCAGCCGGTAAAGCATCTGCACGAGAATACATCAGAATGCTATACACAACTAGCTCACACCCGAAAGAGGAGAACAAAGACGAAACAGACACTCACCAATAGTTTCCTGAAGCCGCCTGTTCCCCTCCCGCGCTTCGCGCAAGTCACGCTCCAAGCGCTCTCTCGCAGCCTGCCGATCAGTCGACTCCCTTTGTAATCCCTGCAAACAAAACTCACCTAAGCATTTGACAAAACAAAACCCAGTTCCCAGCCGCTGAAATTTAGCGACTAGGAACTCGGGGACTGGAGAAGGAAGAAAAATAAAACCAATTCCTATCCGTTGAAATTCAGCGACTAGGAATTCGGGGACTAGAAAAGAGCAAAACCCAGTTCCCAGCCGCTGAAATTCAGCGGCTAGGAACTCGGGGACTGGAGAAGGAAGAAAAAGAAAACCAATTCCTATCCGCTGAAATTCAATGACTAGGAATTCAGGGACTGGACATACCTGAATAGCAGCGCCGAGCATCTTGTGAAGTTCCCCGGCGTTAGTCGACGGGATCATAAAGGAGGTGCGCCCGTGGCGGGACCCAATGTCCGCATCCACGATTTCCAGACTCTGCGGAGATTGCGTGTCCGCCACACCTGGATACCCCTTCGCCATAAAACGAGGGAACGTCGCTGACGCCCTGGCGGGGGCGCTGGTTGTCGGGACCGGCGCCCCTGGCATGGATGCAGCCAAGGTTGGCTCCGATCGCGCCGCCGCCACCTCTTCGGCGACTGGCGCAGCAGCTGGCTCCACGGTGCTCCCCTTGGTCGCAGCGTCGTAGACGCCCCCCTTCTGCTTCTTCGCGACCTCGGCGGTCGCCACATCTTTGGAGGCCTTTCTCTTCTTGGGTAGGTCGCCCTCTCCCATGTCGGTGGCCGGTGGAATCTTAGCCACCGAAGGGCGACCAATCTTTTTAGCCCCCGACCTGCACAAGCCCCTTCAATCAACACAACAACAACACAAAAGGAGCAAGGCGAATTGGGACGAGGAAGCGCTACTTACTTAGCGACTAGAAGGACGCGAAGCCTAGTGCTAATATGGGCGGGCTTGTCCAACTCAGGACCCAGCTTGCGGCTGAGCCCCCTCTCGAAGACATCTGAAGCCCACGAAACCGAGGGCTTCCTTGACGATGAAGCTGTAGTCGCCGGGATCTCCGGCTCTGATGCGGCCGCCTTTGACGGCTGTGGCGACTTGGACGCCATCGCCTCAGCTGCTTCTTGGCTTGGAACCCCCGAGGTCGTCGGCGCAATCGCCGCCAGGGGAACCTCTACCACCACCTCCGTGTCCTCGCCCACCAGCCCCTTCGTCGAGACTGCGACCCTTGGGGCCTTGTGCGAGACTTCGGGAGATCCTTCATTGTCGGAATCATCATCCGACTCAAACACCAGCGACGACCTGGCTGGTGACGCAGGCCTTTTCGCTGGTGACTTGGGCCAGTGTGGGGGCTTCGACGGCGTAGCCGTGCGCCGGGACGTTTGCTCCTGGGCGACCTCATCGCCTTCTTCGAGATCGTCCAGGCTACGGCTCGCTTCGACTTCTCGTTGTCTCTGCATCCGGGTCTTGCGAGCCACATGCGCTGGGGGAGGGATCTCTTCTTCCTCCCTGTCGCTGTCAGAAGGATCCCCCTCGGAGTCTTCCTCTAGTTCCTGGGGAACCTCTTCATCAAGCGGAGGGAGCCAACCCTCCAATACCTGAAAAAGCTGAGAACCACCACGAGTCAAAAAACGCCAAGAAAGAAGACTGAAATTGAGATACGGACGTAGCGGTTGGAAAGAGAACTTACTGTGGGGGCTTCATTCTTACAGGAGTGTACGGGGCGACCCCGACCGCCACGCCGGTGAACTCTGCGTCGGTGATCTTCTTCAGGGTGGCCTTGTAGTCCTCAGCCTCCCATGACTCCTTGCTGGTTTGATATGGGTCATGCTTCCCGCTGTATTCGTACATCCAGTGCGGTTGAGCCGCCAGCAGAACCAGGCACTGCCCGAGCTAGTAGTTGTAGAGGTTGATCAAAATCAACCCCTAGTCCTTCAGCTTCTGGATCTGATCCATCATTTCTGCGACGGCCATCCGCTGATCTTCAGGAAGCTTCTTCGGTGCCAACCGACGGGGCTCGCTCCTCTCGGCGACGAACTCGGGAAGAGACACCTCGCCGGAGGGAGTGGCTTCCTTGACGTAGAACCAGCTCTTCTTCCACTCGCTGGCGGCCTTCTTCGGCAGGAGGAGCTTGACAAAGTTGGCCTTCGGCTTCAGTTGAAAGGTGACCCCGCCTGCGGCCAGCATCAAGCCGCTGGACGCCTCGCGCCCGATGCAGTCGTGGAAGAGCTCCAACCATAGCGGGAAATACGGCCTGCAGCCAAGGTAGCATTCACAGAAGGCGACGAAGATCGCCAGCTGCTCGATGCTGTGTGGACCAAGATCTGATGGCTTGATCGCGTAATATGCACAGAAGCGGCGGAAGAAGAGTGAGGTGGGGAACCCCAAACACCTCTCAAGATGACTGGGGAAGCAGATGAACTCGCCGGGTCGCGGCTTTGGCTCGGTCTCGGAGGAGGGGGGAACCCGCCAATTCCCCTTGCGGAGCACCCCGGCGTCCTCGAAAGATCTAAGTTGGGCCGTGGTGCACTTGGATTTCCCCCATGAGCCCTTGGGAGGCACCATCGAGTAAGATGTGGAATCACACGACGCGGGAAGAACAAGTCGGGAGGACGCAGGAATGAAGAACAAATGAGGAAGAATGAAGAATGCGAAGAAGGACTGTGGAGCTGAGCCATCACTGCCCTTATATGGGAAACGCCACCCGCCAAAATCAAGATAGCCGTTACTCACGGTAATTGCACCATAGTTACCGTTGGAAATTCCAACGGATAGTTTGACTAGGTTTGATGGTCCAACTCCTTTGGTCCACCCGCCACCCGCCAGTCTTTCCTCTCGCCGAAACGACGACTGGGCGGCAGTGATATTCATTGAAGCGACGAATGGAAACATGGAGAAATTCTCCGCGATTCTAATAGAGTCCATCCCCGACTCGACTGGACGCCCAAATTGGGCTCGCCTACTCCGAACGCCAAAAGGACGCCTGCGCCTGCATCAACGATGGCCTCGGGGACTACTGATGAGGATATGCCAAAGGGGGTATGCCCAGTAGGACGTTCTGATTGGGCCGGAAGGCCTGCAAGTGCGTCTAAAAGACAGCGACTGGACTATGAAGAAAGGAAAGGCCCAACGACTGGCGACTAGAAGCCCAGAAGCGTAGCAGAAGCCCAGTCGGACTAGGTCAAAAGTCTCCGGATCCTTATCTTGTTCGGGGACAGCTTGTAAACCCTAGCGAGGTGCTTCATATATAAACCTCCCTAGGGTATCCTGGGACCTTACGTTCAATCATACACCCCCTCAAGTGACTCGCTGCCTAGCCGCCGAGCTCGCCACCCCTGTAACTCGCTCTCTCATAATCTAATCTAGCAGGAGTAGGTCTTTACCCTCCGGGGGGCCGAACCTGGGTATACCCATGTGCATCCGCCCCCATCTCGCATCGCAGATGGACGTCAACTCTTCCTCACGAAACACTCAATCGCTGCCAGTGGCAGCGACTGCCGTGGCCATTTCCACAACATGTGAAACACCAAACGCGGAGACTGAGGACTGAAATATGGACATAGCGATTGGGAAGAGAACTTACTGTGGGGGCTTCATTCTTCACAGGAGTGTACGGGGCGAGCCCGACCGCCACACTAGTGAACTCTGCATCGGTGATCTTCTTTAGGGCGGCCTTGTAGTCCTCGGCCTCCCATGATTCCTTGCTGGTTCGGGATGGATCATGCTTCCGGCTGTACTCGTACATCCAGTGCGGCCGAGCCGCCAGCGGAACCCGGCGCGGCCCGAGCCAGCAGTTGTAGAGGTTGATCGGAATCAACCCCTGGTCCTTCAGCTTCTGGATCTGGTCCATCATTTCCACGACAGCCATCTGCTGATCTTGAGGAAGCTTCTTCGGTGCCAACCGACAAGGCTCGCTCCTCTCGGCGACGAACTCGGGAAGAGCCACTCTTCCCGAGTTCTTTGACATAGAACCAACTCTTCTTTCACTCGCTGGCGGCCTTCTTCGGCATGAGGAGCTTGACGAAATTGTCCTTCGGCTTCAGTTGGAATGTGACGCCACCTGCGGCCAACATCAAGCCACTGGACGCCTCGCGCCCGATGCGGCTGTGGAAGATCTCCAGCCACAGCGGGAAGTACATCCTACATCCGAGGTAGCATTCGCAGAAGGTGACGAAGATCGCCAGCTGCTCGATGCTATGCGGACCGAGATCCGATGGCTTGATCGTGTAGTACGCGCAGAAGCGGCGGAAAAAGAGTGAAGTGGGGAATCCCAGGCCCCTCTCAAGATGACTGGGGAAGCAGATGAATTCGCCGGGTCGCGGCTTTGGCTCGGTCTCGGAGAAGGGCGGAACCCACTAGTTCCCCTTGCGGAGTACTCCGGCGTCCTTGAAAGATTTAAGATGGGCTGTGGTACACTTGGATTTCCCCATGAGCCTTTGGGAGGCGCCATTGGGTAGGATGTGGAATCGCACGATGCGGAAAGGGCAAGTCGGAAGAATGTAGCCAGGGAGATTGGAGGCAAGAAGAACGAATGAGGAAGAATGAAGAATGCGGAGAAGGTCTGCAGAGCTGAACCATCACTCCCCTTATATGGGAGGGCCACCTGCCAAAATCGGGATAGCCGTTACTCACGGTAATTGCGCCGAAGTTACCGTTGGAAATTCCAACGGATAGTTTGACCATATTTGATGGTCCAACTCCTCTATTTCACCCGCTACCCGCCAGTCTTTTCCACTCACCGAAACGACGACTTGGTGGCAGTAACATTCATTGGGACGGCGAATGGAAACATGGGGAAATTCTCCTTGGTTCTGATGGAGTCCATCGCCGACTCGACTGGACGCCCAAATTGGGCTCGTATACTCCGAACACCAAAAGGACGCCTGCGCCTCCATCAACGATGGCCTCGGGGACTACTGATGGGGATATGCCAAAGGGGGTATGCCCAGCAGGACGTTCCGATTGGGCCGAAAGGCCTATGAATGCGCATGGAAGATGACGACTAGACTATAATGGAGGGAAAAGCCCGGCGACTGGAGGCCCAGGAGCGTAACAGAAGCCCAGTCGGATTAGGTCAAAACCTCCGAATCCTTATCTTTTTCGGTTGTAACCTGTAAACCCTAGCGAGGTGCCTCATATATAAACCTCCCTAGGGTATCCTAGAGACTCACGTTCTATCATACACCCCCTCAAGCGACTCGCTGCATAGCCGCCGAGCTCGCCACCCCTGTAACTCGCTCTCCAATAATCTAATCTAGCAGGAGTAGGTGTTTACCCTCCAGGGGTCGAACCTGGGTAAACCCATGTGCATCCGCTCCCATCTCGCACCACAGATGGCCGCGAACTCTTCCTCACGAAACACTCAATCGCTGCCAGTGGCAGCGACTGCCGTGGCCATTTCCACGACATACAGCGAGTACCACCCTTCACCAAAGACCGGGCAACTCCCTTCCTCTGTGCTCTCATCCGCCCACCGAATGGTGGTGTTCTAATGGTTTGATGTAAACACCATCAACGACGGGAACATCTTCATAGTGACAGAAGCCACCTGCTCGGTCGGTATCTCCGCCCTCAGGCACTTGATAGCGCCCGAGAAGGGGTTGTACAACCGGGTACTCTGTCCAAGCACAAGGAGGCCACTGGTTGTGCTACCGACATAAAAGTACTTTCTAGAGATAGAGGGAGGAGAAACAGAGGTTCAGTCAAGGTAAACAGACTGAAATTCAATCAAGGTAAACCATGGAGCAAAACCCTGGGCATAAAGTGGACGAAGAAACAGAACTTGAAAAACAGATAGTATAGGATGTGAATGCAAAAAATGGATTGCATATATATAAATGAATATAAAGAAAGCACCTACAATAACCCGGCTAATCCTCTTCTCAAGGTGGAGGCCAGTTCTCACGTTCAGCAACTTGATGGTGGCATATTCTACCCGATACTCCTCCCACAACTAGTGCTCTAGAACAATCCAGTTGGCTGGCATAAAGCGCTCCTCCGTGTAGCCACACCAGGCGCTGCAGACTGCCCGAAAGGCGGCGTAGTAGTCGAAGTCGCCCATCGAAAGGAAGATGTCACCTATCTTCTGGATGAGTCCCTTAGGTAGACCAGCCCATGGCGAGTCCTCCCGCTTCTTGCTGGCCATGGATGATGGCGTTCGTGTGGTCTCGGTCCCACCGACTGGAACAGGAAGCGGTTCCAGAGACACACATTTAAACAAAGGCCTGGGAAAGCCAAGCGAATCGTGTGGAAACGAGAAGACGACATGCACACAGCAACCGCAAGCGCGTTTCATCAAACTGGCACGGGCACGCGCATGCACACACACACCAATTACGGTACAATGGTCGTGCGCACACCAGCTTTACGACTCCTGGGAGCACGCGAGTGTGTAGGTGTAGGATGATACTAGTAGTAGTAGTATCATAACCTCATTGTATTTAATTATCCCAAAATCTAAGAAGAAAACTTGCGCTCCCTGGTCTTGAGGGCACACGCAAACACAGGGCATTTTCCAATTTTCAATTTCGCTTTTTGGCTGTGCCCTTGGATGCTCACCATGTGGCCGGATGGGGTGTATGCTCCGTGGATCTAAAAACCTCATGTTCTCTCAATAACATGGTCGTTAATTATTGAGGTATATACGTTTTAAATCCCACAACTTGCATCGCGGGAGCGTTTTAGTCCCACATCTTGCAAAGTGAGCAACACTAGCCTCACAACTTGTAACCAGGAACATTTTAGTCCAATTCAATCAAATTTCTGTAATTTTGTTCGAATTCGTCATAACTAATTCTGGAAGTGACATGTGGCATCATAATGTTTGCAAAATGACACCTGTGTATTTTCTGCCTGCCAGTTGTGACCTTGGTACGACTTGATAGGAGGATCTAAATAAGAAAACAAATAAGAAAAACTACCAATGCATTGTAGGGTATCGAACTGATTACCTGCGCTACTGAAGAAATCAACCTTGCCACTACAACATGCACACATAAGTGAATAACTTAAGAGCGCTCTAGATGATGTGTTCTTTATTTTGGATATTCAAAAATATGTGTTCTAGGGTACAATAACAACTCAACTTTATTCCTTTACATTTTTGCGAATAAGAAAAAACTCAAGTTTATTCTAGACACTGCAGCTAGCTATAAGGTTAACGACAAAGCTATACAATTGATATTATGGACCGAGCCAACATAGACGTGAGCATTTTTTTTGCGTCCGTATGTGCTTTTTTATTGCATAAATAATTACTCCCCCCAAGTACTCCTCGTCTGGCATAATTACGTCCTCTCAACTCTCCTCGTCTCACATGAGTAGTCGTGGGCATCTACCGGCATAGTGGCTTGTGGGTGTGGTGTCGTTGTACAAAAGTGTTAAGTTCGAATCCATTCTCCTCTTAGAGATTTAACTATTTTATTTCTACGTCTACTAACAGGTGGCCCACTTATCAGTCTAGATAGGGACACAAATGACATAAAAAAATATAGAGGGGTCATTTAAAAAAATCAATGTCATTTGTAGACAAATTAAGTCAAATTCACTGAAATTCCATTAAATTGGACTAAAATGCTCTCGAGATATAAGTTGAGGGACTAGTATTGCTCATTTTTCAATATGTGGGACTAAAACGCTCTCGCGGTGCAAGATGTGGGACTAAAGGTATATATACCTTTTAATTATTTTACAGCCTCAATTGTTAGGCCGGAGGACCAATTAATGCTCCTAGTTTTGCTCAATTACTCCTCTATTTGTCCATAAAATATGAACCACCACGTCGTGTAATGCTCCTGGCCGATCATGTTGTTAAAACGGGAGTGTATCCATTGGCTTGCATGTTTTCAATTAGATGCGGTGGCCACGAGCATTGCCTGGATTTTAGGATTACTACTGCATGCAATAACTAGCTATAAAGCGAGTAGGTGAAGTTAATTCTCTGAACTAGTACTACTCCGGCCTAGTAATACCGAACACAGGGAGTACCTCAAGTTTGGTTATATGGATAATAAGTTGATGTGACTCTCGGCCATGAATTCCTAACCATATAGCCGTACGTTCTACCCCCTTTTTTACTACTACTACTACTACTACTACTAGTAGTAGTAGTACATGGACGCTAGCAAAATTGAAATTCTCAATCGAGCAGCAAAATCACACACACCGACTTCGAAGCATTTCCCGCCTAACCATTTCAAAAACTTTGAGCCAAAATCTCCCACCTAGGGAGTACCATTTTTATATTATTATTATCAGATGGGCGCTTGTCAAATTCAAAATCTCAATCGAGCGGCAAAACCGCACACTGACTTTGAAGCATTTCCCGCCCCTCCTTTCAAAAACTTTGAGGCAAAATCTCCCACCAGGGTTGTACCATTTTTGTATTCTTATCAGATGGGAGCTTATCAAATTCAAAATCTCAATCGAGCGGCTAAACCATACCCTGACTTTGAAGCATTTCTGGCCCCTCAGTTTCAAAAACTTTGAGGCAAAATATCCCACCGGGTTAGTACCATTTTTATATTATTATTAGATGGACGCTCGCCAAATTCAATATCTCAATCAAGCGGCAAAATCACACACCAATCTTGAAGAATTTCCCGCCCCTCAGTTTCAAAAACTTTTGACTTCCAAATTCCGATTCTACCCATTATTCTGATGCCCTATGGGCAAGATAAAGTCGATAGCTTGGGGGCACGAACGTAATTTATATTTATGTTCACCTCCTTAGTCCGAATTCACCCAGTTTTCCCGCTGGTCCTTCCAAAAATCCCAGCCCCTCTCTCCCATGCCCCCACATCCACGACCATGACGCGCACCAGCCGACGGCAATTCTACGGCAGCCGGACCCGCTTGAGCGGCGGTCTCGAGGACCGCCGCGGAGCCGCTTCACCGATGGTCACCCACCGGATCAGGTTCACCGGGTCTCTCTACCACTACACCGGAGCTGCGGTGTCGTTCACCACGCCGATGGCATCATCTACCGCGCAAGCTCTGCTTCCCGACCGCTGAAAGCTATCCAACTATACCGAATCTGCTTTATCGGTGTACACCAGACGTGATCTAGTTCAGGGAGTTCCATGTCCACCACTCTAGACCAGCTGCTCCGCCATCGCCGTTCACTGCACTGGATCTACCTCAGCGACGCTCTCATCCACCACGCTCAAGCCGACATCGACCGCCCAAGATCTGCTTCCCCGGCGCCAACAACCACCGCAACCGCATAACCCTCGGTGACCTAGACGTCACCCGCACGGTACTGACGATGCTTAGACGCCTCTCCGACCAAGGTTAACCAAATCTGCAACCCGTTTTTGTTTTGTCAGTAGTATAGCAGGTTAAAGCCTATCGCAGTGAACTGCATTTTTGTCATCGTGCTCGTACATACAAGTTAGTGGGCATGTCTGTTCTTCGTGCTAGTACATACAATCTCATTAGACATGTTGGTTTGCATGCGTTGCTCTACAAATTTCAAGTCATCGACATGTCTGTTATTTTGTCATACACATGTTCTTAGCTACTCCATACAATAGTAATTGCCTGCTACTGTGTAATTCTTGCAAAATCTGAAGTCAGCGAAAAATATTAGTGTGGATTCCCTGCTCTATAGTTGCTGAATCTATCTATTTCGTCCTAAGATCAGTTCCTGCTATTATTTCCTCATTGGTAGCGTTCTGCTATCCTGTAGTAGCCGTTTAAACTCTTCGTACTAATTCAATTATAATTTTGTTGTTGCCATTTGCTTCTTCAAAAGCTGCATCACTAACTATTTCCTTTTTCTTGCATATAGTTCAAAATGGAACAATGAACATGTTGGTTTGCATAGCCTATTCTATAGGTTCACAAGGGATGCTATTAATTCCTTATCTGGTGCCGGTTCGTCCTGATAACGGCATAACTGTCCTCTACTATGTAGTACACTCGTGGTTTGCATTCCTGCTCTAGATGTTCTCTTATGATGCCATTATAATTTCTATCTGGTTGATTCTTAGCTATGACAGTAACTACATACCATTGTGTAGCTCACCACAAATTCTGAGTCACCTAACGACTATGCATTCTAGGAGATGCCACTACTTCCATATATATTTGCTGAAATGACCTTGCTTGTTTATATTTGCTGAAATTCTAAGAAACACTTTGTTTGATTTCTCATTTCATTCTAGGCACACTTGTCTAATGCTTGTTTGTTCTGCTCTACAGGTTCACGAGCGATGGCATTATATCTTGCATCTGATTCTGGGCCTGGTTTGTCCTAAGTAACGACATAACTATCCTCTACAATATATAGTTCATTCGTGGTTTGCATTCCCGCTCTACAAGTTCTCGTATGATGTGGTTATAATTTCTATCTGGTTCATTCTTCACTATGACAGTAACTGCATGCCATTTTGTGTCTCAGCGCAAATTCCGAGTCACCCGACGTCTCTTGCATTTTAGGGTATAGAACTGCTTCCATATATATTTGTTGAAATGACCTGGCTAGTTTATTTTTGCTGAAATTCTAAGACACACACACACATTTTTTGATTGCTCGTTTCATGGTAGGCACACTTGTTTAATGCATGGTTGCCTGTCCTGTTTGTTTGATGCCTTGGTCAATAATTGAACCACTGACCAGTTGTAAACTCCAGATCATAGCTCATGTCATATCAGTCAAATGAGTAGTTTGTCTTGTTTGATGTATTAACTTGTTATTACTTAGTTTCAGGGTGCAATTATTGCTATCACCACCAAAGAGGGGGCTGCAAGATCATGTCTCCTCCAATGTAGCTGTCACACTCAAAGGAAGATGCAGGTGATCAATTGAGGACTCTGCTATCAATTTGATTGTCAACTGAAATGCCGATTTTTCTTTCCCTTGATTTGATAATATGTAATAATTTTAAGAAGTTTACAGCTGATGTAATATCTAGATAACTCGCGTAGTCCATGTATGCATTTTTTTGATGCCGTCCAGATATGTGGTAATCGTTATGGTAACTACGCCAGGTAGGTCGATTAGGGAACAATACCGTGCTTTGTTATTGGCCCGCCCCTGCATTCGGGCGACGATGAACAGTAAAAAATGCTGGATTATATAAACGTTTTACGATATTGGCATGGGCTTCAGAAAAGGCCGAAACTGGAAAAGACCGTAAACATAATGGGCCGACCTACAAGTTGTAACTGGACATAACAGTAACATGCCGTAATGGTAACATGCCGTAAGAGTAACAAGTCATAACTGTAACATGCCATAACAGTAATAGGCCTTAACAGTAGCAGTCCGTAACACAAACAACCCATCGTAGTAACAAGCAAGAAACCGTGAAATCTCAGAACAATAACAGGCCAAAACAGTAGCCGGCCGCAACAGTAAAGGGCCGCAATAGTGAAAGGCCAGAATAGTGACAAGCCAGAACAGTAACGACCCGAGAAATTTCCATGCGAGGGTAGTAACAGGCCGACACATTTATTAGACTAGAACAGTAAAGGGCCACTTGTGGGCCTAAACAGGTAAAGCCCGGAACAGTGAAAGGCCAGGACAGTAACATGCCTGAACAGTAACGGGCCATCTCAGACAAGGGCCATAAGTAGGCCACCCATGATGGGCTGCGATAAATAGTGATGGGCCGCGCACAGGCCTTAAATGTATAGGAGCGACTTGGCACAGGCTGCTAATAGGCCATAGAGTGTTGGACCATCATGGGCCTTCTTTACGCCGAAACAGTATTGAGCCTGAAAGTTCGTGGTCCGCTGCTGGCTACAACTTTGGGCCCATTTCAAATAGTGCAGAACAAAACAGTAATGGGCCATCTTCTTATTGGGCTCCCCTAATGGGCTGGCCCAGTTAGAATTTAGCAGGCGTTGGCTGGGCCTGGCTTCTACCACGGTTTCTAAGGCTGTTAATGGCGTTAACTGGCCGCTAATGGCGGCTGCCACGTGGCAGTTCGCATGACGTCAGCAGTCAACGTGGTTGGCGAACATATCTACGATGGAATAAGTTTTTGTGGCTGAAGGCTGTGATCTGCCACGATCAGGAAAAAACCGTGGTAGATTCTTTTGTGACAGGGCTTTTACCACGATGGCCATCCGTCGTACAAGACTTTTTAGCCACGAAAAACGGGCCTTCAACCACGAAAATCGTCCGTTGTAAAAGCCAACTTTTCTGGTAGTGACACATGCAATGACACTGGTGGATCCGCATGTGGTTTGTGAAAATAACACACATCCAATGACTCTAGTGGATCATTATGTGGTTTGTTAAAAGAATATACATGCCATGACTCTAACTGTGGTTCATGAAAAGAACAGGCACGCAAATGAATCTGGTGGATCCACATGTGGTTTGTGAAAAGAACAGACATTCACTCACTCTAGTTGTGGTTCATGAAACGAACACACATGCAATGACACTGGTGGATCCATATGTGGATTGTGAAAAGAACACACATGCTCATGTGGTTTATGAAAAGAACATACATTCACTGACTCTAGTTGTTGTTCATGAAAAGATCACACATCCAACGACTCTAGCTATGGTTTGTGAAAAAAACAGACATGCAATGACTCTAGTTGTGGTTCATGAAAAGAACACACATGCAATGACTCTGGTGGATCCATATGTGGCTCATGAAAAGAACACACATGCAATGACTCTAGTGGATCCATATGTGGTTTGTGAAAAGATCACACATGCTCATGTGGTTTATGAAAATAACACACATCCAATGACACTGGTGGATCCTCATGTGGTTTCTGAAAAAAAACACACATACAATGACAGTAGTGGATCCATGTGTGGTTTGTGAAAATAGCACACATCCAATGACTCTGGTGGATCCATATGTGGTTTGTGAGAAGAACAGACATGCAATGACTCTAACTGTGGTTTATGAAAATAACAGGCATGCAATGACTCTGGTGGATCCATGTGTGGTTTGTGAAAGAACAGACATTCACTGACTCTAGTTGTGGTTCATGAAAAGAACACACATGCAATGACACTGGTGGATCCATATGTGGTTTATAAAAAGAACACACATGAAATGACACTGGTGGATCCATATGTGATCTATGAAAAGAACACACATGCTCATGTGGTTTATGAAAAGAACAGACATTCATTAACTCTAGTTGTGGTTCATGAAAAGAACACACATGCAATGACACTAGTGGATCCATATGTGATTTTTTGAAAAGTTCACACATCTAATGAATCTAGTGGATCCATATGTGGTCTGCGAAAAGAACAGACATGCAATGATTCAGGTGGATCCACATGTGGTTCATGAAAAGAACACACATGCAATGACTCTATTGGATCCATATGTTGTTTGTGAGAAGAACAAACATGAAATGGATCTGGTGGATCCATATGTGGTTTGTGAAAGAACACAAATTCAATGACACTGGTGGATCCATATGTGGTTTGTGAAAAGAACACACATCCAATGATTTAGCTGTGGTTAATGAAAAGAAGAGGCATGCAATGACTCTGGTGGATCCATGTGTGGTTTGTGAGAAGAACAGACATGCAATGACTCTAGCTGTGGTTCATCGAAATAACACACATGCAATGACACTGGTGGATCCATATGTGTTTTAGGAAAAGCACACACATACAATGACACTGGCGGATCCATATGTGGTTTGCGAAAAGAATAGACACGCAATGACTCTAACTATGTTTATGAGAAGAACAGGCATCCAATAACTCTAGTGGATCCATGTGTGGTCTATGAAAATAACAAACATGCAATGACTCAAGTTGTGGTTTATGAAAAGAACAAGCATGCAATGACTCTAGTGGATCCATGTGTGGTTTGTGAAAGAACATACATCCACTAACTCTAGTTGTGGTTCATGAAAAGAACACACATGCAATGACGCTGGTGGATCCATATGTGGTTTGAGAAAAGAACACACATGCTCATGCGGTTTGTGAAAAGAACAGACATTAATTGACTCTAGTTGTGGTTCATGAAAAGAACACACATGCAATGACACTGGTGGATCCATATCTGGTTTGTGAAAAGAACACACGTGCTCATGTGGTTTATGTAAAGAACAGACATTCACTGACTCTAGTTGTGGTTCATGAAAAGAAAACACATCCAATGACTCTACTATGGTTTATGAAAATAACACACATTTCAGTGACACTGGTGGATCCATGTGGTTTATGAAAAGAACAGGCTTGCAAATGACTCTGGTGGATCCATATGTGGTTTGTGAAAAGAACAGACATTCACTGACTCTAGTTGTGGTTCATGAAAAGAACACACATGCTCATGTGGTTTATGAAAAGAACAGGCATGCAATGACTCTAGTTGTGGTTCATGCAAAGAACACACATCCAATGACTCTAGATATGGTTTGCGAAAAGAACAGACGTGTAATGACTCTAGCTGTGGTTCATGCAAAGAACACACATGCAATGAATCTGGTGGATCCATATGTGGTTCATGAATAGATCACACATGCAATGACTCTAGTTGATCCATATGTGGTTGGTGAAAATAACACACATGCTCATGTGGTTTATGAAAAGAACACACATCCAATGACACTCATGGATCCTTATGTGGTTTGTGAAAATAACACTCATGCAATGACACTGGTGGATCCATATGTGGTTTGTGAAAAGAACACACATCCAATGACTCTAGTGGATCCTTATGTGGTTTCTGAAAAGAACAAACATGCAATGACTCTAACTTTTGTTCATGAAAAGAATAGGCATGCAAATGACTCTGGTAGATTCACATGTGCTTTGTGAAATGAACATACATTCACTGACTCTAGTTGTGGTTCATGAAAATAACACACATGCAATGACACTGGTGGATTCATATGTGGATTTTGAAAATAACACATATGGTCATGTGGTTTATTAAAAGAACAAACATTCACTGACTCTAGTTGTGGTTCATGAAACGAACACACATCCAATTACTGTATCTATGGTTTGTGAAAAGAACAGACATGCAATGACTCTAGCTATGGTTCATGAAAAGAACACACATGCAATGACTCTGGTGGATCCATATGTGGTACATGAAAAGAACACACATGCAATGAGTCTAGTGGATCCATATGTGGTTTGTGAAAAGAACACACATGCTCATGTGGTTTATGAAAAGAACACACATCCAATGATACTGGTGGATCCTTATGTGGTTTGTGAAAAGGACAAACATGCAATGACACTAGTGGATCCATATGTGGTTTGTGAAAAGAACACCATCCAATGACTCTAGTGGATCCTTATGTGGTTTATGAAAAGAACACACATGCAATGACTCTAACTTTGGTTCATGAAAAGAACAGGCATGCAAATGACTCTAGTGGATCCACATGTGGTTTGTGAAAAGAAAAGACATTCACTGACTCTACTTGTGGTTCATGAAAAGAACACACATGCAATGACCCTGGTGGATCCATACGTGGTTCATGAAAAGAACACACATGCAATGACTCTAGTGGATCCATACGTGGTTTGTGAAAAGAACACACGTGCTCATGTGGTTTATGAAAAGAACACACATTCAATGACACTGGTGGATCCATATGTGGTTTGTGAAAAGAACAAACATGCAATGGGACTGGTGGATCCATATGTGGTTCATGAAAAGAACACACATGCAATGACTCTAGTGGATCGATATGTGGTTTGTGAAAAGAACACATATGGTCATGTGAAAAGAACACACATTCAATGACACTGGTGGATCCATATGTGGTTTGTGCAAACAACACACATGCAATGACACTGGTGGGTCCATATGTTATTTGTGAAAAGAACACATATCCAATGACTCTATTGGATCCTTATGTGGTTTGTGAAAAGAACAGACACGCAATGACTCTAACTATGGTCAATGAAAAGAACAAGCATGCAAATGACTCTGGTGGATCCACATGTGGTTCGTGAAAAGAACAGACATTCACTGACTCTAGTTGTGGTTCATGAAAAGAACACACATGCAATGACACTAGTGGATCCATATGTGGATTGTGAAAAGAACACACATGCTCATGTGGTTAATGGAAAAAATAGATATGCACTGAATCTAGTTGTGGTTCGTGAAAAGAACACACATCCATTAATTCTAGCTATGGTTTGTGAAAAGAACAGACATGCAATGACTCTAGCTATGGTTCATGAAAAGAACACACATGCTATGACTCTGGTGGATCCATACGTGGTTCATGAAAAGAACACACATGCAATGACTCTAGTGGATCCATATGTGGTTTGTGAAAAGGACACACATGCTCATGTGGTTTATGAAAATAACACACATCCAATGACACTATTGGATCCTCATGTGTTTTATGAAAATAACACACATGCAATGACACCGGTTGATCCATGTGTGGTTTGTGAAAAGAACACACATCCAATGACTATGCTGAATCCTTATGTGGTTTGTGAGAAGAACAGTCATGCAATGACTCTAACTGTGGTTTATGAAAAGAACAGGCATGCAATGACTCTGGTGGATCCATGTGTGGTTTGTGAAAGAATAGACATTCACTGACTCTAGTATTGGTTCATGAAAAGAACACCATGCAATGACATTGGTGGATCCATATGTGGTTCATGAAAAGAACACACATGCAATGATGCTGGTGGATCCATATGTGGTCTATGAAAAGAACACACATGCTCACGTGGTTTATGAAAAGAAAAGACATTCACTGACTCTAGTTGTGGTTCATGAAAAGAACACACATGCAATGACACTGGTGGATCCATGTGTGATTGTGAAAAGAACACACATCCAATGACTAGTGGATCCTTATGTGGTCTGTGAAAAGAACATACATGAAATGACTCTCGTGGATCCATATGTGGTTCATGAAAAGAACACACATGTAGTGACTTTGGTGGATCCTTATGTGGTTTGTGAGAAGAACAGACATGCAATGGCTCTGGTGGATCCATATGTGGTTTGTGAAAAGAACAAACATGCAATGAGACTGGTGGATCCATATGTGGTTTGTGAAAAGATCACACATGCTCATGTGGTTTATGTAAAGAACAAACATTCACTGACTCTAGTTGTGGTTCATGAAAATAACACACATCCAATGACTCTACTATGGTTTATGAAAATAACACACATTTCAATGACACTGCTGGATCCATGTGGTTTATGAAAAAACATGCATGTAAATGACTCTGGTGGATCCATACGTGGTTTGTGAAATAAACAGACATTCACTAACTCTAGTTGTGGTTCATGAAAAGAACACACATGCAATGAAACTGGTGGATCCATATGCGGATTGTGAAAAGAACACACATGCTCATGTGGTTTATGAAAAGAACAGGCATGCAATGACTTTAGTTGTGGTTCATGAAAAGAACACACATCCAATGACTCTAGCTATGGTTTGTGAAAAGAACATACATGTAATGACTCTAGTTGTGGTTCATTGAAAGAACACACATGCAATGACTCTGGTGGATCCATATGTGGTTCATGAATAGAACACACATCCAATGACTCTAGTGGATCCATATGTGGTTTGTGAAAAGAACACACATGCTCATGTGGTTTATGAAAAGAAAACACATCCAATGACACTCGTGGATCCTTATGTGGTTTGTGAAAAGAACACTCATGCAATGACACTGGTGGATCCATATGTGGTTTGTGAAAAGAACACACATCTAGTGACTCTAGTGGATCCTTATGTGGTTTGTGAAAAGAACACACATGCAATGACTCAAACTGTGGTTCAAGAAAAGAACAGGCATGCAAACGACTCTGGTGGATCCACATGTGGTTTGTGAAAATAACAGACATTCACTGACTCTAGTTGTGGTTCATGAAAAGAACACACATGCAATGACATAGGTGGATCCGTATGTGGTTCATAAAAAACACATGAAATGACTATAGTGGATCCATATGTGGTTTGTGAAAAGAACAGACATGCTCATGTGGTTTATGAAAAGAACACACATCCAATGACACTGGTGGACCCATATGTGGTTTATGAAAAGAACACACATGCAATGACCCTGGTGGATCCATATGTGGTTTGTGAAAAGAACACACATGCAATGTCAGTAGTGGATCCATATGTGGTTTGTGAAAAGAACACACATCCAATGACTCTAGTGGATCGTTATGTGGTTTGTGAAAATAACAAACACGCAATGACTCTAACTTTAGTTCATGAAAAGAACTAGCATGCAAATGATTCTGGTGGATCCACATGTGGTTTGTGAAATGAATAGACATTCACTGACTCTAGTTGTGGTTCATGAAAAGAACACACATTCAATGACACTGGTGGATCCATATGTGGATTTTGAAAAGAACACATATGCTCATTTGGTTTATTAAAAGAACAAACATTCACTGACTCTAGTTGTGGTTCATGAAAAGAACACACATCCAATTACTGTATCTATGGTTTGTGAAAAGAACAGACATGCAATGACTCTTCCTGTGGTTCATGAAAAGAACACACATGCAATGACTCTGGTGGATCCATATGTGGTTCATGAAGAGAATACACATGCAATGACTCTAGTGGATCCATATGTGGTTTGTGAAAAGAACACACATGCTCATGTGGTTAATGAAAAGAACACACATCCAATGATACTGGTGGATCCTTATGTGGTTTGTGAAAAGGACACACATGCAATGACACTAGTGGATCCATATGTGGTTTATGAAAAGAACACACATCCAATGACTCTAGTGGATCCTTATGTGGTTTATGAAAAGAACACACATGCAATGACTCTAACTGTGGTTCATGAAAAGAACAGGCATGCAAATGACTCTGGTGGATCCACATGTGGTTTGTGAAAAGAACAGACATTCACTGAGTCTAGTTGTGGTTCATGAAAAGAACACACATGCAATGACACTAATGGATCCATAGGTGGTTCATGAAAAGAACACACATGCAATGACTCTAGTGGATCCATCTGTGGTTTGTGAAAAGAACACACATGCTCATGTGGTTTATGAAAAGAACACACATTCAATGACACTGGTGGATTCATATGTGGTTTGTGAAAAGAACACACATGTAATGGCACTGGTGGATCGATATGTGGTTCATGAAAAGAACTCAGATGCAATGACTCTAGTGGATCCATACGTGGTTTGTGAAAAGAACACACATGCTCATGTGGTTTATGAAAAGAACACACATTCAATGACACTGGTAGATCCATATGTGGTTTGTGAAAAGAACAAACATGCAATGGCACTGGTGGATCCATATGTGGTTCATGAAAAGAACACACATGCAATGACTCTAGTGGATCGATATGTGGTTTGTGAAAAGAACACATATGCTCATGTGAAAAGAACACACATTCAATGACACTGGTGGATCCATATGTGGTTTGTGCAAACAACACAGATGGAATGACACTGGTGGATCCATATGTTGTTTGTGAAAAGAACACATATCTAATGACTCTATTGGA
The DNA here is from genome assembly GCA_910589775.1 of Avena eriantha. Classification (NCBI taxonomy): domain Eukaryota; kingdom Viridiplantae; phylum Streptophyta; class Magnoliopsida; order Poales; family Poaceae; genus Avena; species Avena eriantha. The sequence goes on along the minus strand of OU342742.1, from coordinate 282,156,420 downwards.
TCCTTATGTGGTTTGTGAAAAGAACAGACATGCAATGACTCTAACTGTGGTCAATGAAAAGAACAGGCATGTAAATGACTCTAGTGGATCTACATGTGGTTTGTGAAAAGAACAGACATTCACTGACTCTAGTTGTGGTTCATGAAAAGAACACACATGCAATGACACTGGTGGATCCATATGTGGATTGTCAAAAGAACACACATGCTCATGTGGTTTATGAAAAGAACAGATATTCACTGAATCTAGTTGTGGTTCATGAAAAGAACACACATCCATTAACTCTAGCTATGGTTTGTGAAAAGAACAGACATGCAACGACTCTAGTTATGGTTCATGAAAAGAACACACATGCAATGACTCTGGTGGATCCATATGTGGTTCATGAAAAGAACACACATGCAATGACTCTAGTGGATCCATATGCGGTTTGTGAAAAGAACACACATGCTCATGTGGTTTATGAAAAGAACAACCATCCAATGACACTGGTGGATCCTCATGTGGTTTATGAAAATAACACACATGCAATGACACTGGTTGATCCATGTGTGGTTTGTGAAAAGAACACACATCCAATGACTCTGCTGAATCCTTATGTGGTTTGTGAGAAGAACAGACATGCAATGACTCTAACTGTTGTTTATGAAAAGAACAAGCATGCAATGACTCTGGTGGATCCATGTGTGGTTTGTGAAAGAACAGACATTCACTGACTCTAGTTGTGGTTCATGAAAATAACACCATGCAATGACACTGGTGGATCCATATGTGGTTCATGAAAATAACACACATGCAATGACACTGGTGGATCCATATGTGGTCTATGAAAAGAACACACATGCTCATGTGGTTTATGAAAAGAACAGACATTCACTGACTCTAGTTGTGGTTCATGAAAAGAACAGACATGCAATGACACTGGTGGATCCATGTGTGGTTTGTGAAAAGAACACACATCCAATGACTCTATTGGATCCTTATGTGGTATGTGAAAAGAACACACATGCAATGACCCTGGTGGATCCATATGTGGTTTGTGAAAAGAACACACATGCAATGTCAGTAGTGGATCCATATGTGGTTTGTGAAAAGAACACACATCCAATGACTCTAGTGGATCGTTATGTGGTTTGTGAAAAGAACAAACACGCAATGACTCTAACTTTAGTTCATGAAAAGAACAAGCATGCAAATGATTCTGGTGGATCCACATGTGGTTTGTGAAATGAATAGACATTCACTGACTCTAGTTGTGGTTCATGAAAAGAACACACATTCAATGACACTGGTGGATCCATATGTGGATTTTGAAAAGAACACATATGCTCATTTGGTTTATTAAAAGAACAAACATTCACTGACTCTAGTTATGGTTCATGAAAAGAACACACATCCAATTACTGTATCTATGGTTTGTGAAAAGAACAGACATGCAATGACTCTTCCTGTGGTTCACGAAAAGAACACACATGCAATGACTCTGGTGGATCCATCTGTGGTTCATGAAGAGAATACACATGCAATGACTCTAGTGGATCCATATGTGGTTTGTGAAAAGAACACACATGCTCATGTGGTTAATGAAAAGAACACACATCCAATGATACTGGTGGATCCTTATGTGGTTTGTGAAAAGGACACACATGCAATGACACTAGTGGATCCATATGTGGTTTATGAAAAGAACACACATCCAATGACTCTAGTGGATCCTTATGTGGTTTATGAAAAGAACACACATGCAATGACTCTAACTGTGGTTCATGAAAAGAACAGGCATGCAAATGACTCTGGTGGATCCACATGTGGTTTGTGAAAAGAACAGACATTCACTGAGTCTAGTTGTGGTTCATGAAAAGAACACACATGCAATGACACTAATGGATCCATAGGTGGTTCATGAAAAGAACACACATGCAATGACTCTAGTGGATCCATCTGTGGTTTGTGAAAAGAACACACATGCTCATGTGGTTTATGAAAAGAACACACATTCAATGACACTGGTGGATTCATATGTGGTTTGTGAAAAGAACACACATGTAATGGCACTGGTGGATCGATATGTGGTTCATGAAAAGAACTCAGATGCAATGACTCTAGTGGATCCATACGTGGTTTGTGAAAAGAACACACATGCTCATGTGGTTTATGAAAAGAACACACATTCAATGACACTGGTAGATCCATATGTGGTTTGTGAAAAGAACAAACATGCAATGGCACTGGTGGATCCATATGTGGTTCATGAAAAGAACACACATGCAATGACTCTAGTGGATCGATATGTGGTTTGTGAAAAGAACACATATGCTCATGTGAAAAGAACACACATTCAATGACACTGGTGGATCCATATGTGGTTTGTGCAAACAACACAGATGGAATGACACTGGTGGATCCATATGTTGTTTGTGAAAAGAACACATATCTAATGACTCTATTGGATCCTTATGTGGTTTGTGAAAAGAACAGACATGCAATGACTCTAACTGTGGTCAATGAAAAGAACAGGCATGTAAATGACTCTAGTGGATCTACATGTGGTTTGTGAAAAGAACAGACATTCACTGACTCTAGTTGTGGTTCATGAAAAGAACACACATGCAATGACACTGGTGGATCCATATGTGGATTGTCAAAAGAACACACATGCTCATGTGGTTTATGAAAAGAACAGATATTCACTGAATCTAGTTGTGGTTCATGAAAAGAACACACATCCATTAACTCTAGCTATGGTTTGTGAAAAGAACAGACATGCAACGACTCTAGTTATGGTTCATGAAAAGAACACACATGCAATGACTCTGGTGGATCCATATGTGGTTCATGAAAAGAACACACATGCAATGACTCTAGTGGATCCATATGCGGTTTGTGAAAAGAACACACATGCTCATGTGGTTTATGAAAAGAACAACCATCCAATGACACTGGTGGATCCTCATGTGGTTTATGAAAATAACACACATGCAATGACACTGGTTGATCCATGTGTGGTTTGTGAAAAGAACACACATCCAATGACTCTGCTGAATCCTTATGTGGTTTGTGAGAAGAACAGACATGCAATGACTCTAACTGTTGTTTATGAAAAGAACAAGCATGCAATGACTCTGGTGGATCCATGTGTGGTTTGTGAAAGAACAGACATTCACTGACTCTAGTTGTGGTTCATGAAAATAACACCATGCAATGACACTGGTGGATCCATATGTGGTTCATGAAAATAACACACATGCAATGACACTGGTGGATCCATATGTGGTCTATGAAAAGAACACACATGCTCATGTGGTTTATGAAAAGAACAGACATTCACTGACTCTAGTTGTGGTTCATGAAAAGAACAGACATGCAATGACACTGGTGGATCCATGTGTGGTTTGTGAAAAGAACACACATCCAATGACTCTATTGGATCCTTATGTGGTATGTGAAAAGAACACACATGCAATGACCCTGGTGGATCCATATGTGGTTTGTGAAAAGAACACACATGCAATGTCAGTAGTGGATCCATATGTGGTTTGTGAAAAGAACACACATCCAATGACTCTAGTGGATCGTTATGTGGTTTGTGAAAAGAACAAACACGCAATGACTCTAACTTTAGTTCATGAAAAGAACAAGCATGCAAATGATTCTGGTGGATCCACATGTGGTTTGTGAAATGAATAGACATTCACTGACTCTAGTTGTGGTTCATGAAAAGAACACACATTCAATGACACTGGTGGATCCATATGTGGATTTTGAAAAGAACACATATGCTCATTTGGTTTATTAAAAGAACAAACATTCACTGACTCTAGTTATGGTTCATGAAAAGAACACACATCCAATTACTGTATCTATGGTTTGTGAAAAGAACAGACATGCAATGACTCTTCCTGTGGTTCACGAAAAGAACACACATGCAATGACTCTGGTGGATCCATCTGTGGTTCATGAAGAGAATACACATGCAATGACTCTAGTGGATCCATATGTGGTTTGTGAAAAGAACACACATGCTCATGTGGTTAATGAAAAGAACACACATCCAATGATACTGGTGGATCCTTATGTGGTTTGTGAAAAGGACACACATGCAATGACACTAGTGGATCCATATGTGGTTTATGAAAAGAACACACATCCAATGACTCTAGTGGATCCTTATGTGGTTTATGAAAAGAACACACATGCAATGACTCTAACTGTGGTTCATGAAAAGAACAGGCATGCAAATGACTCTGGTGGATCCACATGTGGTTTGTGAAAAGAACAGACATTCACTGAGTCTAGTTGTGGTTCATGAAAAGAACACACATGCAATGACACTAATGGATCCATAGGTGGTTCATGAAAAGAACACACATGCAATGACTCTAGTGGATCCATCTGTGGTTTGTGAAAAGAACACACATGCTCATGTGGTTTATGAAAAGAACACACATTCAATGACACTGGTGGATTCATATGTGGTTTGTGAAAAGAACACACATGTAATGGCACTGGTGGATCGATATGTGGTTCATGAAAAGAACTCAGATGCAATGACTCTAGTGGATCCATACGTGGTTTGTGAAAAGAACACACATGCTCATGTGGTTTATGAAAAGAACACACATTCAATGACACTGGTAGATCCATATGTGGTTTGTGAAAAGAACAAACATGCAATGGCACTGATGGATCCATATGTGGTTCATGAAAAGAACACACATGCAATGACTCTAGTGGATCGATATGTGGTTTGTGAAAAGAACACATATGCTCATGTGAAAAGAACACACATTCAATGACACTGGTGGATCCATATGTGGTTTGTGCAAACAACACACATGGAATGACACTAGTGGATCCATATGTTGTTTGTGAAAAGAACACATATCTAATGACTCTATTGGATCCTTATGTGGTTTGTGAAAAGAACAGACATGCAATGACTCTAACTGTGGTCAATGAAAAGAACAGGCATGTAAATGACTCTAGTGGATCTACATGTGGTTTGTGAAAAGAACAGACATTCACTGACTCTAGTTGTGGTTCATGAAAAGAACACACATGCAATGACACTGGTGGATCCATATGTGGATTGTCAAAAGAACACACATGCTCATGTGGTTTATGAAAAGAACAGATATTCACTGAATCTAGTTGTGGTTCATGAAAAGAACACACATCCATTAACTCTAGCTATGGTTTGTGAAAAGAACAGACATGCAACGACTCTAGTTATGGTTCATGAAAAGAACACACATGCAATGACTCTGCTGGATCCATATGTGGTTCATGAAAAGAACACACATGCAATGACTCTAGTGGATCCATATGCGGTTTGTGAAAAGAACACACATGCTCATGTGGTTTATGAAAAGAACAACCATCCAATGACACTGGTGGATCCTCATGTGGTTTATGAAAATAACACACATGCAATGGCACTGGTTGATCCATGTGTGGTTTGTGAAAAGAACACACATCCAATGACTCTGCTGAATCCTTATGTGGTTTGTGAGAAGAACAGACATGCAATGACTCTAACTGTTGTTTATGAAAAGAACAAGCATGCAATGACTCTGGTGGATCCATGTGTGGTTTGTGAAAGAACAGACATTCACTGACTCTAGTTGTGGTTCATGAAAATAACACCATGCAATGACACTGGTGGATCCATATGTGGTTCATGAAAAGAACTCACATGCAATGACACTGGTGGATCCATATGTGGTCTATGAAAAGAACACACATGCTCATGTGGTTTATGAAAAGAACAGACATTCACTGACTCTAGTTGTGGTTCATGAAAAGAACAGACATGCAATGACACTGGTGGATCCATGTGTGGTTTGTGAAAAGAACACACATCCAATGACTCTATTGGATCCTTATGTGGTATGTGAAAAGAACATACATGCAATGACTCTGGTGGATCCATATGTGGTTCATGAAAAGAACACACATGTAGTGACTCTGGTAGATCCATATGTGGTTTGTGAGAAGAACAGACATGCAATGGCTCTGGTGGATCCATATGTGGTTTGTGAAAAGAACACACATTCAATGACACTAGTGGATCCGTATGTGGTTTGTGAAAAGAACACACATCCAATGACTTTAGATGTTGTTAATGAAAAGAATAAGCATGCAATGACTCTGATGGATCCATGTGTGGTTTGTTAAAAGAACAGACATGCAATAACTCTAGTTGTGGTTCATGAAAAGAACACACATGCAATGACACTGGTGGATCCATATGTGTTTTAGGAAAAGAACACACATTCAATGACATTGGTGGATCCATATGTGGTTTGTGAAAAGAACAGACATGCAATGACTCTAACTATGTTTATGAAAAGAACATGCATCTAATAACTCTAGTGGATCCATGTGTGGTCTATGAAAAGAACATACATGCAATTAGCTGTGATTTATGAAAATAACAGGCATGCAATGACTCTGGTGGATCCATCTGTGGTTTTTTGAAAACAGACATTCACTGACTCTAGTTGTGGTTCATGAAAAGAACATACATGCAATGACACTGGTGGATCCATATGTGGTTTGTGAAAATAACACACATGCAATGACACTGGTGTATCCATGTGGTTTATGACAATAACACACACGCAATGAACTCTAGAGGATCCATGTGGTTTATGAGAAGAACACACATCCAATGAACTCTAGGGGATCTATCTTGGCATAATTTGATGTATGCCACGATGTATTTCATTGTACAAGACACTCACTTTCCATTTTTATACTACTCAGTTTTGCCCTTAGGTTTTTGATACTACTCAGTTTCGCCCTCTCTCTCTTTCGTAGAAGCCCAAACATGTGCTCACTCTGTCTGCTACCGTATGATTGGTTGTCACAGTTGTCACGCTGATCGTGCACACCAACCATTGATCCTTTGTGATCCAACGAGGATCATTGCACACGTCGTGCCCTTCACAGTACAGCGTGAGACAGCACATACGTCTCCCTCAGCGAGACTTCTACAAGAAGGAACACGAAGCCGTTCATGGAAAAAGTCGTCGACTAGTCATGTCATGTTTAATCAAGTATGAAAATCCTACTACTACTACAATACATGCACAGTGCAACAGGGTCATCGAGTGCATGGTTGTCGACGGGTCGCTGCAATTTATCGCCACTTGATTTTAATAAGACATATCCCATTTTTACGCGGCGCTCTCAATCTCACTTCCAACTGGGCCCTACCACAAGTAACTTCAATGAGTCAAGGGGGGCCCTCTAGTAGATCTAACGTTGCTAGAAATTGGTTCTGCGCCACTTGCATGCAGTGGAATCGAGGTCTGCCATGAGCGTGTTTTCAGTGAAGTTCTAAAGTGGAGATCGTTGTTGTTTCAAAAAAGGGAACCGGAAAAAAAGGTGGAGATCATGGTATCCCCATCCCCCCACCCACCACACGTGTCCACTCGAGGACTACAAACAGTCTAGTGTTTATAAACCCGCTCGGCCTTCTTCTTCCATGAGCTCGTGTCATTTTCCCCAATCTCTCTAGTCCCAAAACCCGAATCTGCACCTACCGCGCGCGCTGAAGCTCCTTCGCTTGCACCACCTCCTTACCTAGGTGCGCCATGAAGCATATGCGTGGAGACGAGCTGCAGGTGAAGTTAGTTGAAGGCGAAGCAGCAGATGGCTCGGTCGTTGCCAAGCAGGCAGATGCGTCTTCTCTGGGCACGAACGCCGCTTTCGCCATGCCATCGAGGGTTCGAGCTCATCCGTCCAGCCAGTAGCCTTCGTCGTCGAGCAGCAGGTGGCCGACAATGTCGTGGTGCCAGCAGCAGATCTAGATGGGGGCAGGCGGCAAGCAGAGACAATCTGGTGCTCTACATCAACGACCCCTTACCGTCCAAGAAATCTTCGACGCAATCGTGGAGAATGAAGAGTTCGAGGAGGAGGTCCCTGATGAGGAGTCTGAGGTACTACATTGCTAGCTTCTCTAGTCACAGCCGCAAATTTCACTGTTCATACATAGGATTTGCTCAATCGTGTATAGATTCTTTTGCTCTTGAAGTAGGGTAGTATGTATATGGTTCGAACGGTCGATTGATGCATCAGCCATCTAGTCACAAAACCCCAATCCGTCTAGTCATAAAACCCCAATCTGCTCATCTGCCATCAAATTGAGTTTGCTACTTGAGTGTTGATTTCGATGCACAACATGCCTATAACATTACATTTCTATTCCTTACTGAGCCCAATGATTCAATTTTTCCCCAAAATTGTGCAAGGGCATCAGATGGTGTCATTTTCTTAGGGATGGTTAGTGAACCTGAGGTAGCAATGTACATAAACAATATATGTTGTGCTGTTGGCATTTTGGTTCTCCAACTCCATCTCTAAAAAAATAATGAGGCCCTTAATTTATTCTCATATGGAACCTATATATATAATCTTTGTATTGTTTCTGATCTTTGAATGACTCGCATGATGCATATGTATATCCCTGAATATTGTTTTATACGATTACATTTCAATTTCTTATTGTGGATAATGATTCAAATTTGCCCCAAAACAGAGGCAGACACATTGGTGTCAGATTTTTTCAGGGATGATTGAGCGAACCTGGGGCCATGTACAAGAACAATATAAGTTGTGCAATTGTTGCTTGGTTCGCTTACGCCATCCCTAAAGAAACTTATGAGGCTGTAATCTTTATTCTACATTTATAGAACTATGATATTTGAATTATCTATTCCATGCATTCATAGTGTATAAGAATTACATTTCAGTTTGTCACCGAGGCCGATGATTGAAATTTTCCCCAAAAGAGTTCAAGGGGAGACACATATGATGGTTTCGTGTTTTAGAGATGGGTTGGTGAACCTAAGGCAGCAATGCACACAAACAATATAGGTTGTGATGTTGGTACTTTGGTTCTCCAACTCCATATCTTAAACAAATTATGGGGCCCTTGATTTATTCTCATATGGAACTACATATATGATCCTTGAATTGTTTTTGGTCTTTGAATGATTCTTATGATGCATATGTATTTGAATAGTTTTGATCATAAGTATTTTTAACATGTACCTGAAGATTAATTGTTTGGTTTTTTATTTATAATTACAATATTTAGGCTTGTTTTTGTACCTGACTATGTATATCCCTAAATATTGTTTTGTACGATTACATTTCAATTTCTTATTGTGGCCAATGATTCAAATTTGCCCCAAAAGAGAGGCAAACACATTGGTGTCAAATTTTTCCAGGGATGAGTTAGCAAACCTGGGTCGATGTACAATAACAATATAGGTTGTGCAATTGTTACTTGGTTCACTCACTCCATCCCTAAAGAAACTTATGAGGCCCCTAGATTTATTCTACATACACTCTGATCCAATTAATTGCCATTTTGTTGAGATGAAATGATATATGAACTGTCCAAACTATTGCTAAGATGCTTTCTCTTTGATATTAACTTAATATTGTCTTACATATATGTGTTGTCAATTCTTGAGTTGTAATACAATTTAATCATATGTATGAGTTCTAAGTTATGTTCTTAAAAATCAACATGAGGATGATAATGACGTGGATGATAGCAAGGAATCTAGGGACAATAAGATCCGCTACGTGTCGAGGCGCATACGGTGTGGGAAAAACCGTTTCTACCATACAGGGAGACTGTTTTGCCCATTCTATGGCAGAGCCATCAATGTGGACCTCGACAACATGATCTATCACGCGGTGGGCTATGGCAAAGATGGAGGCAGAAAGCATACGCCAGTTACCTTGGCACGGCACGCAGCCTTCGGAAAATCCTCCGGGAGTATGTCAGGACTGACCTGTATCGCCTCGACTAGGCTGCCCCTGCCCTGCTAGGCGTCTGTGTGTCCTGGCCTCCTGCTGCTGCCCTTGCTTTTCTTTTGGTTTAGTTAATTATTACCTATGTGTTGCATGTAACACAATATATCTATGGTGTCTCTGGTGAACCTTCTATATATATGTATGTATGTATTAATCTACTCCTTTATATGGAGTGCCTTAAAATTTCTAGTGTACAATTATATTACTGATCATGCTCATGCACACTACCAAATATTTCTAGTGTTTGATTATATTATAATTGTCAAGGAATGTATCAACAAGTTAAATTGGTTGAAATTTTGTATTGAAGTTGGACGTTGGCAGAAGCCGAGGCCGAAGGCATCAACCGAAGACCTTGGTGCAGCACACAGCCTTCGACAAATTCCTTACAGGTTCAACAACAGGTTGCCACCGCCCAGCTCCGAATTCGCTTACGGGTTCAACATGGTAGAACTTGAGCTACCACAGAGACCTCGGCAGAGGTGGCAGAATTGGTGCGGGTGCGACCACAGTGATGGCAAGCTCGGATTCTGGAGGAGGAAAACAGGACCGAGCATGGTCAACACGGTGACAGATCTTACCGGGAACCAATTCTCGTCCCCGCACTGTGCCATGGGTGTGACCATGGTGAGGGCGAGCTCCATCTCGGGATGGGGAGGAGAGCGGGGCCGAGCAGGTTCGTCACGTCCCAGCTCCGCGCCATGGCCGCGACCACAGATTACCACTCCGAGGAAGAAGACGCGTAATGGATGCAGGCGCCAACGCTGCAAGCCTACATGGAGGAGAGCGGGGCTGAGCAGGTTCGTCCATGTCCCAGCTCCACGCCATGGCCGTGACGCCCCACAGATTGCCGCTCTGGGGAAAAAGAAGACATGTAATGGATGCAGGCGCCAGCGCTGCAAGCCTAATTGACGCCTAAGCGACATGAGCGACATAACGGCAAAAACTGACAGGGGGCCCTACTTAACGACCGTTAGCCTGATATTTTGTATTGAAAGGTAAAGTTGAATTCATGCTAAAAAGACCCTCTGAGTATTTTGCACGCCAACTATGGTCATCACGGCTGATTACAGGCAACTTGGGTATCGCGTTGTCTGGGCGCCTCAACTTTCGGGCAGCAAAATGATATTCTCCTCACCCATGCCATGCTATGTTATACCATGCAATTGTGCATCATTCCATCAAGGCATACCATATTTTCGTGTTGCATATGATTCATATGTTTGCACACTTTATTTATTATGGCCCATGTGTTTTTGTTTTTATTCCGGATAGACGCCGAGTTATCAGGAGACCCTAGAGTACTACCTAGATCCCGGTTATGCTACTATTAATCCTACAGACAATCATTCCCCATGCTTGCATTACATATAGCACATATGCCTCTGTCTTTATTCTTGCATCATTGTTTCATGGTTCGCATTAAAATTGCAATCCCAAGTACTGCATAGCCTTTACTTTTAAACCCCACCGAAGCTTGTATCCTCAATCCTATCAACCATTACTACATGAGTTGTTTGATCCATGCAAGTCACATAATTGCATGTGTAGGGTTTGTGCGAGTTTGTTGTGGATAACAAGGTACATAACAACTTAAACTGTGTAGTAATGGGATAACTAAAGAAGAGGCACTAGTGGGCAATAGTTATTATTTGGTTTTTAACTGCTCACTTATGTCCCATAGGACCCGAGTACTTGATGCATGTTCCTTGACTATCGCACTATCCATATGTGGGAGACTTTGTGGATCTTCCTTCGCTGAGCTTGATCCAAATCTTATTTCTTGGGGCCACAAACTAGTTTGGGGCTTTACTACTATGTTGTACTTATGCTATGCTTTACTGTTTTATATACTACTATTGCTTGTGGAGAACGTTTACTATTGTAACATTTAGGACTCGTGCCACATTTCCGTTGTATCGACAAGCCCAGTCACACTTTTGGGTTCCCAGTTGTTTACAACCGTCTCCACATACCCTGGGTCCGTCACAGAGTGGCTGACTTCGTAACGGGTAGCTTAGTGGGGTGGCTCGTGAAATCAGTTTTGAATCTTCTGAATGCTTTGTCGTGATGCGTCGTTGCTTTTTATTTGGTCCTTCCCAGGGTTTATCGTGCGTGTGTTGCTATTTGTGCACCCCTGCAGGGTGAATCTTTCTAAAAGCTATGTCCGCCATTATGGATGACTTGGAGCATAGTTTCTCGATCATAGACAACTATAAATAAAGTATCATGTTTAACTTGACTAAAACCTGACTAGTAATTAGTGCAATCCCCATGGAATGGTTAATAAAACTGCCAATGGATGGGATGTTCTTCCGCCTTCTTGTTCTGTAAGCGAGAAGGAGGGCGTGCGATGTTTAATTATGTTTTTTATATAACTGTTTTTTCAATTATCGAGTGTACATCCATATCTGGTTAGGCGGATGTTGTAGTGTGTCTCTATAGAACTATTTAGTTATTTATGTTTCACTGCAATTGCGTGACCCGAGGTTAATCCCTTTAGATGCATAAAGACTTGTTGAGTACCCCTAGGGTCTCACACCAATTATTGATTAGGTTGTCAGGTACATCCATATGGAAGCTCACTATAAGAAAAGTTGGCTTTTACAACGAACCATTTTTGTGGTTGAAGGCCCGTTTTTCATGGCTAAAACGTCTTCTACAATGGATGCCCATCGTGGTAAAAGCCCCGTCAGAAAAGAATCTACCACGGTTTTTTGCTGATCATGGCGGATCGCACCCTTCGGCCATGAAAACATGTTTCGTCGTAGATCTATTCACCATCTGTGTTGACTGCTGACGTCATGTAAAATGCCACATGGCAAACACTGTTAATGCCCAGTTACCGCCATTAACGGCCATGGAAATCGTGGTAGAAGCCAGGCCCAGCCAAGGCCTGCTAATAATGAAGTGGGCCGGCCCATAAGGGGAGCCCAATAAGATTATGGCCCGTTACTGTTTCCTACTGCACTGTTTGAAATGGGCCCACTAGTGTAGACATCAGCGACCCGTGAACTTTCAGGCCCGACACTGTTTCAGCCTACAGAAGGCCCACCTTGGTGCAATATTGTGCGGTCCATTTTTAGCCTGGGCCAAATCTGTTAGTTACTGTTAAGGCCTTCTGTCGCACCCATCGTGGGCTGTTACGGCCCTCTACAGTTATGGACTTTACTGTTCTAGACATTCACTGTTCTGGCCTTCTACTATTCAGTCCCATAAACGGGCTGAAGATTCTGGCCTGCTAAAGTTCTGTCCTTGTTACTGTTTCCGGTCTGTTACTGTTCTGGCCATTCACTATTCCGGCCTTTCACTGTTCTGGCCTTTAACTGTTCTGGCCTTTCACTATTCTGGTCTTTTACTGTTCCGTCCTTTCACTATTCTAGCTTTTTACTATTCTGTTCTTTTGCGGTCAGATTCTACGTATAATGGCCTTGGTGTAGGCCCGTCACTATTGAATGGTGGCCCATGAAGGACTGATAAAATGTTGTGGATCTGCTACTATTTAAGCCTATCTAACTTAGATCCATTGCGAGGACATAAACGTGGATAAACAAAGAACACAAGTTCTCTAAAATGCTAAATAAATTCTAGAACTACGGAAAATGACTTATAACTGAAAAATTAGTAAATTATTATAGTCCCGAAAAATTCCGTAGCTCGTAAAGCATCATCGGAGTACAACACAGCTGATAAAAATATATAATCTCAGTTTCAAAAATGTTCCTTTTAGGGAGCTCACTCCGCCTCACATCTAACAGCGGGATTACCACGAGACTTGTTGATGATATTATTAAGTAGATTCTCCATCAAAGCTTGCCTGTTTTTTAACTCAGATAACTCCTTCCTTGCTATGGAGACTACTGCATCAGTTCTGTTGGTTTCCTGTCCAACTACATCAGTGCATCTTGGAGTGCAGCACCAAAAACTCTTTCTGCTGGAATGTATGGAGCGGTCGAGATTGTGTACCTACGTGAGCAATATGCACTATCACTGCTACACTGTCGAAAGAGATCTACACTTGTGGTAGTTGTTTTCTGTTTTGCCTTCATATTTATATTTGCAACCTAAAACAAAAAGAAACGTCATATAACATAATTACCAAGGAAAACAAAAACCAACGAATTTCAAATCAGTCCTTTTGCTAAAAGGAAGAAAGCAATTAGTAAAGGTAGGGCATCATACATCTCTTTCTTCTGGAATAACTGGAACAATTGACTTCATAGAGGGATGAGATAGTGTGCAACTGTCACTTTTGCCCTGTGAAATGACTGCTCTACTTGATGAAGGATGAAACTAAGATAAAAGAAGTTACAACATCATACAAAGAAACAAAACTACCATGTTCATTCTCAGAGATTTTCAAAATATTATTTGGTTTGTTATAGCGATGTAAGCACTCGACACAAGGACCTCATGCAGACGGGTGCCTCTAATAGAATAGCCAAATCATTTTAGGGAAATGGTCAAACAATCTATCGAACAGTTAGAATATTTAAATTTTTTGATTGTCTGCCCAAAGACAAAGTGTCCTATCATCTGCCTCGTATTAAAATATCCATACACCTGTAGATACCAAAGTGAGATTTGAACTAGGCGGTTCTTTATATTGGATTCCGTTGCATTTTTGGCCTTGTTATAATCACCCTAGTGCCTCCAACAAAAGTAACAACTCAATTAGAGTCAATGGCATGACACCAAGGGACTTAAACCTTAAAAAGGTGGGGCATCCTTATAGTAGCTCTATGTAGAGTCTCAGGGTTGCTGATCTGGTTACAGGTATATTCATCGACGATGTCCGCTGTATCAAGTAATTGGACTGGTGGTCTCCATAATTCAGTGTCGGTCCTCTGCATAATGGTGCAGCGAATAGTGAACACAAAAAGGTTCCAGTCTCACAGATGTTAGCATGAAGTGATACAAAAGCAGTAGATACTTACGAGATTATAGGGGCCATTCATTCTATGATTTCTAGTGTAAACTGGACCTGTTCATTGCGTAACAACAACAAACGGTTAGGAATAGTGGGGTAAGCAGAAGCAAATGAAACAGACATCTTAGTGGAAGCAGTATAACGAATGTAAACGCATACTGCATACATAGGACAAAAGCATCAATCAAGAAATATCAATTAGTGCCATAGCCTATGCCAAGCCAGAGAGAAATTATAACCGCATCACATATGGGCACTTACTAAAGTAGATAATGGAAGCAAATGTGTTAACCGTTGGCTGACTCATATTTCACCATGAAATACAAAATCACACTTGAATGCCTTACGGTTAAACCTGACCACAAAAAAATTATTTAGGAAGATACAAGTAACAGGTATATTACTACAAAATTAGCACAAATACAAAATACAGTTAACTGCTACATATTTATCTTACCAAGATCCAAGGAGATATGGTTACCTCGGTCGCGATGGCGTTTAGGCATGATGCGAATCCTGGGTGGTGACGTCGAGGTTGTTGAGGGTGCTGCGGTTGCAGTGCTTGTGTGCAAAGGTGTAGCAGAACAAGGATTCCTCCGAGTGATGATCGACAGCGGCGAAGAAGCAGATTCCTGGCGGTGGGAATGTGTTCGGCGCACCAGGAGAGTGGGTTGGTGAAGCAGATCTGGTGCAGTGCATGGCAACGACAGTGAATCAGATCTAGGGTTTTCTACAGGGCTAGCGCAGCTGGGGGCGAGGATTGTGTGTAGGTGAGGGGGGGGGGGTTGGTGGTAGGGGGCGGGGTATAGAGGTAATGAACGGGGAAATTGCGATTGAAGCCCCAACGAACCGACTTCACTAGGGGTAGAAGGGGGATTCCAAGATGTTTGAAACATTAGATAGCGAGAGATTTTCCCGCTCGACTAAATTCAGATTTATGTATAGTCCAAGTAGTAGTAAATTGGTAAGCCGTACTCCCTGGAATCAAAGGCCAACAGGCACATCGGTGATCATCCATGGCTCATACTGCCTCAGTTCAGAAATGAAGGGCCCATTTGGCCATTTGGCATCTAAATATTGTTCATCCATGGCCCAGATTGGCTCAGTTTAGATATTAAGGACGAGTTTGGCATCAAAGTATTTTTAAATTATTTAGAAAACATTTTTATTTTTGAATAAACTGAACTATTTAATACCTTTTAGTGTTTTCTTCCAACAAATAATAGGGGTTTAAAATGAAGTATTCTCCAAAACTATGTTTTCTAAAATAATTGAGAAAGAGGTCAGATCCCTTTTTGAAAAAACTGAGAAGAGAGAAAACTGAAGTATTATTTTGGTAGGCACTAAAATACTATGGCATTGATATATTTCCGTATTATATCTATTCATGAACAATGATGTGTATAAAGATGTTGTCACCAAGACAGGTAGGGAGCACGAAAATTATGATTAAAGCCCCAACCAACTCGAGTGAATTTGTTTATCCATAGTCCAACTAATAATAGTCGAATGGTAGGACGGTGGTATGGGGAATCGAGTGTAATAATAAAGCGCCTCGAGCTTTAAAAAAATAAAGCGCCCTTTATCGATGACTTTTCAATCACTATGGTTGGCAGTGTTCATACTTCTATTCTAAACAAAAATATGCGAACCTACTATTTCGCTAATGTGAATAATCTAGCGCCTGAGGAATGACATCAAACCATTCATAAGGTAAGCAGCGGCGGTGTTCTCATCGAAAAAATGTGAAAGTTGCTAGGCCCTGCAAGTACTTTGTTCTCACAACTCTTATTGTCCCTTCGCGCTAAGGATGACAATTTTACCCACGAGTGCCT
The DNA here is from genome assembly GCA_910589775.1 of Avena eriantha. Lineage (NCBI taxonomy): Eukaryota > Viridiplantae > Streptophyta > Magnoliopsida > Poales > Poaceae > Avena > Avena eriantha. The sequence continues at coordinate 282,139,818 of OU342742.1, read as the reverse complement.
GCAGGTACTGTACCCGTGTTGGTAGGGTATGGGCACAATTTTATACCCATGGGTAATACCGATACCCTAACCCGTTAAGTCATGGGTACGGGCCCGAGTAGATAGACCCATACCCTACCCATTTAAACTGACATAGTAGTAAAACTTACCTCTAGAGTTACAACCTATGGGGCCAAGCAACCTAGGGAAGAGTAGGATAGTGTGGCTTCTAAACTTCAACATTTTTCATGGGTACGGGCATGGGTAAAGTTTTATACCCGCGAATACGGGTATGGGTAAAATTTTCTACCCATTGACTAAACGGGAGTGGGTATGATATTGTTCTACCCTACTCACACCCTACTCATTGCCAGCCTTACTTCGCGCTCATTCATTAATGCGGCCACGTTTTCCTTCAGGTTTTTCGAAAGTTCTTCGGTCATGCACACATAGCAAATTCTATGAAGTACAGTAATACAACATACGTAGACCGTAATTAATTATTAGAGCTAATCAGTATTGTTCTTATTTAAAAATAAAAATTATTGGGCTTTGGAGCATGTCCAACAACCTTTTTGCATTGAATTGCTAAAATCTGACTATAGGAAGAGGAGCGTGAAGGTTTATCAATGGAACACAATTTCCAATTTCCTAGCCTTCCTATAAGCATTCATTAGTGTTTGCCCTTCCTAGCAAAAATCATGTCTACTCTCTCCGTTCCGAAATATAAGATGTTTTAGTTTTGTAAAATAAATGTATCTAGATGCCTTTTAATGTAAAGGTTCACTCCGAAAATCTACGAACCTATACACTAAATGGCGTCTAGATACATTCGATTCACAAAGCTAAAACGTCTTATATTTCTGAACGGAGGAAGTACATGACAATGACGTGTGGTGTCAACCACTTGGCCACCCAATAAATAAAGCCCCTTTATTGATAAATTTTGAATCACTATGGCTGGGAGTGTTCAACCTTATGTTTAAAAGGAAATTTTGGGAACCCACTATTCCGCTAACGTGAATAATATAGTGCGCCCGAGAAACGACATCAAAGCCACCCATTTGGTAAGCTCATTAAAAACAAGAAGAAATGTGGTGTTGCTAGGCTCCACAAGTAATCTGTCCTCACAACTCTTATTGTCCATTCACGCTCATTGATACACGCGTCCTTATTTTTCCTTGAGATTATCTGAAAGTTGGTCGCTCATGCACATATAGCATCATCGCCAATGTTTTCAAATTATCTCCACTACTATAATGGAGCAGTTTTGAATTAGATCCATAGCACCAATCCTGACTATTGGTCTGTTAGATCCAATGGTTCAGAGCAGTTAGATTCGTGTTGAAGTAGTAAGACCTAGAGCAAACTCCCCCATGATCTAGAACCATCATGTCACCCCCTTGCCCGCAAAAAAAATTCATAGCACAGTAGGTTGTATTATATGTGTAGATAGTTATTATTAATATACTTAATGTATGCCTTTTTTCTCTGACAAGACTATTGGTTAATAACAACTTAATATTCATTAAGTTACATTTCATACAGTATATACGAGTGTGGCATGTGCCTTTTACTAGTAGGAAGTAGCATGTGACTTCTTGAAAATCTTGCCACTATATAGTGTACGAGTAACTTTGAACAATGAAAATTGAATCAAGACTGGAAAATCCCAACAATGTTAACTCTTGGATCTTTTTTTCCATTCTAGCACGTAGAAGATTCTATCGATAGTTCTTAGCACAATGAACGCTATGCAAAAACCACAAAGATTCTAATGATAGGTTATACATTTAATTATCTTATCATACCCAGTATATAGTATACGAATAACTTTGAACTTTAACCGTAGGATGAAGATTGGAAATCCCAACATTGCTTACCGATGGATTTTCCTTCCACTCTAACATTTAGAAGATTCTATTGATATAGTCTTTAGCATAATGAACTCTATGCATAAACCTCAAAACACACTTTCCATCATTATAGAATCTATATATCATTTCTCTAGAGCAAGTCGGGAATTATGTACCAACTAATAGGTTTTTTCTAAATGATACAACTTACAAGAACCAAAAAATACACCAGATACTTTATGGATGTGGCTCAAAATTATAATTATTTTTTGAGATTTACCTATTATTAATTCAGATAAAAATTATATTTTAGTACTATATTATATAATTAACTGTGAAAAGTTTCCCGAAAAAATAAGAAACATTCAATGACTGGTTATGTATTATGTACAACGATTAAAGAAAATGTCTGTATTTTGGACAAAAAAGGTCCATGGTTGTTGTTATGTGTAAAAACCTCCCCAACATGTGGTGGCACTTGCAATATCCTTGCTGCTGATGCTCTCAGGGCGAAGGAGTACCAACCGTTCGATCATGTTTTAACGATGGAAGGGAACTTTTGTAATAAAAACGATTTAAGGGAGTATAAAAAAACAATGGAAGGGAACTGCCAGGCTGCTCCTACGGCACGTGGCAACTCCTGGATGTCCTGAGGAATCCTTTTTAAGGGGCCATCAACAGCGACCACCTATCCCATCCAGACACGACGCACACAACGAAGAACTCTCTCTGTCTCTCCCTGCCCCTTTAAGCCGGCCAAGCCACTACACACACAAAAATGCCGCGCAGCTGCTCTGATCATTGCACCTCCATTGACGAGTCCAACGCACAAGCGAACGGGGATATCTGTCCCTACCATGGTGATGGCGGGGAGTCCGTTGACGGGCCGTACTATTCCGACAGACCGGAAGGTAATTTTTCCGACGAGGACCCTGCTTACCGTCATCTGATGGAGGGGACGCCGCTGGCAGAGAGCAAAGAGGAGGAGGAGGATCCTTGGTCTTTCATCTATGAAGGAGACGTCGTCTTCAAGAAGAGTTCTCTCGATCCATCCTCCATCAGCAAGAAGAAGAGGAAGCACGAGTAGGAGGATCAGGGGTCAGAAGATTTATGGCCATTTCTCGACTTTGTCTCCAAGAAGAGTGCACTCGATCCCGCCTTCATCCGCAATGAGAAGAGGAAGGAGAAGCAGGCAGGAGGCTTGAAGAAGAAGAAGACGACGAGAGTTGGGGGATGTCACGGGAAGCGGAAGTACGACGCCGACACGAAGGTGACAGCGGAAGGATCCAGGTCCAAGAAGATGAAGAAGTCTTATGATTAATTTTGTTTAATTTCACCTCTACATTCTTTCTGTAATAATGTTTGGAGATTGAATATTAGTATTATCAAGTGCAAATTGGAATGGTGTTTGTGATCTAGTACTAGCATAAGTACTCCGTTTGTCATTTCATCTTCCATTGCGATGCAATAAAACCTCTTGTATTACCGAGGAAGGTGAAATTACTTCCTCCCTTAATTTCTGCATGCGTTCGAGGAAAGAAGGGTGCCAATACAGACAAACCCACGTTAATTACTCACGTGAATTCAGGTAGTTAATACTGAAAGGGAGAAGCCTGTGAACCCGCATGTACTTATTCTTTAATTACAAATATCAATCATTTTAAGTGAAATACGGATTAGTAGTATATCAAAGTCCATGGATAAAAAATAACCTTTGTACAGTCCTTGTAAACTCCTTGCGCGACATTTCCAGGGGATTGATTTGAAAATTATTTAATGTCAGATTGATTTGAAAACTCAACTGCGCCAACATGTCACATGCTCTCCCTATCCCCTGGCCATCACCATGGCACGTCAAAAAGGCTGTGTCGCCTGCAAAATCAAGGCAGCATGTAACATCGGTCTATATACGCCAGAAGAATCCAACAAACACGCAAACATCAGAATCATATCCCTAGCTAGCCTCGGTCACATCGATGCTCACCGACGAGGCACCTGCGACTACATCAGCATTAAGGTGCACCTCAAGCTGGTGGATTGCCCACAAGAAATAGAAAATTGATTTTCCCTCTCTCCTCTCTCTTCCATTTTATATTTTGCAAATTGTGATGCTCTTTGTGTTGCTTTTTATAATTTGAAATTTGTGAGGTTGTTTATGAATCCATTTTGCTTTCTAGAATTGTTTTCGAGACATGGTCAAATTTCTAGGCATGCATATTCTTAGCAAGAAGTTGACTCTTGCCAAACTCTCACTCGTTCTTGATACATTGACTGCTTGGTGGGTCCACTGAACAGATTTTCGCAAGGTGTGAAGTTAATTTCGAAACACAGCCAAAATTTCGATACATGGTGAGTCATAGCCTCTTTGATTGTTTTTAAAACACAGTCAAATTTCTAGGCATGCATATTCTTAGCAATAAGTTGAATCATTCCAAACTATCACTCGTTCTCGATACATTGACTTCCTGGTGGGTCCAATGAATAGATTTTCGCAAGGTGTGAAATTAATTTCGAAACGCACACAAAATTTCAAAACACGGTGAGCCATAGCCACTTTGATTGTTTTCAAAACACGGTCAAATTTCTAGACATGCATATTCTTAGCAGTAAGTTGAATCATTTCAAACTCTCACTCGTTCTTGATACATTGACTGCCTGGTAGGTCCATAGAACAGATTATCGCAAGGTGTGAAGTTAATTTCGAAACACAACCAAACTTTCAAAAGATGGTGAGTCATAGTCTCTTTGATTTTTTTCAAAACACGATCAATCTTTCGAGGCATGCATATTCTTAGCAAGAAGTTGAATCTTGCCAAACAACTCTTACGCGTTCTTGATACATTGACTGCCTGGTGGGTCCACTGAAAATATTATCGCAAGGGGTGAAGTTAATTTCGAAACACCACCAAAATTTCAAAACACAGAGAGTCATGGTCTCTTTGTTTGTTTCAAAACACGGTCAAATTTCTAGGAATGCATATTCTTAGCAAGAAATTTAATCTTGCCAAACTCTCACTCATTCTTGATACCTTGACTTCCTGGTGGGTCCACTGGACAGATTTTTGCAAGGTATGAAGTTAATTTCGAAACACAGCCAAAATTTCGAAACACGGTGAGTCATAGCCTCTTTTATTGTTTTCAAAACATAGTCAATTTTTCTAGGCATGCATATTCTTAGCAATAATTTGAATCATTCCAAACTCTCACTCGTTCTCGATACATTGACTACCTGGGGGGTCCAGTGAATGCATTTTCGCAAGGTGTGAAGTTAATTTCTAAACGCATGCAAAATTTCAAAACGCCATGAGCCAAAGCCACTTTGATTGTTTTCAAAACAAAGTCAATAGGCATGCATATTCTTAGCAATAAGTTGAATCATTCCAAACTCTCACTCGTTCTCGATACATTGACTCGTTGGTGGGTCCAGTGAACAGATTTTCGCAAGGTGTGAAGTTAATTTCGAAACGCACGCAAAATTTCAAAACACGGTGAGCCATAGCCACTTTGATTGTTTCCAAAACATGGTAAAATTTCTAGGCATGCATATTCTTAGCAATAAGTGAATCATTCCAAACTCTCACTTGTTCTTGATACATTGACTGCCTGGTAGGTCCATTGAACAGATTATCACAAGGTGTGAAGTTAATTTCGAAACATAGCCAAACTTTCAAAAGACAGTGAGTCATAGTCTCTTTGATTGTTTTCAAAACATGGTCAAACTTTCGAGGCATGCATATTCTCACCAAGAAGTTGAATCTTGCCAAACAACTCTCACTCGTTCTCGATACATTGACTGTCTGGTGGGTCCACTGAAAATATTATCGCAAGGTGTGTAGTTAATTTCGAAACATAGCCAAAATTTCAAAACATGTTGAGTCATAGTCTCTTTGTTTGTTTTCAAAACACGGTCAAATTTCTAGGCATGCATATTCTTAGCAAGAAGTTGAATCTTTCCAAACTCTCACTCGTCACCATACATTGACTGCCTTGTGGTGTGTCCACTGAATATATTTTTGCAAGGTGTGAAGTTAATTTCGAAACATGGGCAAATTTTCAAAACACGGTGATTCATAGTGATTTTGATTAATTTCAAAACACGGTCAAATTTCTACGCATGCATATTCTTAGAAAGTAGTTGAATCTTGCCAAAATCTCACTCGTTCTTGATACATTGACTGCCTGGTGGGTCCACTGGATAGATTTTCGCAAGGTGTGAAGTTAATTTCAAACCACAGCCAAAATTTCGAAACACGGTGAGTCATGGCCTCATTGATTGTTTTCAAAACACGGTCAAATTTCAAGGCATGCATATTCTTAGCAATAAGTTGGATCATTCCAAACTCTCACTCGTTCTCGATACATTGACTACATGGAGGGTCCACAGAATACATTTTCGAAAGGTGTGGAGTTAATTTCGAAACGCGCGCAAAAATTTTAAAACGCGGTGAGCGATAGCCACTTTGATTGTTTTCAATACACGGTCAAATTTCTAGGCATGCATATTCTTAGCAAAAAGTTGAATCTTTCCAAACTCTTACTCGTCTCCATACATTGACTGCCTGGTGGTGGGTCCACTGAACAGATTTTCGCAAGGTGTGAAGTTAATTTCGAAACAGAGCCAAAATTTCAAAACACGGTGAGTCATAGCATCTTTGATTGTTTTCAAAACACGGTCAAATTTCTAGGCACGCATATTCCTAGCAATAAGTTGAATCATTCAAAACTCTCACTCGTTCTCGATACATTGAATGCCTGGTGGGTCCACTGAAAATATTATCGCAAGGTGTAATGTTAATTTCGAAGCATAGCCAAAATTTCAAAACACGTTGAGTCATAGTCTCTTTGTTTGTTTTCAAAACACGGTTAAATTTCTAGGCATGCATATTCTTAGCAAGAAGTTGAATCTTTTCAAACTCTCACTCGTCTCCATACATTAACTGCCTGGTGGTGGGTCCACTGGATAGATTTTTGCAGGGTGTGAAGTTAATTTCGAAACACGGGCAAAATTTCAAAACACGGTGAGTCATAGTGTTTTTGATTATTTTCAAAACACGGTCAAATTTCTACGCATGCATATTCTTAGCAAGAAGTTGAATCTTGCCAAACTCTCACTCGTTCTTGATACATTGACTGCCTGGTGGGTCCACTAAACAGCTTTTCGCAAGGTGTGAAGTTAATTTCAAAACACAGCCAAAATTTCAAAACACGGTGAGTCATGGCCTCTTTGATTCTTTTCAAAACACGGTCAAATTTCTAGGGATGCATATTCTTAGCAGTAAGTTGGATCATTCCAAACTCTCACTCATTCTCTATACATTGACTACATGGAGGGTCCAGTGAATAGATTTTCGCAAGGTGTGGAGTTAATTTCGAAACGCACGCAAAATTTCAAAACGTGGTGAGCCATACCCACTTTGATTGTTTTCAATACACTGTCAAATTTCTAGGCATGCATATTCTTAGCAAGAACTCGAATCTTTCCAAACTCATACTCATCTCCATACATTGACTGCCTGGTGGTGGGTCCACTGAACAGATTTTTGCAAGGTGTGAAGTTAATTTCGAAACAGAGCCAAAATATTGAAACACAGTGATTCATAGCATCTTTGATTGTTTTCAAAACACGGTGAAATTTCTAGGCATGCATATTCTTAGCAATAAGTTGAATCATTCCAAACTCTCACTCGTTCTCGATACATTGACTGCCTGGTGGGTCCACTGAGAATATTATCGCAAGGTGTGAAGTTAATTTCAAAACGCACGCAAAATTTCAAACTGCGGTGAGCCATAGTCTCTTTGGTTGTTTTCGAAATATGGTCAAATTTCTAGGCATGCATATTCTTAGCAAGAAGTTGAACCTTTCCAAAATCTCACTCGTTCATGATACATTGACTGCCTGGTGGGTCCACTGAATAGATTTTCGCAAGGTGTGAAGTTAATTTCAAACCACAGCCAAAATTTCGAAACACGGTGAGTCATGGCCTCATTGGTTGTTTTCAAAACACGGTCAAATTTCAAGGCATGCACATTCTTAGCAATAAGTTGGATCATTCCAAACTCTCACTCGTTCTCGATACATTGACTGCATGGAGGGTCCACAGAATACATTTTCGCAAGGTGTGGAGTTAATTTCGAAACGAGCGCAAAAATTTCAAAACGCGGTGAGCGATAGCCACTTTGATTGTTTTCAATACACGGACAAATTTCTAGGCATGCATATTCTTAGCAAAAAGTTGAATATTTCCAAACTCTTACTCGTCTCCATACATTGACTGCCTAGTGGTGGGTCCACTGAACAGATTTTCGCAAGGTGTGAAGTTAATTTCGGAACAGAGCCAAAATTTCAAAACACGGTGAGTCATAGCATCTTTGATTGTTTTCAAAACATGGTCAAATTTCTAGGCACGCATATTCCTAGCAATAAGTTGAATCATTCAAAACTCTCACTCGTTCTCGATACATTGAATGCCTAGTGGGTCCACTGAAAATATTATCGCAAGGTGTAATGTTAATTTTGAAGCATAGCCAAAATTTCAAAAGACGTTGAGTCATAGTCTCTTTGTTTGTTTTCAAAACACGGTCAAATTTCTAGGCATGCATATTCTTAGCAAGAAGTTGAATCTTTCCAAACTCTTACTCGTTTCCGTACATTGACTGCTTGGTGGTGGGTCCACTGAATAGATTTTTGCAGGGTGTGAAGTTAATTTCGAAACACGGGCAAAGTTTCAAAACATGGTGAGTCATAGTGTTTTTGATTATTTTCAAAACACTGTCAAATTTCTACGCATGCATCTTGCCAAACTCTCACTCGTTCTTGATACATTGACTGCCTGGTGGGTCCACTAAACAGCTTTTCGCAAGGTGTGAAGTTAATTTCAAAACATAGCCAAAATTTCGAAACACGGTGAGTCATGGCCTCTTTGATTGTTTTCAAAACACGGTCAAATTTCTAGGCATGCATATTCTTAGCAGTAAGTTGGATCATTCCAAACTCTCACTCATTCTCGATACATTGACTACATGGAGGGTCCAGTGAATAGATTTTCGCAAGGTGTGGAGTTAATTTCGAAACGCACGCAAAATTTCAAAACATGGCGAGCCATACCTACTTTGAATGTTTTCAATACACAGTCAAATTTCTAGGGATGCATATTCTTAGCAAGAACTCCAATCTTTCAAAACTCGCACTCATCTCCATACATTGACTGCCTAGTGGTGGGTCCACTGAACAAATTTTTGCAAGGTGTGAAGTTAATTTCGAAACAGAGCCAAAATATTGAAACATAGTGAGTCATAGCATCTTTTATTGTTTTCAAAACACGGTGAAATTTCTAGGCATGCATATTCTTAGCAATAAGTTGAATCATTCCAAACTCTCACTCGTTCTCGATACATTGACTGCCTGGTGGGTCCATTGAGAATATTATCATAAGGTGTGAAGTTAATTTCGAAACGCACGCAAAATTTAAAAATGCGGTGAGCCATAGTCTCTTTGGTTGTTTTCGAAATATGGTCAAATTTTCAGGCATGCATATTCTTAGCAAGAAGTTGAACCTTTCCAAAATCTCACTCGTTCTTGATACATTGACTGCCTAGTGGGTCCACTGAATAGATTTTCGCAAGGTGTGAAGTTAATTTCAAACCACAGCCAAAATTTCGAAACACGGTGAGTCATGGCCTCATTGGTTGTTTTCAAAACACGGTCAAATTTCAAGGCATGCATATTCTTAGCAATAAGTTGGATCATTCCAAACTCTCAGTCGTTCTCGATACATTGACTGCATGGAGGGTCCACAGAATACATTTTCACAAGGTGTGGAGTTAATTTCGAAATGAGCGCAAAAATTTCAAAACGCGGTGAGCGATAGCCACTTTGATTGTTTTCAATGCATGGTCAAATTTCTGGGCATGCATATTCTTAGCAAAAAGTTGAATCTTTCCAAACTCTTACTCGTCTCCATACATTGACTGCCTGTGGTGGGTGATGACTTTTGGAGCATGGACTGCTGCAGTCAGGATTCTGATGGAAAAGGTGCTATTTGGAGGCAAATTTCGCGAAGATCAGAAAATCCGGGAAAATATATGAAAAATCCTATTTTTCTAGAAGACTAAGGATGCCAGAAGACGGAGTGGAGATGGGCCACAGGGGGCCCACACCACCCCATGGCGCGGGCAGCCCTAGACCGCGCCAGGAGGTGGTGTGGCCACCCTGGCCCACTCCAGCCTCTCTCATCTGGCGTATATCATCCTCTCGAAACCCTAAGACTTGGGGAGCGACCATAGAAAGATTCCGCCGCCTCTGCAGGGCGGAAAACACCGAGAGAGAAAGATCTCTCCGGCAGACAGATTTTTGCCGGGGGAATTCCTTCCCGGAGAGGGAGATCGTCGCCATCAACACCACCATCAAGCTGGACTTCATCGAGATCATAATCATCATCATTACCACCATCATCACCATCAGCACCCTCATCGCCATCTCCATATTGCTGTAACAATTGAGTTGAATCTTGCATTAGTTCATAGGGGAAACTTTCCCGGTGTTTATTACTCTTTGTAGTTGATGCTGTTGAGTGAACCATTGAATTATTGTTTATGGGTAGATTGTTATACGTCATTATTCCATCTCTGATCATGATCTATATGATGTCTTGTGAGTAGTTTGTTTTGTTCTTGAGGACATGGGATAAGTCTTGTTGTTAGTAGTGGAGTTGTGTTGAGAAAGATTCAATAGATTGTTATTTAAGTTGTGGTGTACTTCTTCTAGTTGTGTCATGTGAACATCCACTTCATGACACTTCACCTATATGGGCCTAGGGGAATGCATTGTGTATTTGTCTACTAATCGTAGGGGTTGCCGGAGTGATAGAAACCTAAACCCCCGTTAGGAAACCATTGTACAAGGGACGTAAGGGTCTTAGAGTTTAAAGCTGTGGTTAGGTTTTTACCTTAATTACTTTCTTGTACTTACGGATGTTTGCAAGGGGTATAATCAAAAGTATGTATTAGTCTTGGATGGGGCAGTACATTAGCACAGGTTCACCCACACAACACTTAGCAAGCTAGAGAAGATTAATCAACTATATGAAGCGAAAGCACTTGACAGTCTTCCCATGTGTCCTCGAGAACGTTTGGTCATCTTAAGTAATACAACCGGCTTGTCCTTTGCTGCATAAAGGATTGGGCCACTTGCTTCATTTATCCCTACTGTCTTTTATTTACTCGTACTTTGTTTACTTGCTTTATCGAAAACCCCTAAAAATCCGTTTGCTAAGTATTTGCAGAGAATTCCTGATCCATAGCACTAGCCAGCACCTTCTGCTCCTCATTGGGTTCGACACTCTTACTTATCAAAAATACTACGATACACCCCCTATACTTGTGGGTCATCAACACTATTTTCTGGAGCCATTGCCGGGGAGTGAAGCGCTATTGGAGAGTGAAACTGGTAAAGGAAACTTCTACTATGAGTATTGTTTACTTCTGCTAGTTGCTTTATTTTCGTTATGGATAATTCGCTGAGTTTCTTATTTGGTAATGCTACTACCACTGCTAAGGTAGTAGATAAGCCACCACCTGCTAAGAATGATGTTTTCAAAATACCTACAAAAATTATTGATCGTGTTATGGATACCTACTATGTTGGGGATGGAACTGTCCATCCCGGTGATCATTTGCTCTTTATACACGAATTATGCGGGTTGTTCAAGTGTGCAGGTATTACTATAGATCAAGTTAAGAAGAAGTTATTCTCATTATCACTGAAAGGAAGAGCTGAGGAATGGTATAAGCTGCTGAAGAATGGTCAAGCTCTGGAATGGGAGGAAATAGTACCTCTCTTTTATTCAAAGTTTTATCCTCCTAGTGAGATTCATAAAGATCGGAATCAAATATACAACTTTTGGCCTCTTGATGGAGAGAGTACAACTCAAGCTTGGGGGAGACTGAAGTTACTAATTCTCAAATGTCCCTTTCATGAGCTCCCCAACAATATTATTATCAATAACTTTTATGCAAAGCTCCCTCTACATGACAAGGATTTATTGGATGCCTCTTGTGCTGGATCATTCACTCGTATGGAAGAAGAAGCTACATGGGATCTTCTGGACTGTATTCAAGATAATGCTGAAGCTTGGGAGAATGACAAAGGTAGAAGGTCGGGTATAAATTATGATTATGAATGCATTGAATCTTTTATGGGAACCGATGACTTTCAAAATATTAAAACTGCTTATGGTCTAGACTCTCAAGCTATTGCTTCTTATTTTAAGGCTTTTGATTCCTACATTGAAGTGCCTAAAAATAAGTGGAATAAGTATCATGAACCTTATAAAGATGTTGCTAAGAGTGTTCCTGCAAGAAATACTGAAGTTTATACTGCTAATCATGTTTTACCTGAACCTTATATTGAGAAAATGGCTTTCCCAGTTAAGATAAAGGAACATTCTATGATAGCTAGTATGGTTGATGAACCTATTATAGCAAATGTGAAAGACTTTGTTGCTAAATATGAGAAAGAGGGACACCCTATCCTTTGTAAGGATACCTCTAATATTGTTTCACAAAGTAGTGTTGTGAGAGCTAGTATTCCTGTGTTTTCTGTTAGAATAAGTGATCATTGCTATGATGGCCCTTGTGATAGCTATATTGTTAAGTTTATGCATGATACTGAAAGTTACTATGAGAGAGGGAAAAGTGTTCGTATGCATCTCAATAATATCAAGTTTCCTCGTTTTATGCTGAAAGTTTTTATGTTGCACTTCTTTCGCCTTCTCATGCAAGTTGCCTTTGGTTTCAACAACTTGTTCGTTTACAAAATTCCCTTGCATAGGAAGTGGGTTAGACTTAAATGTGTGTGTGTGTGTGCATGTGTGTTTGCTTCTTAATGCTCTTTTTCACTTCAATTCATATTCCTATGTGAGCTTCTTCAATATTATCATGCCCATCTTAATGGCTTGAAAGAAAGAGCTTTTTGGGAGACAACCCAATTTGTTTTTGCTCTCAGTTTGTTTTTGTTTCTTTGAGTCTTGGAAGTTATTACTTCGGTAATAACCGCTCCTTACCCGTTTTGTTTGGTTTTTGTGTCAAGATTAACCTCTAATGAGAGAGAAGTAATATTTGGGGAAGTTGCTGTCCCGAAACAGATTTTTGTGCTGCACTGTAAAAATTTGTAAGAGATCTCGGTATGTCGGCTTGAGCTGTAATTTTTTTTTCTTCTGCCCCAGGTTGTTATTTAACTTTTGTTAGTTTTTTACTTTTTGATTTGAGCAACAGAAGATTTTTGAAAAAATTGATCTTTACCTGCTGGTCTGTTTTGACAGATTTTGCCAATCTTGCATTTGCTTCTTTATTCGATTTCCTTTTTGAATGCTTTTTGGGTTTTCGGAAGGAGTCGCTACAGTAGATTATGTTTTGATGGATTTCAGTTGAAATTGGACACAAAAGGTTTTATTACTTCATATATACTAATGTTGCTAATGAGAATTGTGTGAAGTTTTGTGTGAATTTTTTTCCAGGAAGTGGAGATAATGGTGTAATAAGGAAGAGAAGGGTTTTATGACTCAAGTAATAAGTGTATGAAGATGAAGACATTGATGTTATTTAAGTGGAGACTCCGGAAGAATCCACTAAATACCAAATTTAGAGACCTGCAGAGTCCGTGTTCAAATAGGTAACAGTTCTGGTAAGAAAAGTTCTGCGAAAATACAATCCAACTATATTTTTGCAGTTTTTAGTCGATAAGGAAAGTTACGAAGCGAAAAAGGGACAGAACCGGAGCCAGGGTGGCCCACACCACCTTGTGGCGTGGGACCACCCCTGGCCGCGCCACCAGGTGGTGATTCCACCCCGGACTCCTCCTCCGACCCATTTTCACCCAGTACCTTTCTTTTGACATGAAACTTCGTAATATATAACCCCCACGGATCTTCCGTGGTTCATATATTGTCTTTTTGTCATGTTTTTGTTTCGATATGTTTCTGCCAGGACATACTCTTTGAAAGTTTAGAAGCACCATGGTGTCCGCCAAGGATAAGGGGAAGGAACCTACGGAAGAAGACCTCCAAGACCCCGGGAAGGAGAAGGAGATCAAGAGTGAAGGTGAAGAGGAGGCAAAGCACACTAGCACTACCGTTGCAAGCATTGGAGTGGTGGAAAATCCAGCCATTGGAGGGAAGCCTCCTCATCACCGTTCAGATCCCTGGTCACTTCCTCCACGCACCAAGAATCCTTTCCATACCCTTATCCATGAGCATCAATAGCAGAATATGCCCAAAGGGAAATTACCCTCCAATTGGGATTTGCCTCGTTCTAGCCATGCAAGAAAAGAAGACTTCAAGGAGGAAGAGTGGGGAAAGAATAGCAAGAGCTGGAATTCTCAACACGACATGACCATGGGCCGCATTGAACACAACTCGGAGTTGATTCGTACTCTCACCTTCGAGATTGAAGACTTGGGGAAATTGATCAGAGAGCACATCGAGAGGATACCACCACCACCAAAGGAGTAATTCTTCATCAGGCTTGGCATCCCCTTGGTTTGGTCCAAGCTTGGGGGAGTGCCGTGGTATCACATCACTATCTTCTATCTTTTTACCTTATTAGTAGAGTCATATCATGAATAGAGGAGTTATTATGTAGGATGGTTTGCATTATGGAAGTGTCCTCTCTCTCATTAGATATGTAGCCCTTGGTGTGAGTTGCCGTTATGGAATATTAATGAGAAGTTCTATCATTTAATCTTTTGCATAGCTTATATTAGTTTTCAATTCGTGGTTATATGATGGATCTTGTTGTTAGTATTGGTACCACTTTGGGATCATTGCGTTAATTTAGTTGGTTTTGACAAACCTGGCTCGGTCAGTAGCAACACTATTTTTGAGAGTTGAATGAAAAGATAGAAGTACTCTAGAGAAAAATAATTTCATCATCTTTCTTTCTTGATTTGCTCATAAGTCTAGTATTCTCTAGTTAAGATCTTTTGTGCTTCCAAGGAAGATTGCATGTTTGTTTTTATCGCTTGTATGTTTGTTTGTTTCCTTCAACCCTTATACTTGCTACCCAGCCTTGCTAGCCAAAAACCTGTACTGAGAGGGTATTCTTCTCGTGCATCCACCTCCTTTAAACAAAAACCTTTGCCATTTGTGTCCACCATACCTATCTAGTAGCGTTATTGCTATTCCAAGTAAATTCTTGTTTTATCTACCTCCCAAATTAAACTTGTTATGTGAAAATTAGTGATTAAAGCTCTCACGAACTTGATGGCACACTTTAATTTCTTGCATTTAATAAACTTGAACCATTGGGTCCTTCTTTGTTGCGTATATGCTTGCGCTTTATGAGTTGAAGTTAGCAGAACCATGCATCATGGGGACCGCTTTCAACACTTCATTGGTACTTGTATCTAGTTGATATCATGTTCTTTTGCTTATGGATCTCGACGGTGTGAAATAAAAGTGGAACTTGTAAGATCATGGAGTTTATATGTGTGTTAGAGAAACACCTGGGCTGCTACCCTAAGCCATGCCTAATCATGGTGGAAACTTGCAGCATAACTATAGTGAGCATTCTATGAAGCATCCTCAATAAAAACCTATGCAAATAGCAAATAAAAAGATCGCTGAGATGCTCACTGTCTGCTTGCCTTGTCATTTTGATTATGGGATAGCTCCTGTGTCATGTGCAAGGGGTACCCCGTTGGCGGTTCTCAATGATACGTATGTATTTACAATGGCAAGAGCTTGCTCGTGACTGAAGTTGAGTAGCATGAGGATCGGTACTCATAAGTAAGGGGCATGAGATTTCAACTTATAACTTGTCAAGCATACCCTCTTAGTTGTGTCACTTTTACCTTAACCACCAAAAAGATGCCTATGATAGGGGCAATGAGGGCTGAAAGCTAGTAAGTATCATAATTTTTGGGAACTCTTTATGAGACTTGCAATCCCTGCTTCCCTCTTTGAAGGGCCTTTCTTTTTTACTTTGTAGTTGAGTCAGTAACCTATTCCCTTCTATCTCAGCAAGTATTTTGAGTTGATGTGTTTCATTCATT
The DNA here is from genome assembly GCA_910589775.1 of Avena eriantha. Taxonomy (NCBI): domain Eukaryota; kingdom Viridiplantae; phylum Streptophyta; class Magnoliopsida; order Poales; family Poaceae; genus Avena; species Avena eriantha. The sequence goes on along the minus strand of OU342742.1, from coordinate 282,123,936 downwards.
CATATGATGATTTATTCAATCATGTCTTATGTTCCTTGCTTTGCACTTTGCTCTTCTCTTGATGTTTACTACTTTGAAAGCTATCATTGAAAACCAGCTATTTGTGAACTCCAGCAAATTATCAACTATTCTTCGACCAAGGGCTAACTTTGCCATTACCAATTATGATTTACTTTATGTATCTTTATTGTGTTTACTTTACTCATTGCAAGTTGAGTTATATAATAGTGAGTTGTCTTCTATTATGATCTATGTATTGATGAATGTGATGCTTCTTGTCTGTATTCTTTTATCAACTCTTCACTCAATAAACCTGAGACCATGTTTATTGAGCTCAGTTTCCCTTGGGGACAAACGAAGTCTAAGCTTGGGGGAGTTGATACGTCCATTTTGCATCACTATTTTATGTCTTAATTCACTATTATTCATTGATATATTTCGTACTGAGAGGTGATACTTATGTTATTTTATCTGTTTTTGCATGGTTGATGAGTTTTGGAGCATGGACCGCTGTAGTCAGGATTCTGATGGAAAAGGTGCTGTTTGGAGGCAAAATTCACGAAGATCAGAAAATCCGGGAAAATATACGGAAAATCCTATTTTTCCAGAAAACTAAGGATGCCAGAAGACGGAGTGGAGATGGGCCACAGGGGGCCCACACCACCCCATGGCGCGGGCAGCCCTAGGCCGCGCCAGGAGGTGGTCTGGCCAACCTGGCCCACTCCAGCCTCTCTCCTCTGGCGTATATCATCCTCCTGAAACCCTATAACTCGGGGAGCGACCAAATAAAGATTCCGCCGCCTCTGCGGGGCGGAAAAAACACCGAGAGAGAAAGATCTCTCCGCCAGACAAATTTCTGCTGGGGGAATTCCTTCCCGGAGAGGGGAGATCGTCGCCATCAACACCACCATCAAGCTGGACATCATCGGGATCATCATCATCACTACCATCATCACCATCAGCACCCTCATCACCATCTCCATATTGCTGTAACAATTGAGTTGAATCTTGCATTAGTTCATGGGGGAAACTTTCCCGGTGTTGATTACCCTTTGTAGTTGATGCTATTGAGTGAACCATTGAATTATTGTTTATGTTCAGATTGTTATACATCATTATTCCATCTCTGATCATGATCCATATGATGTCTTGTGAGTTGTTCGTTTTGTTCTTGAGGACATGGGAGAAGTCTTGTTGTTAGTAGTGGAGTTGTGTTCAGAAAGATTCAATAGATTGTTATTTAAGTTGTGGTGTAATTCTTCTAGTGGTGTCATGTGAACGTCGACTACATGACACTTCACCTATATGGGCCTAGGGGAATGCATTGTGTATTTGGATACTAATCTGAGGGGTTGCCGGAGTGACAGAAACCTGAACCCCCATTAGGAAACCATTGCACAAGGGACGTAAGGGTCTTAGAGTTTAAAGCAGTGGTTAGGTTTTTACCTTAATTACTTTCTTGTACTTACGGATGTATGCAAGTGGTATAATCACAAGTATGTATTAGTCTTGGATGGGGGGGTACATTAGCACAGGTTCACCCACACAACACTTAGCAAGCTAGAGAAGATTAATCAACTATATGAAGCGAAAGCACTTGACAGTCTTCCCATGTGTCCTCGAGAACGTTTGGTCATCTTAAGTAATACAACTGGCTTGTCCTTTGCTGCATAAAGGATTGTGCCACTTGCTGCATTTATTCCTACTGTCTTTTATTTACTCGTACTTTGTTTACTTGCTTTATGAAAAACCCCTAAAAATCCGTTTGCTAAGTATTTGTAGAGAATTCCTGCTCATACCACTAGCCAGCACATTCTGCTCCTCGTTGGGTTCGACACTCTTACTTATCGAAAATACTGCGATACACCTCCTATACTTGTGGGTCATCACCTCACCATGGTCGCCTACCACGAGCTCGACGACCCAAGGTCGCGTGCCCGTACAGCTCCACATAGGTCGGCTGCATATTCACCGCCTCGTCGGTCGAGCTCCTTTTGCACTTCAACAGCGTCCACAAGGTACAAGTGCATAGGCTATCGTACGACCAACCCATAGAGTGTATAGTAACGATGCCGTTACCGTCCTTACGCCATCCATGGTCATCGTCTATGGTGATGACACTATCGTGTTTAGCCTCATCATCGCCGAGCTTGGCCAGGCCGCCGCCGTTTCCTCGGTGTGCGTCAGGGCTTCCTCGTACTCGTGGCCCTCGTACAGGGTGAAGCTATGTGCGAATGGCCCGCAGTCACATGCGGACTTCTCAACGGACACCCTTAATTGGGTCATTGAGCCGACGAGCTGCGCGTCGCCCAGTAGTGTTGACCTCGAAGATCTGACGTTCCTCATGGTGCCACCGCGGTACATTACCGCGGCTGATGGATAGTACAGGATGATCAAGGTGTTGTCTTTCTACCTTTGCATCAACATGATGAGTTGATCTTAATCTTCGGCTAAGTGATCCTAATGCGATGGTAATGATGTATTACTAGTTAATTTAGTTGTAGAAAAGTACCACTAGTTTACTAGTTAATGTAGTAGTCGTCAGAGGCAGGGTCTCTTTTGGCACTAGGAAGGGTGTATTTTGGCTGTAAACTGTCTTTGATGTTAATGTTTATATTTTGGATTTTAAGTGTTTTCTAAAATTGTTCAACTACTACTCTACGTGCCCACTGCTAGGGAGACTCGGAATGGGCATGAAGATCCAACATCTCACAATGTTGGGATTCGAGTCTTGATCCAACGGTCAATATTCAAAGTTATTCGTACACTATATACAATGCTAAGAAAAAATGAGAAACATGTATTTTGATACCTTTGAATACAAAAAAGTAAATGGTTAAATTTAAACAAATTTAATCTTAGTAGTCAACAGGTATGAACATTCTTGGATTTCAACCGAATGACCAAGGTAAGGCCATATCAAATCATACTTTATGTTGATGATCCCATGTTAGAGAATTTGCATGGCAACTGATCTGGCCATGTTTTGAAAACAATTGAAGAGGAAGTTGAATTAAGAGTTTGGCTTAGATCAGGTGATCTCTCGAGAATGAGTCGAACCAGATTTTTTTCTTTTAGGGTCCTTTATGCTAAATGTATATGGACCTCGATGTAATTTTTACTTTTTGAGGTCCCTGATGTAAAATGTACTCCGATCGACCGTGTAAAGTTCTAACCTAAAAGTAAGTGGTGAAATTTAAACGAATTTAAGCTTAGTTGTCAACGAGTATTAACCATTCTTGTATTTCAAGACGAACGACCAAGGTCAAGGCCATATCTACATCATACTTTATGCTAATGATCCCATATCCAAGAATTTGCATGCCGACAAATTTGGCCATATTTTGAAAACAATCGAAGATGATGTAGTATGAAGAGCATGGCTCGATCAGCTACTCTCTAGAGAAGGAGTTGAACCCAACTATTTTCCTTGCTTAATTTTAGTGTCCTTTGTGCTAAATGTATGGACCTTGATTTAATTTCCCCCTTTTGTTAGGTCTAAAAGTGTAAGTGGTGAAATTTAGATGATTTTAAGCTTACTTGTTAATAAGTATGAGCATTCTTGGATTTCAAGCCGAATGACCAAGGTCAAGGCCATATCAACATTATACTTTGTGCTCATGATCCCATGTTAGAGAATTTGCACGACAACATATTTGGCCATGTGTTGAAAACAATCGAAGAGGAGGTAGTATTAAGAGTTTGACTAAGATTAGCTGATCTCTCGAGAATGAGCCAAACCATATTTTTTCTTTTAGGGTCCTTTATGCTAAATGTATATGGACCTCGATGTAATTTTTGCTTTTTGAGGTCCATGATGTAAAATGTACTTCGGTCGACCATGTAGAGTTCTAACCTAAAAGTATTGTGGTGAAATTTAAATGAATTTAAGCGTAGTTGTCAACGAGTATGAAGCATTATTCTTGTATTTCGAGACGAACCACCAAGGTCAAGGCCATATCTACATCATACTTTATGTTGATGATCCCATATCCAAGAATTTGCATGCCGACAAATTTGGAAATATTTTGAACACAATCAAAGATGAAGTAGTATGAAGAGGAGTATGGCTCGATCAGCTACTCTCTCGAGAAGGAGCCGAACCCGAATATTTTCCTTGCTTAATTTTAGGGTCCTTTGTGCTCAATGTATGGACCACTATGTAATTTCCCCCCATTTAGGTCTAAAAGTGTAAGTGGTGAAATTTAGACTATTTTAAGCTTACTTATCAACGAGTATGAACATTCTTGGATTTCAAGCCGAACGACCAAGGTCAAGGCCATATCAACATCATACTTTATATGATGATGATGATGATCCCATGTCAGAGAATTTGCATGGCAATAGATCTGGTCATGTTTTGAAAACAATCGAAGATGAAGTAGTATCAAGAGTTTGGCTCAGATCAGCTAATCTCTCAAGAAGGAGCCGAACAATTTTTTCCTTTTAGGGTCCTTTATGCTAAATGTATGGACCTCGATGTAATTTTTGCTTTTTTGAGGTCCCTGATGTAAAATGTACTCCGATCAATCGTGTAAAGTTCTAACCTCCTAAAAGTAAGTGGTGAAATTTAAATGAATTTAAGCTTAGTTGTCAACGAGTATGAACCATTCATGTATTTGAAGACGAACGACTAAGGTCATGGCCATATCTACACCATACTTTATGATGATGATCCCATATCCAAGAATTTTCATGTCGACAAATTTGACCATATTTTGATAACAATTGAAGATGAAGTAGTATGAACAGTGTGGCTCGATCGGCTACTCTCTCGAGAAGCAGCCGAACTTGACTGTTTTGCTTGCTTGTTTTAGGGTTCTTTGTGCTAAATGCATGGACCTCAATGTCAATTTTCCCCTTTTTAGGTCCTTGTTGTAAAATATACTCCCACCAACCGTGTAAAATTCTAACCTAAAAGTAAGTGGTGATATTTAAACGAATTTCATCTTATAGTTGTCAACGAGTATGAACATCCTTGGGTTTCAAGCCGAATGACCAAAAGGTCAAGTCCATATCTCTACATCATACTTTATGCCAATGATCCCATATCAAAGAATTTGCATGCCGACAAATTTGGCCATATTTTGAAAACAATCGAAGATGAAGTAGTATGAAGAGTGTGGCTCGATCAGCTACTCTCTCGAGAAGGAGCCAAACCCGACTGTTTTCTCTACTTAATTTTAGGGTCATTTGTGCTAAATGTGTGGACCTCGATGTAATTTTCCCCTTTTTAGGTCCTTGATGTAGAATGTACTCCCACAGACCGTGTAAAATGCTAACCTAAAAGTAAGTGGTGAAATTTCTACGAATTTAAGCATAGTTGTCAACAAGTATGAAATATCTTGGATTTCAAGGCGAACGACCACAAGGTCAAGGCCATATCTCTACATCAGACTTTATGATCATGATCCCATATCCAAGAATTTACATGCCGAAAAATTTGGCCATATTTTGAGACCAATCGAAGATAAAGTAGTATGAAAAGTGTGGCTCGATCAGCTACTCTCTTAAGAAGGAGCCGAACCCGACTGTTTTCTTTGCTCAATTTTAGTGTCATTTGTGCTAAATGTGTGGACCTAGATTTAATTTTCCTTTTTTAGGTCCTTGATGTAGAATGTACTCCCACTGACCGTGTAAAATTGTAAACTAAAAGTAAGTGGTGAATTTCAACGAATTTAAGCATAGTTGTCAACGAGTATGAAAAAATCTTGGATTTCAAGGCGAACGACCACAAGGTCAAGGCCATATCTCTACATCATACTTTATGCTCATGATCCCATATCCAAGAATTTACATGCCGAAAAATTTGGACATATTTTGAAAACAATCGAAGATGAAGTAGTATGAAGAGTGTGGCTCGATCTGCTACTCTCTCGAGAAGGAGCCAAACCCGACTATTTTCTTTGCTCAATTTTAGGGTCCTTTGTGCTAAATGTGTGAACCTCGATGTAATTTCCATTTTCTAGGTCCTTGATGTAGAATGTACTCCCACCAACCGTGTAAAATGCTAACCTAAAAGTAAGTGGTGAAATTTCAACGAATTTAAGCATAGTTTTCAACGAGTATGAAAAAATCTTTGATTTCAAGGCGAACGACCACAAGGTCAAGGCCATATCTCTACATTAGACTTTATGCTCATGATCCCATATCCAAGAATTTACATGCCGACAAATTTGGCCATCTTTTGAGAACAATCGAAGATATTAAAAACAAAAAATAATCAATTTAAATTTTCCAAGTGACCGAAATTTATTTTCTGAAAAGCAAGTAAGAAGAATTTATTTCCTTTTTTCTGTTAAAAAAATAATGAGCGAGAAGAGACTATGACCACAGAGGAGGCAGCGAGAGAGCTGCAAAGAGGAGGATTTGAAGGCGGTGCGATGTCAGAGCAAAGCTAGGATGGGTTCCTGACACGAGGTACATGGTACAATGAGTAGAGTAAATTTTAGGACCACAATATATATGTACGCAAAACAAAATGTGTTTTCTCTCTCCTTCACTCCCCCATCACCACCCCCACACCCCGGCCGGCTGATCTCTCCCTCGTCCACAACGTGTTGCTGTGCACGTGCGTCGACCGACAACCTGCCATTGGTGGCTCCGTTTCTTTGTCGGCGGCTCCATGTCTTTGTCTGGCATGTTCGTCAGCTGCGTTGGTGGGAACCATTTTGGTCCTTACAATAGAGTATCAATTCAAACTTTCCCGGTTTCAAACTTTTCACTTGCTTCACAAACATCCGGGAGGAAGGACATTCAATAGATCGTCATTCGCAGAACTACTACTAGTACTACAGGGTATAGTGAGTAGTACCAAAAGAAACTTTTTTTGACGAGTAGTACTAGAAGAAACTTCATACAACCATTAACTTCGTATAGTTTTGAAAACAATCGAAGAGGAAGTAGAATTAAGAGTTTGGCTCAGATCAGGTGATCTCTCGAGAATGAGTCGAACCAGATTTTTTTCTTTTAGGGTCCTTTATGCTAAATGTATATGGACTTCGATGTAATTTGTACCTTTTTGAGGTCCCTGATGTATAGTTCTAACCTAAAAGTAATGGTGAAATTTAAATGAATTTAACCTTAGTTTTCAATGAGTATTAACCATTCTTGTATTTCAAGACGAACGACCAAGGTCAAGGCCATATCTACATCATACTTTATGTTGATGATCCCATATCCAAGAATTTGCATGCCGACAAATTTGGCTATATTTTAAAAACAATCGAAGATGAAGTAGTATGAAGAGTATGGATCGATCAACTACTCTCTAGAGAAGGAGTTGAACCCGACTATTTTCCTTGGTTAATTTTAGTGTCCTTTGTGCTAAATGTATGGACCTCGATGTAATTTCCCCATTTTGTTAGGTCTAAAAGTGTATGTGGTGAAATTTAGGTGATTTTAAGCTTACTTGTCAATAAGTATGATCATTCTTGGATTTCAAGCCGAATGACCAAGGTCAAGGCCATATCAACATTATACTTTGTGCTGATGATCCCATGTTAGAGAATTTGCATGGCAACAGATTTGGCCATGTTTTGAAAACAATCGAAGAGGAAGTAGTATTAAGAGTTTGGCTCAAATCAGGTGATCTCTCGAGAATGAGCCAAACCAGATTTTTTTTCTTTTAGGGTATGATGGCTCAATGCACGGCGCCCAGAAAAATGCTTGATGGCGGTGTTGATGTAGAGCTCGTTGGGAACCCCAAGAGGAAGGTATGATGAGCACAGCAGCAAGTTTCCCTCAGTTATGAAACCAAGGTTTAATCAAACCAGTAGGATAAAGGAAACACCCAAAGGTGTTACTAGCTGAGCTTTGGCAGGGCGCACTACCGGTGCTAGTAGCAACATGGAGACCTACACAACACAACCACAGAACTTTTTTCCCAACTTGCGATGAGGTTGTCAATCTCAGCGTGTTTTGTGGAAAACAAAGGATTAAACGTATCGAATGGAAAGAAGTAATTGTTTGCAGAAAGTAAACACAAAGCAGTAAACAGTTTGTAGATTGAATGTAAAAAACAAGGACCGGGATCCATAGTTCACTAGAGGTGGCTCACCTTAAGATAGATAACATGCTAGGTGAACAAATTACAGCGAGGCAATTGACAAACACCGAGAAAGCAATACATGCATATACTAATCATCTTGACTCCTTTGAGACTTGATTGGGCATTACAACATTATACATAGACCGTCATCCAACTGCATCTATGACTAATAATCCACCTTCAAGTTATCATCCGAACCCCCTCCAGTATTAAGTTGCAAGCAACATATTATTGCTTTACGAACTGCGTGTAAAGTAAACAATATGATTGTCCTATGAACAAAGGATTGTTGTTTTCTCCCTAGTAGCAACAGCACATCTAGTACCTTAGAGATTTATGTCACTTCCCCAGATTACCAGAGGCATGAACCCACTATCGAGCATAAATACTAACTCTTGGAGTTGCTAGCATCTACTTGGCCAAGATAGCTACTAACAACGGAAAGCATGCAAGATCACAAATAACAAAGACATGATAGAATCAATAATCAATCTGAAATAGCATCTCAATATCCATCGGATCCTCGCAAACACAACATGCAGAATTACAAATAGATGATCTTGATCATGAACGAAGCTCACAATATCTAAACATGAAAGCATAAAGGAGGAAAACCAGCCATCTAGCTACTACATGGATCCGTAGTCCAAGGATGAACTACTCATGCATCACACTGGAGGCTTTCATGGTGATGAAGAAGGCCTCCAGGGTGAATTCCCCTCTCCGGCAGGGAAGAGCTTCAGATCCCTCCCGATCTAGGGATGGAGATAACAGCGGCTACAGACTCTTTCGTGGATTTTTTGATTGGGCCCTTAGGCTTTTCGTCCCGAGGGCAATATATAGGCAGAAGGAGAGGCCGAGGGGGTGCCTGGCTGGCCACACCACCCCCTGGCGCGGGCTAGGCCTGGCCGCGCGGCCAGGTGGTGTGGCTGCCCTCTGGCCCCTCTCCGTCTCGTATTCTGGCACTTGATGACATCCGGAAAAATAGGCACTTTGGCTTTTGGCCTGTCCAATTCCGAGAATAATCATTTTCTGACTTTCCTGGAACCAAAAACAGCAGAAAATAGGCAGCTGGCACTGTGGCTCTTGTTAATAGGTTAGTCCAAGAAATCATATGAAAAGTACTCCAAAGTGTGAAAACACAAGAAATGGGATAAAACCAAGCATGGAACATCAAAAATTATAGATACATTTGCAATGTATCAACATCCCCAAGCTTAACTCCTGCTCGTCCTCGAGTAGGTAAGTGATAAAAAGAAAGAATAATTTTTGAGGTGACATGCACCATCAAAGACTTGATCAAAGTATTTGTAAAACATTCAAAGCTGGGATCGTAGTACTTCAATCATAACATGAAAGACAAAGTTCTAGTAATAAGACAAAGAAACTATGATGCAACATGAAAAGGCACAAACAAAAGATTCATGAATAACAATGTTTGCAAGATGTCTGTTTGTTTCACATAAAGAAAACATAGCATAATAGTATTCAGCTTGTCCCTCATAGAGTAACAAATATAAATGCATAGGACACCTTCAAAGTTCATAAGAGTGACTAGATACAAATAGTTTAAAACAAGCAATATCAAGTTATGCATCAATCAACTAGTCTTGGGACAATGCACATAGAACTAAGAATGGCCACTATGCTCTCAAAGTAGGTGCATAAAGGTAGAAGGTGGAGACTCAATATAATGGTGGAAGAAAGAACTTTTTATAAAAGGAAGTAGGGATTCAAGTCTCATAAAGAGATTCCAAATATTATGGTACTTACATCTTTAAGCTCTCATTGCCCTTATCATAAGCATCTTGAAGTGATTAAGGTTAAAGTGAACAAACTATGGTGTACATGCTTGACGAAGTATAAGTTAGAAATCTCATGTCCCTTGTATACGAGGGTCGCTCCTCATGCTACTCAAGTTTAGTCACCTGTAAGTTCTTATCATTGTAAGTATATGTGTATCATAGAGAACCGCCAATGGGGTACCCCTTGCCTGATGATACGGAAGAATCCCCATATCAAAATTACAAGGCAAGCAGACAACGAGCATCTCAGCAATCTTCTTATTTACCATGGGAATATGGTGCTTTTTTCTCTCTTTCCTCTTTTCATAATCTCCTTTTTTTCTCTTTTCTCTTTTTTCTCAATATAGGACTCTTTTTTTATAAGAAGAATGCTTCATAGACAGCTCATTATGGTTAAGCTGTAGGTTTCCACCATGTCAGCATGAATTAGACCAGCGGCCCAAGCGTTTCTCTAACACATATACATAACTCCATGGACTTACAAGCTCCCCTTTCATTTCACACCGACGACATGCATATACAAAAGAGCATGGTAACAACTAGGTACAAGTACCAAGTGCAATGTTGAAAGCGTTCCCCATGAAAGCATGGTTCCGCTAATTCCCAATAAATAAGTGCAAGCATATACAACATAGATGACACAATGGTTCAAGTTTATTAAGTGCAAGAAAAGTAAAGTGTGCCATCAAGTTTGTGAGAGCTTTAATCACTAGTTTTCTCATAACAAGTTTAATTTGGAAGGTAAACAAAAGCATGAATATACTTGGAATAGCATAAGATAGTAGGTAGGTATGGTGGACTCTTTAGAATAACTTGGTTTTAGGAGTTGGATGCATGAGTGGAACACATACTTTGTTGTGGAGGCTAGTAAAAGATAGGAAGCGACAAACTAAGAGAGCAATAATGGCCATAATCATGTAGAGCGACAAAACATCATTGATCAAAGCATAAAGTGATACTACAAGTTGAAAACTAAAGGATCATAAAGTCTATGGTGACTTGAGATAGTCATAACATGGTGTGAGCATGCGCCAAGTCAACCCAAATAAATCATCAAAGGAGAATACCACTATACTATGCTTTAATATGCTAAAACAACGCATGATTCATCCAAGGCGCATTAAGCAATCTCAATTGTTTATAACAAGTCATGCTACAGCAAATAATACTAAGCATAAAGCCAAAACAATATCAAGCATGGCATGACAAAGCATAGGCCATAGTCAAAAACGAGCTCTTTTTACCACATAAGCATGAGCTTTCCTACTCTTTTCCAAACCAAACCAAACTATTTGCAAACCAAGGTATGAAAGAGGGGGTCCAACCAATTTATTCAGAAAACTAATCAAACAAAGCAAACGACAAACAAAAATGAAAACAAAAAAGAAGATGCTCCAAGAACAACACAACTGTGCATGAAACAATAAAATGAAGCGTTTGGAAGAAACCTAGGATTTTTATTGAAGAAGAAGGGGATGCCTTGGGCATCCCCAAGTTTTGATGCTTGTACTTCTTGTATATTTCTTGGTTTGACAAGTGTGGCATCCCCAAGCTTGAGATTTAGTCCATCCTTCATCTCATTACTCATTCCTTCCATACACCTGAAATTTTTCCTTCATACAAAACTTCACACAATCTTTATTAGCAACATTAGTGCACTCAAGATAAATAAGTCTTAAGGTTCAGTTCTAACACCAAATAAACTTCCATTAGAACACTAGCTACTGTAGCACTTCCCTGAAAGAGCTCAATTCCCCAAAAGAACTCAAGAAGGAACCAACAAGAAGCAAATGCAGAAAATGGCAGAAATCTGTCAAAACAGACCAGCAGGTAAATACGATTTTTTTTGAAGACCTTCGGTTGCTCAAATAAAAGAGTGTTGAACTAAAGAAAGTTAGATAACAACCTGGGTCAGAATCACAGAAAATTACAGCTCCATCCGACATACAGAGATCTCTCATGAATTTTTACGGTGAAGCACAAAAATCCGTTTCGGGACAACAACTTTCCCAATCATTACTTCACTCTCATTAGAGGGTACTCTTGGCACAAAAAGCAAATAAAAAGCATAAGGAGAGGTTATTACAGAGGTAATAACTTTCAAGAGTCATCTAAAACTTTTGGGTTATCTCCCAATAAGTACTTTTCTTTAACGCCTTTAAGTTAGGCATAAGAAGCAAAGAAAGAATCAAGTGTTCTCAAATGAAGAAGCATTAAGACCAAATTTTGTTTTAATAGGAGAAGCAAAAGAAATCTTTTCTATTTTTTTAGGGAAGTGTTCTATACCTTTCTTGAGTGGGAGTTGATATTTAATGATGCCTTCTTTCATATCAATGATGGCACCAACAGTTCTAAGAAAAGGTCTTCCCAAAGTAATAGGACAAGAAGCATTGTATTCAACATCCAAAACATAGAAATCAACAGGGACATAGGAATCGTTAAACATAATAAGAACATCATTAAGACTCCCCATGAGTTTCTTTTTAGCATTATCATCAAGTGGGACATTCAAATAACAATCTTCAAGTGGAGGCAAATCAAGCATATCATAAATCCTTCTAGGCATAATAGAAACACTACTATCAAGATCACATAAAGCTTTGAAATCAAAGTCATTCACTTTCATATTAATGATGGGTTCCCAACCATATTCTTGTTTTATAGGAATAGAAGCTTTATGTTTCATCTTTTCTTCTTTAATCTTTATGAGAGCATCAGTAATGTGTTTTGTAAAGGCCATGTTCATAGCACTAGCATTAGGACTTTTAGCAAGCTTTTGTAGGAACTTAATAACTTCAGAGATGTTGCAACCATCAAGATCAAAATCAAATTTATCATCTAGAGTAGTAGAACTATTAGTAGCCTCAACACTAGTGGTGATGATAGTAGAAACACTAATGATTCTAGAAATTTCATCTTCTCTCTCCCACTTAGCATGTAATTCAGCTAATAGTCTAACATTTTCATCAATTCTTACTTGTATGGCATTAGTAGCTGCAAAGGGATTATCATTAGTTTCAGGTTTAGCAGCCATTTTATTAATCAATGAAGATTGAGCTTCAGACAAAGATGATATATTTCTTTTAGCATTAGAGAGTTTCAATTGTAAACTAGGAATTTCCCTATTTAGACTCTCAAGTTGATGGCTAATGTTCTTCAAAATGATAGATTGTTCCTCCATAGTTTTAGTGAATAGTTTATTTTGCTCATATTGCATTTGCATGAAGTTTTTAGTGGCTTTTTCAACTTCTAAAATTCTTCCTTCACTAGGTAATCCAGGTTTACCATTATAGCCATAAGTATTACTAGGAGGGTAGGGCCTATAGTTGTTATTACCATAAGCATTGTTGCCAAAATTGTTATTTCTTATAAAGTTCACATCAACTTGCTCTTCTTGAGCAACCAAAGAAGCCAAAGGAACATTATTTGGATCAATATGGGCTTTCCCATTAACAAGCATATACATAATAATATCAATCTTATCACTCAAGGAGGAGGTTTCCTCAACAGAATTTACCTTGTTACCTTGTGGAGCTCTCTCAGTATGCCATTCAGAACAATTAACCATCATATTGTCCAGAAGTTTTGTTGCAGCATCCGAAGTGATGGTCATAAAGGTACCTCCAGCAGCAGAATCCAATAGGTTCCTTGAAGAATAGTTCAATCCTGCATAAAAAGTTTGGATGATCATCCAAGCAGTCAGTCCATGAGTGGGACAATTCTTAACCAAAGATTTCATTCTTTCCCAAGCTTGAGCAACATGCTCATTATCAAGTTGTTTAAACTTCATTATTTCACTTCTCATAGATATAATCTTAGCAGGAGGATAGTATTTTCCAATAAAAGCATCTTTGCACTTAGTCCAAGAATCAATACTATTCCTAGTTAAGGAATTCAACCATTCTTTAGCTTTTCCTCTCAAAGAGAAAGGAAACAATTTCAGCTTAATAATATCACCATCTATATCCCTATGATTTTGCATCTCACAAAGTTCAACAAAGTTATTTAGATGGGAAGCATCATCTTCATTACCAATACCAGAAAATTGTTCTCTCATAACAAGATTGAGCAAAGCAGGTTTTATCTGAAAGAAAGTATTTTCAGCCACAGGTGGAGCAATAGGTGTGCTCATAAAATCATTGTTGTTGGTGCTAGTGAAGTCACACGACTTAGTGTTTTCAAGAGTAGTCATTTTTTTGGGTTTTCAAATAAGAAAGCAAACTAGTAAAACTAATTTTTGTGTGTTTTTGAATAACAAAACAAGCAAACAAAGCAAAAAGAAAACTAAGCAAAACAAAAATAACAAAGTAAAGAGATTGGTTATGAGGGATTCAACTTGTGAAGATGTCCTTTACTCCCCGGCAACGGCGCCAGAAAATCGCTTGATGGCTCAATGCATGGCGCCCAGAAAAATGCTTGATGGCGGTGTTGATGTAGAGCTCGTTGGGAACCCCAAGAGGAAGGTATGATGAGCACAGCAGCAAGTTTCCCTCAGTTATGAAACCTAGGTTTAATCGAACCATTAGGAGCAAGGAAACACCCAAAAGGTGTTACTAGCTGAGCTTTGGTAGGGCGCACTACCGGTGCTAGTAGCAACGTGGAGACCTGCACAACACAACCATAGAACTTTATCCCCAACTTGCGATGAGGTTGTCAATCTCACCGTGTTTTGCGGAAAACAAAGGATTAAACGTATCGAATGGAAAGAAGTAATTATTTGCAGAAAGTAAACACAAAGCAGTAAACAGTTTGTAGATTGAATGTAAAAGACAAGGACCAGGATCCATAGTTCCCTAGAGGTGGCGCTCCTTAAGATAAATAACATGCTGGGTGAACAAATTACAGCGGGGCAATTGACAAACACCGAGAAAGCAATACATGCATATACTAATCATCTTGACTCCTTTGATACTTGATTGGGCATTACAACATTATACATAGACCGCCATCCAACTGCATCTATGACTAATAATCCACCTTCAGGTTATCATCCGAACCCCATCTAGTATTAAGTTGCAAGCAACAGATTATTGCTTTACGAACTGCGTGTAAAGTAAACAATACGATTGTTCTATGAACAAAGGATTGTTGTTTTCTCCCTAGTAGCAACAACACATCTAGTACCTTAGAGATTTATGTCACTTCCCCAGATTACCAGAGGCATGAACCCACTATCGAGCATAAATACTAACTCTTGGAGTTGCTAGAATCTACTGGGCGAAGATAGCTACTAAAAATGGAAAGCATGCAAGATCACAAATAACAAAGACATGATAGAATCAATAATCAATCTGAAATAGCATCTCAATATCCATCGGATCCTCGCAAACACAACATGCAGAATTACAAATAGATGATCTTGATCATGAACGAAGCTCACAATATCTAAACATGAAAGCATAAAGGAGGAAAACCAGCCATCTAGCTACTACATGGATCCGTAGTCCAAGGATGAACTACTCATGCATCACACTGGAGGCTTTCATGGTGATGAAGAAGGCCTCCAGGGTGAATTCCCCTCTCCGGCAGGGTGCCGGGAAGAGCTTCAGATCCCTCCCGATCTAGGCATGGAGATGACGGCGGCTACAGAATCTTTCGTGGATTTTTTGATCGGGCCCTCAGGGTTTTCATCCCGAGGGTAATATATAGGCGGAAGGAGAGGCCGACGGGGTGCCTAGGCTGGCGACACCACCCCCTTGCGCGGGCCAGGCCTGGCCGCGCGGCCAGGTGGTGTGGCTGCCCTTTGGCCCCTCTCCGTCTCGTATTCTAGCACTTGATGACATTCGAGAAAATAGGCACTTTGGCTTTTGTCCCGTCCAATTCCGAGAATACTCATTTTCTGACTTTCCTGGAACAAAAAACAGCAGAAAATAGGCAGCTGGCACTGTGGCTCTTGTTAATAGGTTAGTCCAAGAAATCATATGAAAACTACTCCAAAGTGTGGACAAAACACAAGAAAGTGGATAAAACCAAGCATGGAACATCAAAAATTATAGATACATTTGCAATGTATCAGGGTCCTTTATGCTAAATGTATATGGACCACGATGTAATTTTTTCATTTTGAGGTCCGTGATGTAAAATGTACTTCGGTTGACCATGTAAAGTTCTAACCTAAAAGTATTGTGGTGAAATTTAAACGAATTTAAGCATTGTTGTCAATGAGTATGAAGCATTATTCTTGTATTTCAATACGAACCACCAAGGTCAAGGCCATATCTACATCATACTTTATGTTGATGATCCCATATCCAAGAATTTGCATGCCGAAAAATTTGGCAATATTTTGAACACAATCAAAGATGAAGTAGTATGAAGAGGAGTATGGCTCTATCAGCTACTCTCTCGAGAAGGAGCCGAACCCGACTATTTTCCTTGCTTAATTTTAGGGTCCTTTGTGCTCAATGTATGGACCTCAATGTAATTTCCCCCCTTTTAGGTCTAAAAGTGTAAGTGGTGAAATTTAGACGATTTTAAGCTTACTTATCAACGAGTATGAACATTGTTGGATTTCAAGCCAAACGACCAAGGTCATGGCCATATCAACATCATACTTTGTATGATGATGATGATCTCATGTCAGAGAATTTGCATGACAATAGATCTGGCCATATTTTGAAAACAATCGAAGATGAAGTAGTATCAAGAGTTTGGCTAAGATGAGCTGTTCTCTCGAGAAGGAGCCGAACACGAAATTTTTCCTTTTAGGGTCCTTTATGCTAAATGTATGGACCTCGATGTAATTTTTTCTTTTTTGAGGTCCCTGATGTAAAATGTACTCCGATCAATCGTGTAAAGTTCTAACCTCCTAAAAGTAAGTGGTGAAATTTAAACGAATTTAAGCTTAGTAGTCAACGAGTATGAACCATTCTTGTATTTGAAGACGAACGACCAAGGTCAAGGCCATATCTACATCATGCTTTATGCTGATGATCCCATATCCAAGAATTTGCATGCCAACAAATTTGGCCATATTTTGATAACAATTGAAGATGAAGTAGTATGAAGAGTGTGGCTCGATCAGCTACTCTCTCGAGTAGGATCCAAACCCGACTGTTTTGCTTGCTTATTTTTAGGGTTCTTTGTGCTAAATGTATGGACCTCGATGTAAATTTTCCCCTTTTTAGGTCCTTGTTGTAAAATGTACTCCCACCGACCGTGTAAAATTCTATCCTAAAAGTAAGTGGTGAAATTTAAACGAATTTCATCTTATAGTTGTCAACGAGTATGAACATCCTTGCATTTGCTGAACGACCAAAAGGTCAAGGCCATATATCTACATCAGACTTTATGCTGATGATCCCATATCCAAGAATTTGCATGCCGACAAATTTGGCCATACTTTGAAAACAGTCAAAGATGAAGTAGTGTGAAGAGTGTGGCTCGATCAACTACTCTCTCGAGAAGGAGCCGAACCCGACTGCTTTCTTTGCTCAATTTTAGGGTCATTTGTGATAAATGTTTGGGCCTCGATGTAATTTTCCCTTTGTTAGGTCCTTGATGTAGAATGTACTCCTAATGACCGTGTAAAATGCTAACCTAAAAGTAAGTGGTGAATTTCCACGAATTTAAGCATAGTTGTCAACAAGTATGAACAAATCTTGGATTTCAAGCCGAACGACCAAAAGCTCAAGGCCATATCTCTACATCAAACTTTATGCTGATGATCCCATATCCAAGAATTTGCATGCCGACAAATTTGGCCATATTTTGAAAACAATCGAAGATAAAGTAGTATGAGGAGTGTGGCTCGATCAGCTACTCTCTCGAGAAGGAGCCAAACCCAACTGTTTTCTTTGCTCAATTTTAGGGTCATTTGTGCTAAATGTGTGGACCTTGATGTAATTTTCCTTTGTTTAGGTCTTTGATGTAGAATGTACTCCCACTGACCGTGTAAAATGCTAAACTAAAAGTAAGTGGTGAATTTCAATGAATCTAAGATTAGTTGTCAACTAGTATGAAAAAATCTTGGATTTCAAGGCGAACGACCACAAGGTTAAGGCCATATCTCTACATCAGACTTTATGCTGATGATCCCATATCCAAGATTTTGCATGCCGAAAAATTTGGCCATATTTTGAAAACAATCAAAGATGAAGTAGTATGAATAGTGTGGCTCGATCAGCTACTCTCTTGAGAAGGAGCCAAACCCGACTGTTTTCTTTGCTCAATTTTAGGGTCCTTTGTGGTAAATGTGTGGACCTCGATGCAATTTTCCCTTTTTAGGTCCTTGATGTATAATATACTCCCACCGACAGTGTATAATGCTAACCTAAAAGTAAGTGGTGAAATTTCAACAAATTTAAGCATAGTTGTCAACGAGTATGAAAAAATCTTGGATTTCAAGGCGAACGACCACAAGGTCGAGGCCATATCTCTACATCAGACTTTATGCTCATGATCCCATATCCAAGAATTTACATGCGTACAAATTTGACCATCTTTTGAGAACAATCGAAGATATTAAAAACAAAAAATAATAAATTTCAATTTTCCAAGTGACAGAATCTTATTTTTTGAAGAGCAAGTAAGAAGAATTTATTTCCTTTTTTCTGTTAAAAAATAATGAGCGAGAAGAGACTATGAACACAAAGGAGGCAGCGAGAGAGCTGCGAAGAGGAGGATTTCAAGGAGGTGTGATGTCAGAGCAAAGCTGGGATGGGTTCCTGACATGATGTATAGGGTACAGTGAGTAGAGTAAACTTCAGGACCACAATATATATGCACGCAAAATAAAATGTGTTTTCTCTCTCCTTCACTCCCCCATCACCACCCCCACACCCCGGTTGGCTGATCTCTCCCTCGTCCACAACGTGGCGCTGCGCACGCGCGTCGACCGACAACCTGCCATTGGTGGCTCCATTTCTTTGTCGGTGGCTCCGTGTCTTTGTCTGGCGTGTTCGTCAGCTGCGTTGGTGGGAACCATTTTTGTCCTTACAATAGAGTAGCAATTCAAACTTTCCGGGTTTCCAAATTTTCACTTCCTTCACAAACATTCGGGGGGAAGGATATTCAATAAATCGTCATTCGCAGTACTACTACTAGTACTACAGGGTATAGTGAGTAGTACCAAAAGAAACTTTTTTTGACGAGTAGTACACAAAGAAACTTCATACAACCATTAACTTCATATAGGAATCGTTGCTGAACTAGTGCAGGTCGGCGCCTCCTTGCACCTAGTCCATGCCGCCAGTGGCAGCTCGTGACATCGGCACCAACGACAGCTCCAGCGACAGAGCCGTCTCCTAACTCATCGGCACCTTCGGAGAAGGCGGCGGCACCTCCTGAGCCATCAGCAGCTCCGAGAGAACACTATGGATGAAGTTGCCGTTGTTTGGGAACCGGTTGCAGTAGTTAGTGAAAATGTTGGAGCCGGTGAACACCACCATCTCGTAGCCGCAGTGGAAGCCTGGCCGTAGAGGAGACGGGCTTCCCTGAAGTTGACGAACTTAACCTTCAGCGTCGTGTCCAGATTGTCGTAGATGACGTACATCAGGTACTTGCAGTCACCGTATCCAGCGTCGAGGAAGGCGCACGCCAGCTGCCTATTTTTTCTCTACGGGGAGAAAGCCCAAATGCGTAGGGCATTGTCCTCCTGTGTGGCGATGTCGGGGT
Organism: Avena eriantha; assembly: GCA_910589775.1. Lineage (NCBI taxonomy): Eukaryota > Viridiplantae > Streptophyta > Magnoliopsida > Poales > Poaceae > Avena > Avena eriantha. The sequence goes on along the minus strand of OU342742.1, from coordinate 282,104,466 downwards.
CTTTGCGCTCCGGTACGGCGGGCGGCAGCCGGAAGGTGGCCATGGATGACAGATGAGGTCAGAGATGGTTGCTGGAAGTGGGGGATTAGAGATGGTTTGGTGTGGGGAAGGGGAGAGACTAAATAGGAAGGAGGTGATCCAAGATTAATGTGCCAGATTACCGAAGTGAGGGGCAACCAATGTCACTGATGAAGCCGAGGCGTATGGCAAATATCAATGACGATAACTAGGGTAAGCGATTGGATGGAATGCTGACTCTACTTCCTGCACTCGATGGACCAGTCATAATTTTGTGGTGCGTCCAAGGAAACCGCGACCTTCCCAATCTGTGGGCCCTACGTGGATGACTGAGTTGATGGGTGAAAACAAATTGATAATGATAAAGTGGTATGAAATGTGATTTAACAAATGTTAAGTTGTTTTAGCCAATATTCTTGTTAGAGAAAAAAAATGCATACATCAAGTCTATTAGTAATAACTATCTACCCATATTGAGAATACATCGTAGTGTGCTATGAAATTTTTGGGGTGGTGAAATGATGGTTCTAGAACATCTTAGAGTTTTCTCTAGGTACTATTCAAAACGAATCCAGATGCTCTTAACCATTAGATCGAACAGCCCAATGGTCAGGATTGGTGCTACGGATCCAATTGAAAACTGCTCCATTATAGTAGTAGAGAAAAGTACCACCACCTGGGTAGAATGGAAAAAAGAAGATCCAACGGCTAGCATTGTTGTGATTCACGAGTCTTGATACATAGGTTAATACTCAAAGTTATTCATACATTATATAGTGGTAAGATAAGATAACAAATACTATCAATAGTATCTTCTAGATGATGGAATGGATTAGAGGATCCAATAACTAGCAGCAATGTTGGGATTCGCGGGTCATGAATCAACGGTCAATATTTTGTCCGCACACTATATTAAAAAATAGGGGTAAGATAAGAAAAGAAAGACTATCAATAGTATCTTCTCGATGCTAAAATGGAAAGGAAGATCCAACATCAGACAATGTTGGGATTCGCATCTTGATCCAATGGTCAATATTCAAAGTTATTTGTACACTATATAGTGCTAATAAAACAAATGAGAAACATGTGTTTTGACACCTTTGAATACAAAAAAAATGCTATGGTTTCTTCACAATGTGTATTGGCCTACGGTGTATGTACATTCCTAGCTTTGATCCGAACAGCCAAGGTCATGACCATATTGACATCATATCTCTACTACTATAATGGAGCAGTTTTAATTTGAATTGGATCCATATCACCAATCCTGACCGTTGCGCTGCTAGATCCAATGATTCAGAGTAACTCGATTCGTGTTGAATAGTACCTATAGCATACCCCACCATGTTCTAGAACCATCATGTCACCACCCCAAAAATTTCATAGCACAGTAGGTTGTATTCTAAATATGTGTAGATATATTATTAATAGACTTAATGTATCCATTTTTTCTCTAACAAGACTATTGGTTAATAACAACTTAATATTTGTTAAATCACATTTCATACAGTATATACATGTGTGACACGTGCCTTTTACTAGTAGTGGTAAGATAAGAAAGGAAATACTATCAATAGTATATTCTCGATGCTAAAATGGAAATAATCAAGATCGAATGTCTGACAATGTTGGGATTCGTGTCTTGATCCAACGGTCAATATTCAAAGTTATTCGCACACTACATAGTGCTAAGAAAAAAATGAGAAACATGTGTTTTGACACCTTTGAATACAAAAAATGCTCTCGCTGCTTCACAATGTGTATTAGCCTAAGGTGTATGAACATTCTTGGTTTCGACCCGAATAGCCATGGTTATGACCATATTGACATCATATATAGTTTATGATACAGTACTTGTATCTGGTAGATTCATGCATCTTCTTCAACAAGATATGCTGAAAGTGAGAAGTGCGTTGTTTTCTTTTGTTAAGCAAGTACTATTCTTACCATTACCACAATGTTAACACTATATGGTGTACAAAAAACTTTGAATATTAATTGTTGGATAAAGACCCATGAATCCCAACATTTCTAGCCGTTGGATCTTCTTTTCCATTCTAGCATCAAGAAGATTATATTAATAATCTTCATCATAATGAATACTATGCACAAACCTCAAAACACACTTCTCCATCATTCTAGAATCTTTCCACCGTTTCTATAGACCATGTTACCAAAATTTTCAAGCATTTGATTTTAGTGTCCTTTGTGCTAAATCTATGGACTTGGATATATTTTTTATTTTTTGAGGTCCTTGGTGTAACATGTACACATCCACTACCCGTGTTAATTAATTGAAGAATCTCGCTCCCTCTGGACATACCTTAGTCAAAAAAGTACCACCACTAGGGATGGAATTCAAGCCGAGCCGAATCAACTCAGCTCGACTCGCTAAAGCTCATTCAACTAATGACCTATCTTGGCTCCGCTCGTTTACAAAACGAGTTCATATTTGAAACTCGGCTCGACTCGGTAAACTCACGAGTAACTCACGAGTAGCTCGTTTAGCATGTTATGAGTTACGAACAAGAGCACATATAAGAAAAACTAGTAATTATCCTACTAATTAAGAACTAGAATAAGGATAGTACTTTCATACTAACACGAAGGCAAGATCGAATGGAAAATATAGTAGTTCTACACCATTACATGTACAAGAAACATTCGTAGTATGGCACTCATCAGTGGAAAATTTCAAATTCTATATTTGAACGAGTTTAACGAGCTAAACGAGTAGATCATTTAGCTTGGGTGAACAAACGAGTTCAAATCTAAAACTAGACTGGACTCGTTAGACAGTGAGTTCAAGCCGAGTCGAGCCGAGTCACGAGTTACACTCATTTAGCTCGCGAGTTTCGAGTTATAATTCCAGGCCTAACCACCACCAAGTTTTTAGAAAAAGTAGGGACCATGTTTTCTTACAATTACCTAGTCTTAGCACATTTCAAGATTCCCTAGCGAACCGTGCCCACTTAAAGAACTTTATGTCGATTTAAAGAAATTAGGTCAAACTTGAACTACAAGTAAGCACGGTAGATTCCTCTTGAATTTTCCTAACACCGTCTGAAGGGGCCCACAATGTCTATATATCAAGACTTAAGTTCCGGGACGGAGTACTAAACACTAGTAGTACCTGCATCCAAGGCTCAAGGCCTTTTTTTGAAAAGTCAAACTATGCAAAGTTTGACCAAGTTTGTAGAAAAATATATTAATATTTACAATATGAAATACATACCCTTTGATACATCATGAAATATATATTCACATGGTATCTACTAATATCATACAGTAGTTCTTGATATTTTTTTAGAAGTTTGGTCAAACTTTTCGTAGCTTCACTTATCAAAAAAAGCCTTAGGCCTTGTTTGGAACAAAGAAAAAACAGGATTTTTGGAGGATAGTATTCCTATAGGAAAAATTCCTATGGGTTCGTTTGGGATAAAGGAATAGGAATCTAAGATTCCTTTGAAATTCCTATTGTATAGGCTATTTCATAGGAATTTTCTAGGAGAAATAACATGAGGTCTAACCTCATGTTTCATCTCCTTGTGTCTCTAATTCATGCGGTTTTCCTGTGTGACATCCAAATAACACCCTAAATTTTTTCCTGTGGTATTGATTCCTGTAGGAATTGAGCATACATGATACTATCTTAATTCCTGCGTTTTTTCTATTCCTATGTTTTGCATTCCTGCATTCCAAACGGGGCCTTAAGCTTTGGGACAGAGGTACTAGTGAGATGAGGGAAAAACTGAAGAGCAAGAGGAGCTCGGAGAATAAAAGGGAGGAAGGACGGGAGGGCAACGTGACAGGGCACTTGAAGGCGGTGCGATGTCAGAGCATAATTATGATGGGTTCCTGACATGAGGTACTATAGCCTTTACAGCGTACACACTAGTAAATTTCAGGACTTATGTGCACTCAAAACAAAATAAATTTATTTTTTTCGCTCTTAGTCGCTTCCTCACCATCCATCTCAGCACTCCCTCGTCCACAGTGATGCGCATGTGTGTCTTGGTACGGCGGCTCAGCTGTGTCTCCGGTGTGTGTGTTGGTGTACATAGGAAGGAACCGGGAATTGGCAGCAAAAATTAGTAGAATTCAAACTTTTGATTTTTTCTCTTCCTTTACAAGCATCGGGAATGAACGTTATTCAAAGGATGACCATATCGATATCATATCTCTATTTGTACTATTACTAGAAACTTGCATGTGCCTTGCACGTGAGACTTAGATAGTAGACGTATGACATATCATCACTATATAAATTTATAATTGGTAAAGCACAATAAATCATAAATTTGATCAACATCTATAAAGTATGGGTGTATCCTTGTAGTTTGTATGTCATGTAGAAGTAAAAAATTATTAGCTACCTAACACATGAATGTTCGATAACATGGTCTAGAGAAAAAAAGATTCTAGTATGATGGATAAGTGTGTTTTGAGGTTTGAGCATATCATTCATTATGCCGAACACTACAAACAGAATCTTCTAGATGCTAGAATAGAAAATAATATCCAATGGCTAGAAATGCTGGGATTCACGAATCTTGATCCAATGGTCAACATTCAAAGTTATTCGTGTAGGGGTTCCCCGCATAAAAACAATAAATTTTACTCTACGCCCCTGAACCCCTGAAGCTGTCAGGACCTATCTATTAGTAATACAGTAACGAGAGGGGCTTTTCGCAAACTTACCCTCGAAGACCGAAAAGCCTTATCAACGCTCAGGAGAGTGTGGTTGATGTAGACGAGCCGAAGCCGACCTCAAGGTCGTGATGAAGTCCTCGCGCTCCTTCTAGCTCCAACGACTTGAGTGCCTCAAGTGTGACACCTCGTGGGAGTTACACACGTCTGGTGCCTGACGATGACTCCCGCTTCCCCGATCCAGCAGCAGTTGCGGAAGTAGAGCTCCCGGATCCAAATCCCGCAACGCGACGGCGCTCCGTGCTAAAGATGTCTCTTCCTCGCGTAGTCCAGACTTGGGACCACGGTCACGAGAGAGAGAGGGGGAGAGAAAAAATATCAATTAGAGGTCCTCCCAAAAGTGGGGAGACCTTTATTGATTATTGGGTTGTATTTTCTAGGCCAAATACCCCACCTTATATAGAGGGAGGGGAGGTACTACCTCCCCTCAAGTCCCGGGGTGGGACTAAAGGAGAGGAGGGGTGGAGGAGGTGGCTGCCGGCCACTAGTGGGCCCTGCGTGGGGGGGGGAGGGGGGGCTAGGCCCAGCCGGCCAGCCCCCTTGCCCCTTCTCCCTCTCTCCTTTCCCTAATGGGGCCTCTCCCTCCGGAAATTGGCCCATTAAGCCTTTTGACCTTTTAATTTATTTTCTCTTTATTAAATAATTATGAATAAATGACTAAATCAATATTTAACATTCATTCACATATTATCTAATATCCGTGGCCATGGAACACCTTCCACCTCCAATCCGGACTTACCAAATCCCTTCCGGTTTTCTCCCTTCTTTTCTTCGGTGATTCTACCGATCCTATAAACACTCTCTAAGCATCGTCAAGCTCTTACGCGTGATACCCTACGGTTTGGGAACACTCCAGACATGGTCGGGACACTCCCGCACCAATGATCAACAGAGGGACCTGGATGGCCATGTGACCCCTGTGCGTTCCACGAAGATCTTTCGTCGTTTGAACCGGGACAGTCGTGTCTTATTCCCTTTGTCATTCGATACTTGCATTGCCCGAGATCTGATCATTGACATCACCATGTCGGGTTCAATCTTGTTACTGAACAATGCTACTTAACTCGTCCCGACAAGTGATATCACCGTGATCTAATCACACGCTGCGCATCTATTGGATATAACTTCTCCGAGTGGGCCCTTGAGTATCTTTCCATCACGTGGACGGACAAATCCCGCTCTCGACATATATTGCCTCTACGGTTTCCTCCGAATACCTGATCACACCTTTATAACCACCGTTTTACCAGATGGCGTTTGATGATATCTAAGCACTCTCGGGGGACAGTGATTGATATAGCCTCACGGTCTAAGGAATAGTCTACGAGGATCCATTTCTAATCATCGTAACTTGAACTTCGTGACATGATCGGGTCACGATGTTTAGGTTGGGTATTGGTTCATCATCTCATTCTCCGAATGAGATGACCTCATTTTCAACTGGCATAAATGCCACATGATCATCTGTTGACCAATGAACCAGTGACTAGAGTTTCACTGGGAACCCCTGGTTGTTTGTATATCACACATGTATTGATGTTTCCACTCAACACAGTTATAGCATGATATAAAACTTAATCATAAACTATATGAAATATGATAATAGTCCTTACTACTATTTGTCTCTAGGGCATATTTCCAACAGTCTCCCACTTGCACTAGAGTACAAATACGCTAGCTGCATTTGTTCTCAATCATTGGCACCATATATTCGGTACCCTGAACATGCTTGCTCATGGAAGATGTTGAGTCTTGGGTCTTTACTTTATAGTCCCAAATCCTTTGCAACTTACTAATGTCACCTTGATTAACATTAATACTCTATCATCACATGATAGCATCTGTGTGTATGCATCGTCGCTATGGCAGCAGAACGAGGCCTGATTCCAGGAGCCTACAGTGACGTTATATCAACCTCGAGGGCTTTCTCATGGGCACTGTGCCCTGGGACACATCATTCTACGTTAAAAGCGAATTAGCCCCGCCATAACATTATACAACACTTTAGATGGTACCCTTATTTATTATTATAAATGTATTCATCGAAACACTAGTGCACTCTGTGCAACTTTCGATGTTTTGTTCACCTCGCTTCCTATTTGACTTTAATTGGTAACTACAGGAGTTTCCAACATATTCCCTTATAACATAACCCTTTATGTTTTAAGATATGTTATCCTTTATGGATTTGGAAAATATATCCACAATTCTCTACTAGATACTGCGGACAAACTTAGCTCAACATTCTGTGATTCGGACTTAATCACTTTCAAACATTCTTACTTTGGATCACATATTATGCTAAGTTATCATCATGGTTTACTAAGATAGAACCTATGTCTTAACATAGTGGATGACGATCATCCTATTCTTTCTTTCAACCATTGATGTAATACTATTCCTAATTTGATTTATTAAGGACCAGTTCCTTAATTAACTTCTATTCTGAAACACTTTTCAGATTCCCTTAAGGAATACTACATAATATCATAATACACCTATTATCAACTTCTACATCTTATAAATCATCATTTATAAGTATTTGCACTTTCATCCTTAACTTACTTTAAGAATTACTCCTATAAGCTCCCACTCAAACAATGTTACTAACATATTTGGGTATGAGTCAGTACTCTTACTCAAGCTATGTTCCTACATATCTGAATTTGAGTCTTATGTTGCTCCCACTTAAAAATATGTCAATCACATATTGTTTCAGGAAGACTTTCATAGCTCCCACTCAATTTTATGCAAATTGCATATCTCCTTTACTATTTTGAACAGCTTCAAAATCTTTTTATCAAATATCAAACTTGGAGATTTACTATGAGATACTAGTACTTTACTAGTTTTAAATCCACTAGACATTTTAGCACACATGAATCAAATTCATTTTGAATTCATCCTATACTTGATAAATTGTGCTTTTGTCATTTACCCCTTTTCCTACTATGGCTTTGCAGTCATTTGGGAAAATTCCAAGCAACTCCTTTACTTGTGAGATTCAGCAACGAATTGCTTTCTAATCTCAAGGGAATCTTGCTTCTAGGATTTCTCATAATTCTAGTTTACCATCATTTCCTTTGTAGTTCGTAGGTATTTCATATTCCAAAAATCATGACAAGTGATTCACAAATGTCTCCATACAAGATATGGATTTACATTTTGAATCCTACTTCATATAGTGAATAACAATAGTGGAGGGAAAACACAATGATCAAAATCATTGATTCTTTCCTTCTGTGAAGAGAATCGTTCAGGAACGTTGTCCGTTGCGCTTCTCAACACTCTGATGCAGGGTTTTGAATCCTCATCGTGTTTTACACTAATTTCCATTTGCTCCATAATTGAGAAACATCACTAGAAGTGAGCTTTCTCAAGGATTCACCAAAATCCAAGCAATACAAGTTTTGCTTTTCTTTTGGTTTGAGCTATGGGTTTCGTATTCAAAGTTTCCAATGAATACTCTACAAGGACTTATTCGCTATTGTTTTGGTTATGTCAAATAACCTCAAAACTTTCACGAATTCAAATGGTTCACTACATTCTAATTGAGTGCTAACTATTTCTAACTAATGGTCTCTACATATACTCTACAACGATTTGTTTGGTGCCTTCTATTCAACCCCCTTTTGATATCTTATATCATATTGTGATGCTTTGTATTTTGACGTTTCAAAACACTTTGCAGTCCACAATTTCTTTCATGCCATTCTTATAAAGTTGAATTTCATTACTATTGATCAAATCATAGCAATTGGATTCTCTTTTATATTTATACCCTTTTATTGATGAAACATTTTGATCAAATCAAATAGTTTCATATTCATGTTTCCTTTGGTAAACTACTTTACACATTTAAACAATCATTTAATGACAATTACCATTTTCGTTGAAACACAATACATCGAATATGTATTTACTTTTAACAATTCTTTAAACACTTTGTATTCAAGTAATACACGGTGTTCAAGTTATTTCGCCGAACTTAGGCATGATTTATATGTGAGAAGAAATCGAATGACTTTCACATATTATCACATAACTTTGAATTTAAACAATGGTTCATTCATTAATGAAATATCATTAAGTTGGTTATTTTAAACAATGTATTTTAATGTTTTACAAATAATCATACATTATCAATTAGTTTCAAACAATAAGGATAATTCACAAGTAATCAAACAAGATATGAACACGAATAGAAATCATTCATAAAAGCAGAACAACTGTTTGTTACAAACTTATATGAATAACCGTCTCACGAAGTGTGAGACACACTAAAGAAGTTCACAATCTCTTGATTACAAAAAATCACCATAAACACAAACTAAATGATAAATGTCGAGGGAGTGTGTCATCAGCTGTCATCATCATGCTCGCCATCAACACGCAACGTCACCTCCTCTCTAGCAAGCACCTCTATGCAGAAGGACCTGTTTTCAGTAAAACTGAACAAGTATCAGATATACTTAACACTGCAATGTGTTTGCAAGATTATAACATTTATAAAACTGTATATCAAATATATACCTTGGTCATCAATGACCTCTCCGGCGATTGGTTCAACCTTTACGTTCTGAAAATGTAATATGAACTCATGGAAATCCAATGCTTCCGTATCACCACTCATGATGCTACTCTGGACATGTCCTTTGTAGCTAGGAGGCAACGACCAAAGCAGTACTTCTATCGCAAATGGATCAGCCATCCAGTAATCCACGAAGTGAACCAGTCTTGTGTGTGCATCAAGCATGCGCTCCAAATGACTCTTCAGACACGTATGCTCATCCATCTGTATGGAAAGGAACTCTCCAAGCAAATCGTGCTTCCACATGCGCACATGGCCTATGAACTCTACTCTCAGCTGATCCACCATCGAATATGGGTCAAGATCACCCATGAGCGGATGTTGTTCATCCACCATCCCCTAACGCATTATTATCTGAATGTAGGTGGACATCTCTTGGCGATAGTAGCGGTCTGCCAGCTCTTGTGGGGTCTCATAGTATTCTGGCTCAGTCAAATCCATCGTGCGGCGTATGTAGTCTACCACATGATTCCTAGTAAGGAGATCATCTAGGCGCACAAGCCAACTAGGGAAGTTGGATCCATCAAGTCTAAGTTTTTCACCCTTTACCCAATCCTCAATCTCAAAGTAAGCTTCACGGTGAGCCATCTACATTTATAATTGCAAAAGGAATTTAGACTAAGTTTATAATTAAATGAGTTAATAATAACTCCACTCAGAAACACCTATCCCCAAAGAGGGTTCCTAGTGATAACACGACCCCTATCAACCACATCTCCCCCGATCATCACGGCCATCAATGTGGGTTCAAGGGTGGACGCTAAACGTTGGTCACATCATTCATGCGACTCGTGCTCGATCTTTCGACCAACCGCGTTCCAAGGCCACACTTCTCTAGCGTGCTAGGCTCTCCAACTCAACCTTAGAGTATTCGCTATGCAACATGGCTTGCACCCACTGTATGCGAACGTAGATATATCTGACACCCGATCATCACGGCCTGCCTCATACCGAAGAACTTTCTTGGTGGTGCACACTAAGGGGGAACACAATCGTTGGTTATTTTAACAGGGATCATCTTATTAGGTTACCGTCGAGTATCTAATACTAGCACACAATAAGACATACAAACAATAACATTGAATGTAATTTCTATGTGATATGGTCCTTCACGTCGTGATCTCCATCCGGCGCCAGGGTTCCGGCGCCAGGGTTCCGGCGCCATAGACACTAGGGTACCAGTGTCATTCCGGCGTGGTAGTTCGTCACCTTCGTGACTATCTACTACTATGCAATAAAAGGTAATTACTTTACCTTTGCCACAACCATATCACAAAGCAACGCCCCCCTGCAAAACAAAGTTAGACGCCTCTACTTTATCTTTGCATGTTTTACGTGGCTGAATGGGCTTTCATACGAGAACCATTCTTACCTACGAACTTTCAGCACAACGTTGATCAAGTAGTTGTCTATACTACACCCCTTTCGAGGCTCTCCATTGCAAATGGTATACCAACTAATGCGAGACAGACAAACACCCCCCTAAGCCACTTTATATGGTACAAGCCGTATGTCAAGCATGGACCGGTCTCGCGAATGAACGCGTAAAGTCGGTTGGGGGCCGCTTCATCAAGCATTACTGCGGTATACACAAGTACACGTGGGAGGGTAACAACAAAAAGATCAACGCCCACACGCTACATCTCGTGTGTTCTACCCGTACTAGCATTACTACGCATAGATCTAGCTCTGATACCACTGTAGGGGTTCTGCGTATAAAAATAATAAATTTTACTCTACGTCCCTGAACCCCTGAAGCTGCCAGGACCTATCTATTAGTAATACAGTAACGGGAGGGGCTTTTCGCGAACTTACCCTCGAAGACCGAAAAGCCTTGTCAACGCCCAGGAGAGCGTGGTTGATGTAGACGAGCCGAAGCCGACCTCAAGTGTGACACCTCGTGGGAGTTACACACGTTCGGTGCCTAACGATGACTCCCGCTTCCCCGATCCAGTAGCAATTGCGGAAGTAGAGCTCCCGGATCCGAATCCAGCAAAGCGACGGCGCTCCGCGGTGAAGATCTCTCTTGCTCGCGCAGTCCAGACTTGGGACCACGGTCACGAGAGAGAGAGGGGGAGAGAGAAAATATCAATTAGAGGTCCTCCCAAAAGTGGGGAGACCTTTATTGATTATTGGGTTGTATTTTCTAGGCCAAATACCCCACCTTATATTGGGGGAGGGGAGGTACTACCTCCCCTCAAGTCCTGGGGTGGGACTAAAGGAGAGGAGGGGTGGAGGAGGTGGCCGCCGGCCACTAGTGGGCCTCGCGCGGGGGGGCTTGGCCCAGCCGGCCAGCCCCCTTGCCCCTTCTCCCTCTCTCCTTTCCCTAATGGGCCCCCTCCCTCCGGAAATTGGCCCATTAAGCCTTTTAACCTTTTAATTTATTTTCTCTTTATTAAATAATTATGAATAAATGATTAAATCAATATTTAACATTCATTCACACATTATCTAATCTCCGTGGCCATGGAACACCTTCCACCTCCACTCCGGGCATCCTCCGGACTTACCGAAACCCTTCCGGTTTTCTCCCTTCTTTTCTTCGGTGATTCTACTGATCCTATAAACACTCTCTAAGCATCCTCAAGCCCTTAAGCGTGATACCCTACAGTTCGGGAACACTCCAGACATGGTCGGGACACTCCCGCACCAATGATCGACAGAGGGACCTAGATGGCCATGTGACCCCTGTGCGTTCCACGAAGATCTTTCGCCGTTTGAACCAGGACAGCCGTGTCTTATTCCCTTTGTCATTCGATACTTGCATTGCCCAAGATCTGATCATTGACATCACCATGTCGGGTTCAATCTCGTTACTGAACAATGCTACTTAACTCGTCCCGACAAGTGATATCCCCGTGATCTAATCACACGCTGCGCAGCTATTGGATATAACTTCTCTAAGTGGGCCCTTGAGTATCTTCCCGTCACATGGACGGACAAATCCCGCTCTCGACATATATTGCCTCTAAGGTTTCCTCCGAATACCTGAACAAACCTTTATAACCACCATTTTACCAGATGGCATTTGATGATATCTAATCACTCTCGGGAGATAGTGATTGATATAGCCTCACGGTCTAAGGAATAGTCTACGAGGATCCATTTCTAATCATCGTAACTTGAACTTTGTGACATGATCGGGTCACGATGTTTAGGTTGGGTATCTGTTCATCATCTCATTCTCCGAATGAGATGACCTCATTTCCAACTGGCATAAATGCCACATGATCAGGAAACATGATCATCTATTGACCAATGAACCAGTGACTAGAGTTTCACTGGGAACCCCTGGTTGTTTGTATAGCACACGTGTATTGATGTTTCCACTCAATACAGTTATAGCATGATATAAAACTTAATCATAAACTATATGAAATATGATAATAGTCCTTACTACTATTTGTCTCTAGGGCATATTTCCAACAATTCGTACACTATATAGTGGTAAGATAAGACAATGGAGTAGTTTTCAATTGGATCCTTAGCACCAATCTTGGTCGTTGGGCTGTTAGATCCAATGGTTCAGAGTACCTGGATTCATGTTGAATAGTACCTACAGAAAACTCCACCATGTTCTAGAACCATCATGTCACCACCCCCCAAAATATCATAGCATAGTAGGCTATATTCTCTCTACTACTATAATGGAGCAATTTTGAACTGGATCCATAGCACCAATCCTGACTGTTGGGCTGTTAGATCCAATGGTTCAGAGCAGCTGTATTTGTGTTGAATAGTACCTAGAGAAAACTCCAACATGTTCTAGAACCATCATTTCACCACCGCCAAAATTTCATAGCACTGTAGGATGTATTCTCAATATGGGTAGATAGTTATTACTAATAGACTTAATGTATGCATTTTTTCTCTAACAAGAATATTGGTTAATAATAACTTAACGTTTGTTAAATCACATTTCATACTATATATGCATGTGTGGCACGTCCCTTTTGATCAACACGTGAGACTCGGATAATAGACGTCTGACATATCATCACTATATAAAATTTTAATATGTAAAGCATACAAAAATATAAATTTGATCGATATCTATAAAGTATGGGTGTATATTTGGTTCTTGTACTTTGTATATCATTTAGAATTCAACGATTATTAGCTATCTAAAACTAGAAAATTCTGGTAACATGCTCTAGAGAAACGAGGGAGAATATTCTAGAATGATGGAGAAGTGTGTTTTGAGTTGTGTGCATACCATTCATTGTGACAAAGACTATCCATAAAATCTTCTAGATGCTAGAATGGAAAAGAAGATCCAACGGCTAGAAGTGTTGGGATTCGTGAGTCTTGATCCAACGGTCAATATTCAAAGTTGTTCGTACACTATATAGTGGTAAGATAAGACATATATGTAGAAAAACGTCAAAACACACTTATCCATTATTCTAGAATCTTCTCGATTGTTTCTCTAGACCATGGTTCTAAAATTTTCAATTATTAGGTAGCTAATAAAAATTTATTTCTACATGATATAAAGTGCAAGAACCAAATATACACTCATACTTTAGAAATGACGTGGCTCAAATCCATACATATTTCAACATTTACCTATTACAATGTTATATACTAATGACCTGTCATGCTTCTGTATATTATGTGAGTTTCATGTACAAGGCCCGTGCAGCTTACTGGTACTACTACGAAGAGCATGGCTCAACTCCGTGATGGAGGAGCAGGACCCGACTACTAATTTTAATTGCTTGATTGTAGGGTCCTTTGTGTTAAATGTATGGACTTGGATGCATTTTCACCTTTTTAAGGTCCTTAGTATAACTGTTGGGTTCGCAGCATAGAAAACAATAATTTTCCTACGATGGGAACTATATGCCAAGATCTATCTACTAGATAAAAGCAACGGGTGGATATACATCCATAGAGAACTGACTCTCAGAGAAAACAAACCTTTGTTAACGAGTTGGAACTCGTGGATGATGTAGTCGTACACTTGCCGATCTCAAGATCGTGATGAAGTCCTTCAGATCCAGCACCATCAAGTCCAGCACCGCAAAGTAGCGGTGCATCTGTGATCGCACACACATTCCGTCCACCAAACAACCTCCGCCTCCTCGCTCTAGCGATGCAGTGGAAGTAGCAACTCCTTTCCAGATAAAGCCACCGGGAACATGTATCTCGCTAATCCTAGACCATGGGAAATAACTAGAGGGAGAAGAGAACCTTCACGAGAAGGTGGGGCAAGAGGAGAGGAGCCATGGGGCTCCTTTTATAGGGAACTAGTTGATTCCCCGCGCGTTGCGGCGGGAATTTATGGAAAAATAGTCATTTCTTCCATATAGTGACCCTCTAAAATGATTAATAAAAAATACCATGCAAAAATTATGTACTTATGTACAAAGAACATGAATCAGTGAAATAACACTTTCTTTAAAAGGGTTAAAGAACACATTGTCTGCTTGACACATGTCATGTATGTTAATAGTTTTTCCTCAAGCCCTAAACATGCAGAAACGGGCATTATGAAATGTTAAACAAAAACCCTGATAAATAAGTATAGTCAGTTGATTCTGACTTCAGAGCTTAAGACAGTATAGAAAATATGGTTTATAGAAGTCGTACGAAATAGCCGACGTTGAGCAAGTATGTATTTGATCTTGCCAATGCCAAGTGAAATTGAAGCCCATTGAGATGCACACCATGGAAAGATGCAGAGGAGTAATTAAAGATTATGGCTTAACATATGTACTCCATTTCTCTACAATACACCGATAAGGTCAGTTAGAAGTACTCTGTATATCATATCTAATTTTATTATAAATCTATATAGTTGAAATTTTAGTTATGGTTGCCTACTGGGGTACTTAACTCCGTCCAATGTAAGCATACTCCATGATATCTTTTGGAAAAAAATATCTAGAACCATACTACATAAGCTCTATTTCTGCGAAGGTTAATATGCTTTTTCTTAATCAGAAAAGCGATGGCTGGATTACATATGTCGATCATAGACCAACTTTACAACAATGCATGTGCATCACAAATAGCAGCATCTAATTCCAGGAGCTTTGCTTAGATTGCACAGAGTACAAAAGAACACCATACAAAATTTAGATGAAGAATGAATAGAGAGTAGCAATTTACCCTGGTTGCATATTGGATACGATCAAGATATATATCTTCTGTCAAGACTCACTTAAGAGGGGCAGGAGAACCAATGTGAATTCCATCTGCAACAGAAAAGTGCAGAACACCATGTAGCTTTTCGGCGGCAACATCCCACATATGTTGATATGAACCTGAGTATTATGTGGTCAAGAAAAAAGGAAGTGTACCAGACTACCGCAGTCCAGCTGGGTCACCTTGCTAATATTGTAGTGCAGTGGTGATGTACAGGACCTCAAACGCAATGTTTACATCCTTTTGCACGCGATGCACCATGCAGGAGTGGATGAGGTCCGGTATAGGGAGGCGAAACAATGGATGGTGTCGGTGGTCAGAGCATAGTCGCTGGCAAATTATACCGGGTTTGGTCTAGAAAGAGCCGGCCGGGAGGATCAATTCCATGAAGAAGAAGAAGAGCGGTAATAACAAAGGAAGCCAGAACGACTGAAACATCTCAAAAGAAATAAGCGAAGAGGCGACTCTCTGATTACTTGATGATGTGCCCTTACGCATGAGTAGAAGATTCTTACTAAAACACATTTAGGTTGATATATAGGTGGGTCAAATCGACTTGGCCATTCATCTCACAAGCATTTAAGTTTAGTGGACCTTGTCGTGGTGGCCATTCAGAAGGTGAGGAGACCAACCATGTACGTAGACTAACAGATAGGCAGGAGACCATTTGATGCTAATTAATTTGTAAGACTCGCATTTGGCCCTATCGAGACCAGCGCTGGGTCTGCGTGAGATGAGGACTGCACGAGGGGCCGGTAACTAAGAACCATCTATCTGAAATCCAATGGATACAAATAATTGGGGTGATGTGGCTGCACCATGTTTGAGCTTGCAAATATTAAATACACCTTAGTGGGGCGCAGCCCCAAGGCCATGGCTTGGCCGGCCATGGTGGGTGCCCCCACGTCTCCCTCATTCATGTGGGTGGAGCTTCCACTAAGCCCACTCACATCAATTTCAACTCCACTCACTTTGCATTTAATGTCCACCAAATTAAATGCATTTTCTCTTTAAATAAAACACTTTTATTTATTTTATTCAGAATTTTGTTAATTACCTTAATTAACAAACATTCACATAAAACTCCCTGCGACATTTCAATATCACATGCAGAACTAGTTTCAGCAATTTCACCCGAAACAATTCCGGTTTCCATCGAAATGATTCCAGCGCTTTCTTAATCTTTATCTGAAACATATTTTCTCCTAAATGGTGTCGGTATACCTTAAGTGTGTCACCCTACGGTTTGCGAATAATGCATACATGATCGAGACCCCTCTCCGATCAATAATCAGCAGCAGGACCTGGAGATCCGTACTGACTCCCACATATTCAACGATGACCCTTGTGATTGTGTGAACATTTAACGTCGTAACTAAATCCCTTTGTCTCGCGATATATTACATGTCCGAGATTCGATCATTGGCATCCAAATACCTAGTTTGATCTCGTTACCAACATACACTCTTTTCTCATTCCCGTGATATAACATTCTAGTGATCACATCACTTGCTTGCAAGCTATTTCAATGTGATATCACCGAGAGGGCCTATCTATCTGTCATCGGGATGGACAAATCCCACTGTTGATCCATGCGCCTCAACATAACACCTTCGTAGCACTGAACCCACATTTATAGTCATCCTGTTACGGTGTGACGTTTGATGTTATCAAGATACTCTTCTGGTGTTAGCAATTAACATGATCTCATGGTCTAAGGACTAAGATTACTTCGTATGATGTTATGCAATATAAACATAATGACTCTGATCGTAATGCTATACTTCGGATGAATGTTCATCACATCATTCCACCAATATTGTGACCTCATTATTAACAACATCCAATGTCCATGATCAGGAAACCTTGATCATCTTGTTAATCAACGAGCTAGTTTATATGAGAGGCATTACTAGGAACTTTGTATTTTTTTTATTAAACACACATGTATTGGCGTTTCCAATCAATACAATTATAGCATGCAAAATAAACATTTATCATAAATAAGGAATAAGATAATAACCACTTTATTATTGCCTCTCGGGCATATTCCCTTCAGTAACATGTACACATGCACTAGCTGTGTTAATTATTGAAATATCTCACTCCTTCGGGACATACCCCAGTCAAACAAATAAAGTGCCACCACCCGATTTTCAAAAAACGTGGACATGTTTTGTTACAATTCCCTAGTCTTAGGACGTTTCAAGCTTCCCTATATATTAACTAACTACGCCCATGCACTCAAATAACTTATGTCAACTTAAAGAAAGTAGGTCAAATTTGAACTACAAGTAAGCGCGATAGATTCTTTCTTGAATTCGGAAGAGATCCAACAATTAGCAATGTTGGAATCTATCAATCTATATCCAATAATCGATGTTCAAAGATATCCGTGTTATATATCTTATTAGTAAGTTGCACATGCCTTGCACGAGAGAATAAGATAGTAGAAGTATATGCCATATCATTTTTTCTCTACTACTATAAAGGAGCAGTTTTGAATTGGATCCATAGTACCAATCCTGGCTGTTGGGATGTTAGATCCAATGGTTCAGAGTAGGTGGATCGTGTTGAGTACTACCTAGAGAAATCTCCACCATGTTCTAGAACCATCATGTCACCCCCGCTGATCATTGCAAATGTATCTATAATTTTTGATGCTCCATGCTTGGTTTTATCCACTTTCTTGTGTTTTGTCCACACTTTGGAGTACTTTTCATATGATTTCTTGGACTAACCTATTAACAAGAGCCACAGTGCCAGCTGCCTGTTTTCTGCTGTTTTTGGTTCCGGGAAAGTCAGAAAATGAGTATTCTCGGAATTGGACGGGACAAAAGCCAAAGTGCCTATTTTTCCAGAAGACTCCAGGAGCCAGAATACGAGACGGAGGAGGGCCAGGGGCTGGCCACACCCCCCAGGCGCAGGCTGGGCCTGGCCGCGCCAGGGCATGGTGTGGTGGCCCCAGGCACCCCCTCGGTCTCCCTCTTCGCCTATAAGAAGCCTTCTGACCTAAAACTCCGGGGGGTTCGACGTTTTTCCATAAGGAGTTCCGCTCCGCCGCTACCACCAGATTCCACGAAACAACACCAGAAACTCCGTTCTGGCACCCTGCCGGGACGGGGAATTGGAGGAGATCATCGCCATCATCATCACCATCGCTTATCCATCGACCATCCATGTTTTCCCCATCTATGAGTGAGTAATCCCCCGCTGTAGGCTATGGGGATGGTAGGGTTTGGATGAGATCGTTCATGTAATGGCATCAGATTGTTAGGGCATGGTGCCTAGTATCTTTTATTAGTGCTTTATGACTTTGTTGTGACTTGTTGTGCTTAATGCTTGTCACTAGGGCCTGAGTGCCATGATTTCAGATCTGAACATGTTATTGATTCATTATGATAGTATTGTTTATGGTCTTATCTGCAAGTTGTATAAACACGTTGATGTCCGAAAGCAATGGCCTCGAAGTGACAGAAATCGGGATAACCGGAAGGGAATGGCTTTGATGTGAGGATCACATGTGTTCACGGAGTGTTAATGCTTTGCTCCGGTGCTCTATTAAAAGGAGCACCTTAATTGCCAGTAGTTCCCTTGAGGCCCCGCTGCAAACGGGCTGACAGGACAAAAGATGTTGTGCAAGTTCTCATTGCGAGCACGTATAACTATATATGGAACACATGCCTAGGATTGTCTAGACTTGGATGCTTTATCTTATTTATCTGCAATTGCCCTATCTTCTGATTGCTATGTGAATTTTCTTGTCCATGCAACGCCCGTCCATCCATCCTATGCCTACCGCACTTGAATCCCACTGTTTACTGCTTTTGTTACTACTGTCTTTGCTTTACTACTGCTGTTACTTTACTAAACCAACTACAAAACTGTTGCTACTAATAAACTGCTGTGAGCAAGATTGTTTCCAGGTGCAGCTGAATTGACAACTCAGTTGTTAAGGCTTATAAATATTCTTTGGCTCCCTTTGTGTCGAATCAATAAATTGGGTTTCACTTCCCTGAAAAATACTGCGATACACCCCCTATACGTGTGGGTCATCAAGACTATTTTCTGGCGCCATTGCCGGGGAGCATAGCTTTATTTATCAAGTCCACTTCGATTCACTATTGTTCAAGATAAGTTTATTTTCTCCTTGTTTGCTTGTTTCTTTATCAAAAATACAAAAAAATTGGTTCCTACTCTAGTTGTTATTTTCGTTGGTCTATTATTGTCTTGCTTTATCATGCTTGTTGTCAATGGTTGGTTTCTTTGAAACTGAATCTTATTGGCAAGGTGGGTTCACGGAAGATCAAAAATATTATTATAAGGAACACCGCTTGTCACAAAAGGGGAAACACTTATGGGAACAAATTGATAAATTGTATACCATTTCTAGAAACGTGTGCTCTACTTATAATGTTACTTATTGCCTTGATAAATCTTCTTGCTACAGGAGGTACAAACACCTCCCTTTTCAATGTTAGTATAATGATAATGTTACCATATCTTCTTAAGTTAAAGGGAATTATGACTTTTATGACGTGGAATAAAGTGAGGAATTTATTGCTTGGAAGGGTGCATTTGAACTTGCTAGTTTGCTTGAAAATATTGATGATTCACCTTATAAGTATGAGGTTTATGGTATACTTAAATTTTTCTTTTATAATTACAAGGAAGAAAATGGCTATATTCTTGAATATATTAATAGATGCTTTCCACAAATGGAAGAGACTAATGCCTTGCAGGATCTTATGGAAGAAGAAATTGATGAACCTAAAATCTCATTAGATGAAAAAGAGGAGGAGAGTGATGAACAAAAGGAGGAAGAATGGATTAGCTACCCATGCCTACCTTCTAATGAGAGTAACTCTTTATCCCTTACATCATTTGATTATCCCCCATTCTTACTAAAGGAGGATGAATGTTATGTTCATGAGGATCCTTTTGAAAATGTTTATGATAAAGCTCTAGTGCTTGTAGATCATGAAAAACATGCTTTATGTGATAGTTATATTGTTGAGTTTATTCATGAGGCTACTGAAAATTATTATGAGAGAGGAAAATATGGTAGTAGAAGTTTTCATGGTATTGAAACACCTCTCTTTGTGCTGAAAGTTTTGAAGTCACTCTTGTTTTATCTTCCTATGCCTGTCACTTTATTCCTTGCGAATTTATTTGCATACACGATTCCTATGCATAGGAAGTGGGTTGGACTTAAATGTGTTTTGAATTTTCTTCTTGACTCTCTCTTTTACTTCAACTCATATTTCTTATGAGAGCATCCTCTCAAACTATTATGCCTGAAGATGATAATATGTCTATTATTCTTGGGAGACCTTTTCTTAAATACTGCAGGAGTTGTTATTAATTGTAATCAAGGGAAGGTGACCTCCAATGTTAATGACAAGGAACACATTGTCTATTTCCTCAAGAAGATTGAAAGGACTTAGGGTTTGAATTCAATTGAACATGTTGAGGGCATTCAAGTTGGAGAAATATATTGTCCCATACCAAGAGAAAAATTTGAAACTATTATGATTGGGACCATTGCTAATAAGGTTGAGGTAACATAATCATTAGTGGAATACAAAGTTTTGTCTCATATAAATTGTTTTGGTAACAAGACATGATCAACCTTGTTAACAAAAGGATTTTATTGAACAAAACAATGTTTTCACCATGATTATCTCTGCTTCCTTCTATTCTATCCATTTTAGTTTTTACTCATGCCTAACTTAAAGGCGTTAAAGAAAAGTACTTATTGGGAGATAACCCAAAAGTTTTAGATGAGTCTTGGAAGTTATTACCTCTATAATAACCGCTCCTTATCTTTTTTATTTCCTTTTTGTGCCAAGAGTAACCTCTAATGAGAGAGAAGTAATGATTGGGAATGTTGCTCTTCCGAAACAGATTTCTGTGCTTCCCCCTAAAAATTCGTGTAAAATCTCTGAACGTCTTTTTGAGGCGTGCATTTTTTTTCTTCTGCCCCAGGTTCTTATCTAACTTTCTTTAGTTCAACACTTTTTGATTTGAGCAACAGAAGGTCTTCTAAAAAATTCGTCTTTACCTGCTGGTCTGTTTTGACAGATTTCTGCCATTTTCTGCATTTGCTTCTTGTTGGTTCCTTCTTGAGTTCTTTTGGGGAATTGAGATTTTTGAGGAAAGTGCTACAGTAGCTAGTGTTCTAATGGAAGTTTATTTGGTGTTATAACTAAACCTTAAGACCTATTTATCTTGAGTGCACTAATGTTGCTAATAAAGATTGTGTGAAGTTTTGTATGAAGGAAAAATTTCAGGTGTATGGAAGGAATGAGTAATGAGATGAAGGATGGACTAAAGCTCAAGCTTGGGGATGCCACGCGTGTCACCCCAAGAAATATTCAAGAAGTGCAAGCGTCAAAGTTGAGGGATGCCCAAGGCATCCCCTTCTTTATCAATAAAAATCCCAGGTTTCTTCCAAACACTTCATTTTTATTGTTTCATGCACAGTTGTGTTGTTCTTGGAGCGTTTTCTTTTTCGTTTTTGTTTTTGTTTTTAGTTTGCTTGGTTTGCTTAGTTTTCTGAATAAATTGGCTGGACCTCCTCTTTCATGCATTGGTGTTCAAATATTTTGGTTTGGTTTCGTTTGAAAAAGAGTAGGAAAGCCCATGCTTAAGTGGTAAAGAGAGGTTGTTTTTGACTGTGGCTATGCTTTGTCATGCCATGCTTGATATTGTTTTGGCTTTATGCTTATTATTATTTGCTGTAGCATGACTTGTTATAAACAATTGAGATTTCTTAATGTGCCTTGGATGAATCATGCCTTGTTTTAGCATATTAAAGCATAGTATAGTGGTATTCTCCTTTGATGTTTTATTTGGGTTGACTTGGCACATGCTCACACCATGTTATGACTATCCCAAGTCACCACAGCCTTTATGATCCTTAAGTTTTCAACTTGTAGTATCACTTTATGCTTTGATCAATGATGTTTTGTCGCTCTGCATGATTATGGCCATTATTGCTCTGTCGTTTGTCGCTCCCTTACTATTGCTAGCCTTCAATTGCACTATGTGTTTTACTCATGTTTCCAACTCCCCTAAACCAAATATTGCCAAAGTGGCCACTATACCTACCTATTAGCATCATTTGCTACTTCCGTGCATATTCAATATGCCTTGTTTTCTTCCGAATAAAATGTTTGCTTGTTATGAAAAAGTTAGTTAGTAAAGCTCTCACAAACTTGATGGCACACTTTATTTTCTTGCATTTAATAAAACTAAACCATCACGTCCTTCTTTTTTGCATATATGCTTGCACTTTATAAGTTGAAGTTAACAGAACCATGTTTCATGGGGAACGTTTTCAACATTTCATTGGTACTTAGTACCTTGTTGAATCATGTTCTTTTACTTATGGATCCCGGCGGTGTGAAATAAAAGTGGAACTTGTAAGATCATGGAGTTTGTATGTATGTTAGAGAAACGCCTGGGCCGCTAGCCTAAGCCATGCCTAATCATGGTGGAAACTTGCAGCATAACCTTAATGAGCATTCTATGAAGCATCCTCAATAAAAATCTATACACATAGTAAATAAAAAGATCGCTGAGATGCTCATTGTCTGCTTGCCTTGTTATTTTGATTATGGGGTAGCTCCCGTGTCATGTGCAAGGGGTACCCTATTGGCGGTTCTCTATGATACGTATATACTTACAATGACAAGAGCTTACTTGTGACTGAAGTTGAGTATCATGAGGATCGATCTTTGTAAGTAAGGGGCATGAGGCTTCGATTTATAACTTGTCAAGCATATCCTCTTAGTTGTGTCACTTTAACCTTAACCATTTAAAGATGCTTATGACAGGGGCAATGAGAGCTCAAAGGTAATGAGTACCATACTTTCAGCATTTGGAAGCCTTTCAAACTTTTCAAAACTTGTTCATTTCCTTGTTGAGTCTCCACACATTCTATGAGCACTTTCTTGAGAGCATAGTGGCCATTCTTAGTTCTATGTGCATTGTCCCAAGACTTGTTGATTGATGCATACCTTGATATTGCTTGTTTTAAACTATTTGTCTCTAGTCACTCTTGTAAACTTTGAAGGTGTCCTATGCATTTATGTTTGCTACTCTACGAGGGACAAGCTGAATGCCACTATGCTATGTTTTCTTTATGTGAAACAAACAAACGTCTTGCAAGGCATTGTTATTCATGAATCTTTTGTTTGTACCTTTTCATGTTGCATCATAGTTTCTTTGTCTTATTGCTAGAACTTTGTCTTTCATGTTATGATTGAAGTACTATGATCCCAGCTTTGAATGTTTTACAAATACTTTGATCAAGTCTTTGATGGTGCATGTCACCTAAAAAATTATTCTTTCTTTTTGTCACTTACCTACTCAAGGACGAGTAGGAGTTAAGCTTGGGGATGTTGATACATTGCAAATGTATCTACAATTTTTGATGCTCCATGCTTGGTTTTATCCACCTTCTTGTGTTTTGTCCACACTTTGGAGTACTTTTCATATGATTTCTTGGACTAACCTATTAACAAGAGCCACAGTGCCAGCTGCCTGTTTTCTGCTGTTTTTGGTTCCGGGAAAGTCAAAAAATGAGTATTCCCGGAATTGGACGGGACAAAAGCCAAAGTGCCTATTTTTCCAGAAGACTCCAGGAGCCAGAATACGAGACGGAGGAGGGCCAGGGGCTGGCCACACCGCTAGGCGCGGGTTGGTCCTAGCCGCGCCAGGGCATGGTGTGGTGGCCCTAGGCACCCCCTCGGTCTCCCTCTTCGCCTATAAGAAGCCTTCTAACCTAAAAACTCTGGGGGGTTCGACATTTTTCCAGAAGGAGTTCCGCTCTGCCGCCACCATTAGATTCCACGAAACAACACCAGAAACTCCGTTCTAGCACCCTGCCGGGACGGGGAATTGGAGGAGATCATCGCCATCATCATCACCATCGCTTCTCCATCGACCATCCATGTTTTCCCCATCTATGAGTGAGTAATCCCTCGCTGTAGGCTATGGGGATGGTAGGGATTGGATGAGATCGTTCATGTAATGACATCACATTGTTAGGGCATGGTGCCTAGTATCTTTTATTAGTGCTTTATTACTTTGTTATGACTTGTTGTGCTTAATGCTTGTCACTAGGGCCCGATTGCCATGATTTCAGATCTGAACATGTTATTGATTCATTATGATAGTATTGTTTATGGTCTTATCTGCAAGTTGTATAAACACGTTGATGTCCGAAAGCAATGGCCTCGAAGTGACAGAAATCGGGATAACCGGAAGGGAATGGCTTTGATGTGAGGATCACATGTGTTCATGGAGTGTTAATGCTTTGCTCCGGTGCTCTATTAAAAGGAGCACCTTAATTGCCAGTAGTTCCCTTGAGGCCCCGCTGCAAACGGGCTGACAGGACAAAAGATGTTGTGCAAGTTCTCATTGCGAGCACGTATAACTATATATGGAACACATGCCTAGGATTGTCTAGACTTGGATGCTTTATCTTATTTATCTGCAATTGCCCTATCTTCAGATTGCTATGTGAATTGTCTTGTCTGCAACGCCCGTCCATCCATCCCTATGCCTACCGCACTCGAATCCCACTGTTTACTGCTTTTGTTACTATTGTCTTTGCTTTACTACTGCTGTTAATTTACTATACCTACTACAAAATTGTTGCTACTGATAAACTGTTGTGAGCAAGATTGTTTCCAGGTGCGGCTGAATTGACAACTCAGTTGTTAAGGCTTATAAATATTCTTTGGCTCCGCTTGTGTCGAATCAATAAATTGGGTTTCACTTCCTTCGAAAATACTGCGATACGCCCCCTATACTTGTGGGTCATCACCCCCCAAATTTCATAGCATAGTAGGTTGTATTCTCAATATGTGTAGATAGTTATTATTAATAGACTTAATGTATATATTTTTCTCAAACAATACTATTGATTTATAAGAACTTAATGTTTTTTAATCACATTTCATACAATATATACGTGTGTGGCACGTGCCTTCTACTAGTTTATATAAAATTATAATAGGTGAAGCCAAAAATAAATATAATTTCGAGCTACGTCCATAAAGTACCGTTGGATCTTAATTCTATCCATTCTAGCATCTAGAAGATAATATTGATAGCCTTTAGCATACTAAAAGATATGCACAAACCTCAAAACACACTTCTCAATAATTCTAGAATGTTCTTCGTCATTTCTCTAGAGCATGGCGAGTACTATTAGGTAGCTAATAGGTTGATTACTACTACTCCCTCCGAGCCATATTAGTTAACTTGGATTTGTCTAGATACAGATATATCTAATACTAAAATATGTCTAGATACATCCATATCTAGACAAATCTGAGTTAACTAATATGGGTCAGAGGGAGTACATGATACAAAGTATAAGAACCAAATATACAACAGATATTCTATGGACGTTGCTCAAAATTATAATTATTTTTTGAGCTTCACCTATTATTATAGTTTTTTAGTAGTCCTAATTATCAGAGTTGGGCATGTGGGTTCAAATCCTTTGCATGCTAGAAAAGCGATTCTACGGTGCACACTATCTAGCAGGGAGGGGAGAAATGTGGGTTCACGTCCTTTCCTGAAACATAGTCTACGTGATGAGACGGTGAAATACTGAGCCAGGACGTGACGGCTTGATAGTCTAGCACTCTAGCTATAACTCCAGCAGGCGTCCTCGATCCACTGTAGAAGACCGACGAGGGAACACACAAAATTAACATCCCTCGTTCAAAGATCCCCCATCTTCCCCATCTCTGGCGATCCCCATTCGCTAACGCTGGCTAGCCGCATGTTGGATCCTCTCGAGCGCCGCACTTCCTAAATTTTCCTAACCATTTCACGCCCTCTGCATCGGTTCTTGCAGGCCTCCATCACTCCCCTCCAAGAAACCCGAACAATCATATTTGAATCCTCCCTTGCCCCAGTCCATCCGGACGCAATGGCGGATTCGATGCACAACATTCGGTATGGTGGCCGATGCCTTTGGAGAAATCGCTATGCATATGGACACTACTAGCGCCGTCCGGCTGGCCGCATGCTCCAAGGAGTTGCGCCACCAAGTCGTCGGCAGAAAAGGTAGCAGATGCCCCAATGTCGGCTGCGGGACATTGGTCGCCTTCCACGACTTCCTCAACCACAGGATGGCATGCCCGCATGGCCCGTGCAACTACACTAAGCCTGGCTACGAGTTCACCGCCCCGCCCACAGCGCTCCTCGCTCACCTCGAAAAATCCGACTCAATTGAAGTGTAGAGTTTCCACTATAGCAAGGAACACAGGTACATCTCTCAGCCTTTGATGGCACGTGGCTCATGGAGAGTAGAGACCGTGTTATCCGGGGAGAATGGAACATTGTTTGTCATCCGTTTTGACATGCTCGACTATGGCCTCGCCGTATCCATCCAGTGCGTCAGGTCGGCAACGTGCTTGTTTCCGGGGTACGTGGTGGAGTTGCACTTTTATAAACCTTCAATGATTGGAGAGGACCGGGAGGAGTTCACCAAAGATAGCCTGTTTTTCGAGCCGAAGAGCAGCGCGTCGCGGGCCTCCGTCAGGATTACTGAAGATTACCTTAATTTCCTGATTATGAAACATGATAGGTTCACACTGGATTACTCATTTTGCATCCACAATGTGGGTGATGGAAAATATGACCATCATGATTCTGATGATGATCTTTCGTTCAAGTTTGTTTAGATCAAACGCTGGAGATGATCTAGCATTTCCTTTGAAACATGGCTCTGTATTTTTTTCTTGGGAGTGCCTAGATCTCAAGCGCCTGAGAACTTCTTATATGTATATTTAGCATGCTGCAATTTATTCCGCTGATTCTTACTTCCTTTAGAAATCCCAGGTTCATCTCTCAGCCGCTATCGGCACCGCGCTCATCAAGACTAGAGAACATCAGATCTGGGGAGAATGGTACGATGTTCATTGTGCTATTTGACATGATCAAGTGGGGCGACATCATCATATCCGTGGTGTGCTTCAGGCCGGAAGGGTGCTCGTCGCCCTTGTACAATGTGCAGTTCACCGACTATCACCCGTCACCAGAGGCTGGGTTTTGGGAGGGTGCAGTGTGCCATTCCTTCACTGCTGGGAGCAGGGTGGTGCCTGGCATCATGCAGAAGGAAAAGCATTCCATGGTGGTGTACCTTCAAACTTCTCAGACCTAGGGCCTGTATTACTCAATATGCATCCATCGCGAGGGAGAATTCCAAATTGACCATTCTATTACCTCAGATTTTGGTTATCCCACTTTCACTACATACCACGGACATACGTGTACTAGAGATTGGATTTTGGATGCAGAGTAGTACTAGTATAACACTAGTTCTTGTACTTCGGACTAGTTTGTACTACTATATACTGGTACTGGCAGTACTTGTTTAGGCCAAGGACATGAAATGGTCTTGCTTTGCCTTTATTCTATTGTCGCTATTACTGAAATATTTTGTTTAACTAATATTGATGTACTGTTACTTGTTTAGATCAAGTGCAGCAATTTTTCTTGCTTTTCTTTTGAATGTTAGCATTGTCACAATTATCTAGATAAGTCTTAGCCATTTTGGGTTGCATATGGGGGGTCACACAGGCATTGTCACTTGATTGTCAGTTTTGCTTGCTCCAATGATCGAGTCTATTTTTTGAGCTGGAACAAGATTAGTAGTGCTATTGAATTTCAAGCAGGAAAGCTTTTGTGAAACGTGTTTATCTAGACTCTTTTTAGTGTGTAGTTCAGAGTGAACCCATATACTAAAAGGGGTCTAGATACACTCATTTCACAAAAGCTAAAATATCTTATATTTTAAATGGAGGGAGTACTACATATGTTTTATCGAAGTCTGGTTACTCATATTTACTTTATCATATTTTTATTATAATATTTAGCATGCTGCAATTTAGTCTGCTGAATATTACTTCCTTTAGAAACTCTAGGTACATCTCTCAGCCGCTGTTGGCACCGCGCCCATCGAGAGTAGAGAAGATCGGATCAGGGGATGATGGTACGGTGTTTGCTCTTCTATTCGACATGCGCGAGTCGGGCGACATCAGCGGATCCATCGTGTGCGTCAAGTCGGACGCATGCTCGTCACCCTTGTACAATGTACTGATCACTGTCTGTTACCCGACAATAGAGCTAGGATTTTGGACCCGTACAATTTGCAGTTCCTCCATGCCTAGGAGCTGGGAGGTGCCAGGCATCATCTGAAGGAAAAAACATTCCTTTATGTTCTATAGTGAACCATCTCATATTACCGGCCTGCATTACTCAATATGCATAAACCGCGGGGGAGAATCCTATGATCGAGCCTTTTCGAAGAACAGGGCAAACTGATCATGCGCCAAAGTTTTTGTGATGAAACAAGAACCTATTATCTATGTACTACTATTGAATTTCAAGAAGGAAAGCTACTGAATCGCTCAAATGTTCTGTCGATACTATTACTAAAGCATTTTGTGGAACTAATACTGATGTACTAGTACTTGTTTTTCTTTTGAAACATGGCTGTGTCACAATCTAGATGAGACTTGGGCATTTTGGGTTGCATATGGGGGTCACACAGACATTGATGTGAGAAGAAGGTACTCAAAGCATACTTGATCATCTGTTTTTCTTGCTCCAATGGTCGAGTGTGTTTGGTGAAAAGGACAAACTGATTGCGCGACAAGGTTTTTAGAGCTGAAACAAAAACTGGTTCTCTCTGTACTGCTATTGTACTTCATTGTCTGTATTGCTGAATTGGTCACTTTTGAAATGCTGCTGAATTGGTCAAGTGCTCATGAATATGAACTTAGAATCTGTTGATAATTTTTCTACCTTATTCTGTACTGCTAAATTTTGACATGAATAGCTGCCAAAAAGAATTATTGCTTTCCCCCTCCCTCTTTGAGGTCTTTGTTTCGAATCCGGCCGAGCACATCACAATGAAATTTTTATTAACCAGGAGAAGAAATCTAGTAGCTCATTCGGCCCCTCTTTAGCCCAGAACATTTTTATTCGGTCTTTTCGAGGTCAGGGGACTACTGACCACAGCCCAGTGAAATTTGAGAAAGGGCCCCATGGAGCATAGCCGAGAACATATTAATTCGGCCTTTTAGGGGTCAGGGGGACTGGTGAGCACAACCCACTAAAATTTGAGAATGAAGCCCATGGGGCCTGCCCTACGGAGTATAAGCCACGTAGAGCAGCCTATGTAGAATAGTCCAACTCTTTTTAATTCGGCCTTTTGGGCATTGCCCCCCACCTATCAAAATAAAAAAACTCTTCCTACCCATGTTTTTTAGAAAATACTCCATTATGTGGCATTTTATAAATTGAGATGCCATGAGCGCTACCCTTTTATATTTTAAAAGAGATAAACATAGACACCCAATTTTTTTTAAGAAGACTAATACAAAAATTGTAGTACTAATAAAAGTTTAATGATATTTATTCTATAAATATCTTCGTTGTAGTGGCAACACACTCAGTTTACGTTTATTTGATTTGAAGGTCTTTTGTTCTAATCGTATCTTGGATTTACATTTTTTTCTTCTACCAATATCGCATTACGGAGAGGCTGACATCACGGACCCACTAGCATGCAATGTCCCTGGAGTTTGTTTTGAGGGTGGGTTCAAAACGAAAGTTTAAATACTTGTACAGAGAGACTCGCATCAGGGACCCACCAAATAGAACATACAAGACTGCATTAGGGACCCACAAGCCAGAACATGCCAGAGAGGCTGACATAAGGGCCGCAGCAGTAAGACCATACACGACTGCCACGATGAAAACAGTGGACGCGACCGAAAAAAGGTCCATCATACACACGTTGCACTTATAGAGAAGCTGACATGTCGGACCCAGCAGGCCCAAGCATAGCCCATGAAATTAGTCTATCAACCCCAAGCATAGCCCAATACCTTCTAATTCGGCCTTTTCTTGGTCTTGTGGCCACCAACCATAGCCCATTCAACTTAGGAGTGAGCCATGGAATATAATCCATGACGAATAGGGCATCTGCCCCGAGTTTAGCCAAGAATCTTTTTAATTCGGCCTTTATGAGCATTTTTGTACTCTAAGGCTGACATCTCGGATCCGAAAAACAGTCCAACATACCCACGTTTCTTTCAAATAGAGGCTGTTAGCTGGGACCCAGCATAGACACATTTCCTGCACAAAGGTGGTTGACATCTGGGACCCAGCAAGTTGCCAAGGTCAAAATAGCAGACATGGCCAAAAAAAAGTTCATCATATGCACGTTTCATTTACAGAGAGGCTGACATGTGGGACCCAGCAGCGCGACCTTATACATATGCTATATTGAGCAACGTAGCCAGTTCGAAACAGGGAGGCGCGAGCGAGAAAAAAGTTCAGCATGTGCACGTTTATTTTAATGAGAGGCTGAAACGGGGGACCAGAAGCGTGAGCAAACGGCAGATTCGTCGAGCAACGCTATCTAGTTCGGAACAGGGTAGCGCTAGAGAAAAAAATCCATCGTACCCACGATTCTTCTAATGTGAGGCTAACATGTCGAGCCCACCATCATACACATGTTTGTTCTAATGAGAGGATGACATGTGGGGCTCAGGAGGTTGGTTAAACGGTAGATGCGTCGAGCAGCGCTATCAACTCGGAACAGGGTAGCGCCAGCGAAGGAAAAAATTCCATCATACACTCATTTCTTCTTATGAGAGGATGACATGTGGGTCCCAGGAGGTTGATTAGATGGTAGATGCATCGAGTAGCGCTATCAACTTTTGAGTAGGGTAGCGCGAGCGAGGGAAAAAAGATTCCATCATATACACGATCCTGTAATGAGAGGCTGACATGTGGGACCTAGCAGCCTGAATAAATGGCAGACGCCTTGAGCAGCGTTATCGAGTTCAAATCAGGGAGGCGCGACCGAAAAGTATGGTCCACTAGAGACACTAACGTCTGGGACCCACACGCCTCAAAAGACTTCGGCGAGTCAACATCGCGTGAGGAAACGAAAATCTTGCTTCTGCCATGCGCCAACCGAGCTTCCTCCATGTTTTTAGCAGATCCGTCGTAGTAGAGGGCCGCGAAACCGGAAAAAAAAGTTTCCCATCGACCATGGTCGAGCCGAGAATTTCGTCGCGGAAGACGCGTCTTCTATGACGACCGTCGGGCCAATTCGTTGAGGAAGGAAACTTTTCTTGTAGTGGCTACTACGTCGATGAGGCCGATGATGGAGGCAACGAACCTCTTGCGTATAGATTCCGGGGATTGAGATCTCTAAGATCTATGGGCGAGAATGTGCTTAATTCGGTGGCATCTTATGCCATAATCGGATCTGTGTTTCCGCTTTCGCTTGATGATTTGTTGATTGATGTATGAGGATATAATGGCATTGCAATATATGTATGAGGATATAATCGGATCTACTATCTATATAAATTTGATTCTTGCCATAATGGCATTGCAATATATGTCTATTTATTTTAGATAGAATTGCTCTGATGTACTCTTGTATGTCGATGGCGTACATACTCACTTGTGTATGTTAGACTCGAAGCCAGCCGGACATGTTTCTCGCACTCGAAGCTATAACCATAAATTTTGGGGTGGATGGTTGGCTGGTACCGTTCCCTGCCATTGCGGCCTGCTTGTGAGTGGCCTCACCGCCTCCATAGTAGTACGTCCTCCCTAGATTCGGGTTATACCGGCTTGTGATTTATAAACGTGAGGTCCGGGGATTACAAACCTAGTGCAAATGTCGGCGCACTCGATGGAGATCAATGCGCGACAACCACCACATATCACATAAATTGTTTACATTAGATGTTAACTGTTGTGTTAATCTTGTTGTGCTAGTATTATACTACGACAGTAGCATAATAAGATAATACCTCATACTATAATTCCAATGTTAGTGTTATCCCACAAGTGTGCACCACCAAGAAAGTACATCATTGTGGAGCAGGCCGTGATGATCGGGTGCAAACACATCGACACTCGCATATGGTGGGTGTAAGCCATGTATGCACTACAATACACTATGGTTAAAGTTGGTGAGCCTAGAATGTACAAACATGGCTTAGGAACATAGATGAATGAAAGGTTAAGCATGAGTCATATGGAGATGTGATCGATATGGTGACATCTACCCTGGCAGCTATATCAAAGGCCATGATGATCGGGGAAGATACGGTGTAAAGGGATCATCTAGTCACTAAACAAATGTTGAGGGATGTTCGTTTGAATGGGAGTTCTGGTATTTAGCAGAACCCATATAAGGAACAAAATATTAACTACTTTGCAAATACCATTGTAGATGTCTTTCCCACCTTCAACCTTGGCCCTTCCTTGAGAAATAAAAGCTCAAAACTAACGGGACAAACTTCACTGTTTGGTCCTGCAATTTGAGGATTCTCTCGTTCCCTAGAAACTCTCCTACATACTTAAAAATGCGTTAGGGGATCAACCTGTTGCAAATGCCTCTCAAGATGATAAAAATGTTTATCAGCAGTGGGCTGATGATAATGCATGTGTCTAGAGTGGCATTTTCTATACCATGCAGGTTGACCTGTAGAAGCGCTTTGAGAACAAGAGCACCTTTGAGATCATCACTAATCTCAAGGCCATCTTTGCGCCTCGAGCTAGTTCTGAGAGGTATGAGGTTTCAAACCTCTTCTTCTCTGCCAAAATGGAGGAGCACAGTAGTTTGAGTGAGCTTGTAGTCAAAATGTATGGCTACATTCTATGCATGAACAATCTTGATTGCAAAATCAATGACGAGCTGGAAATTGATAGGGTGTTGTAGTCTTTGCCCCCTAGCTACAAGAGTTTTGTGCCGAACTACAATATGCAGTGTATGGAAAAAACCTTGTCTGAGTTGTTTGCCCTCAAGCACACTGAGGTGGAAATAGGGAAGCAGCACACCGTCTTGATGGTCAACAGGACTATTGACTTCAAGAAATATACCAAAAAGGGCAAGAGAAAGAGGGGCAAACCCAAGAAGGACGGCAAGCATGTTGCCTCCACCTCCATGGCACCCAAGGCCAAGTCCGGCACCACGTGCTACTACTGCAAGGGTGAGGGTCACTAGAAACACAACTACTCCAAGTACATAGATGATAAGAAGGTTGGCAGGATCATTGCCAAAGAGAAAGGTATATATGATATACACGTTATTGATGTTTTCCTTACTTGTGCCAGTAGGAACAACTAGGTATTTGGTACTGGTTATGTTGCTCATATATGTACTCTCTACAGGAGATTCGGAATAGCCAGCACTTGGTGAAGGACGAGGTGACGATGCATGTTGGCAATGGCCACAAGGGGGATGGGATGGCTGTTGGCACTCTCCTTCTGTGCCTCCCTTGAGGACTAGTTTTAATATTGAATAAGTGTTACTATGTGATGGCACTATAGCAAGTGTGTGATTTTGGTGGGAATCCAAGTGTAGAGCGATGCATGAAGAGAAATTTTCCCCACAAGGGTGACTTGCACTACTAGGAAACCAGCTATAGATAGACGGCTATTCGGTGGCGCATATCTAGGAACATGTACCATAGAGAAAATCTAGTGGCGCACACCAGGACATGCGCCATAGAAACCTTCACTATTTTGTCGTGCGTATATAAAACCATGCGCCATAGAAATAAGGTTGGACCTGCCACTCGATTGGGTGACCAACTTTCTATGGCGCATATGGACATATGCGCCACATAAATTATTATTTTTGTGGTGCATATGACTATATGATCCACAAAAAGTGAAGGGGGGCCACCACAGAATATGGTTAACCTACATTCTATAGCGCATATGGTGATATGCCCCACAGAAATGTTTGTTTTCTATGGCGCATATCACGATATGCGACATAGAAAGTTGACACGGGTCCCACCACAGAAAGTGCAGCCCCTTATTGTGTGGTGCATATAGTAATATGCGCCACAAAACTGTGAACTTTTGTGGCGCATATCTTCTATA
This sequence comes from Avena eriantha, assembly GCA_910589775.1. Lineage (NCBI taxonomy): Eukaryota > Viridiplantae > Streptophyta > Magnoliopsida > Poales > Poaceae > Avena > Avena eriantha. Next base: position 282,070,031 of record OU342742.1, on the reverse strand, counting down.
TGCGCCATAGAAAGGTGCGTTCGCATATATGTATAAAAAGGTGGCAGCTTGCACCCCTCATTTGACATCTCTTCTCCCCTTTCTCCACACCTAGCTCGTCTTCCTCCTCCCTCCCACCCCATTTTGCCCATACTTTTCTCAATTTGTTTGCACTTAAACCTATTTTAGTTCATAGGTTGGTAACGGGAAGCCTTTCTCTAACTTGTAGATCTAAAACACACTTACTTTTCTCTCCCACATCTCTATTTGTCCACCAATTTCCTCTCCACTAACTTGTAGATCTATTTGTCCACACTCTCTCGTCGTGCTCTTGTCTCGGTATTGAATCTACTAGGTGAGTACTAGGCCATGAATATGCATGTTTTGTAGGTGAAGCTTGTCGCGTGGGCGGTGTGCGCAATGGCGAGATGATGTTTATATATGAAGCTTGTGTGGTGCATGAATGTTTGCATGTGAAGAAGTTTTTTGTTGTTTGCTTGTTGTTGTTGCCCCGGTGTGGTGCATGGATGTTTGCTGAAATGTTGATTCATTTCCATTTCAGAATTTTTTTGCAGTACCCATATGTCCTACTTTTAGCAAAGGTCATGCCGAATTTTTCCGGTGACCATGCATGTGTGTGTGAATATGGTGTGGTTCTAACCTAGCTACTATCTCTTGTGACCACTCAGGAAACCATGGTCATCATGATGAGCGAAGGTCGAGTTGCTAAGTACAAGAGATACGCGAAGGAGGACATGATTCGGAACAACAAGACTATGATAAGATGTCCATGTCGAACATGCAAACTCCAGCGCTAGATCGACCCAGATTCTAGACAATTGGAGGGTCACATGTGCGACTTCGATGAGGCACTAGCAACAAATGGTGGTCACAAAGATGTCTGCGGGCAAGAAGATGAAGAGTCTCTCGGGCATGATCATCATGATGAAGGAGATGCCAGTGGACATGCTCATCGTGAAGAAAGAGATGCCAGCGGACATGATCATCATGAAGAAGAAGATGCCGGCGGCAATGATCATCATGAAGAAGGAGAAGATGCGAACACCCAGACGCTGCTAACTTCGGCCTTGCAGAACCCTAATGTTCGAGAACTACTCCTCAAGGAGACGAGCAATGCCAAAGCTCTAGTTGGAGAGAAATCCAAGCTGGTGCAAATGGAGATAGAGGGGATGACTCCATTGTATCCTGGGTGTCGCCCCGAGGATACACGATTGAGTGTAACGCTCAAGGCTCTGGAGATGAAGGAGGAACACAATTGGATCGATGTGAGCTTCAACGCGAACATGGAATTCTGGCATGATCGACTTCCTAATGGGAACACATTGCCAACAAGTATCGAGGAGGCAAATAAAATCGTGTGCCCTCTCGACCTACCACACATTAAATACCACACCTCACTACAAGAAAAGTTTCCTTCTGCAACGACTTGGCCCAACGGTCGTCGTAGAAGGAGCGTCTTCCGCGATGAAATTCTTGGCTCGACCGTGGATGATGGAAAACATTTTTTCGGTTTCGCAACCCTCTACTACGACGGATCTGCTAAAAACATGGAGGAAGCTTGGCTGGCGCGTGGTAGAAGAAAGATTTTTGTTTTCTCCCGCGATGTTGACTCACCAAATTCTTTTGAGGCGTGTGGGTCCCGGACGTCAGTGTCTCTAGCAGACCATACTTTTTGGTCGCGCCTCCCTGATTTGAACTCGATAACGTTGCTCGAGGCGTCTGCCGTTTAGTTAGGCTGCTAGGTCCCACATGTCAGCCTCTCATTAGAAGGATCGTGTGTATGATGGAATCTTTTTTTCCTTCGCTCGCGCTACCCTGTTCCGAAGTTGATAGTGCTGCTCGATGCATCTACCGTCTAATCAATCTCCTGGGACCCACATGTCATCCTCTCCTTACAAGAAACATGTGTATGATGGAATTTTTTCCTTCGCTGGTGCTACCCCATTCCTAGTTGCACTGCTCGACACATCTACCATTTAACCAACCTCTTGAGCCCCACATGGCATCCTCTCATTAGAAGAAACATGTGTATGATGGATTTTTTTCCTTTGCTCGCGCTACCCTGTTCCGAACTTGATAGCGTTGTTCGATGCATCTACCGTTTAATCACGATGCTGGGCGCCACATGTCATCCTTTCATTATAAGAAACGTGTGTATAATGGATTTTTTACCCTCTATAGCGCCTCCCTTATGTTAGCCTCACATTAGAAGAATCGTGGGTATGATGGAATTTTTTCTTCTCTAGCGCTACCCTATTTCGAACTAGATAGCGTTGCTCAACGATCTGCTGTTTTCTCATGTTGTTGGGTCCCCCATTTCAGCCTCTCATTAAATGAAACATGTACATGCTGAACTTTTTTCTTGCTCGTGCCTCCCTGTTTCGAACTGGCTACTTTGCTCGATGCAGCATCTGTATAAGGTCGTGCTGTTGGGTCCCACATATCAGCCTCTCTATAAATGAAACTTGTGTATGATGGACTTTTTTTAGGCATGCCTGCTGTATTGACCTTGGCAACTTGCTGGGTCCCAGATGTCAACCACCTCTGTGCAGGAAACGTGTCTATGTTGGGTCCTAGCTGACAGCCTCTATTTGAAAGAAACGTGTGTATGTTGGACTATTTTTCAGGTCCTAGATGTCAGCCTTAGAGTACAAAAAATGCTCATAAAGGCCGAATTAAAAAGATTCTAGGCTAACTCTGGGCGGATTCCCTATTCGTCATGGCTTATATTCCATGGGCTCACTCCTAAGTTGAATGGGCCATGGTTGGTGGCTACAGGACGACGAAAAGGCCGAATTGGAAGGTATTGGGCTATGCTTGGGGCTGATAGGCTAATTTCATGGGCTATGCTTGGGCCAGCTGGGTCCGACATGTTAACTTCTCTGTAAGTGCAACGTGTGTATGATGGAAATTTTTTCGGCCGCGTTCGCTGTTATCCTCGTGGCAGTCGTGTATGGTCTTAATGCTGGGGCCCTTATGTCAGCCTCTCTGGCATGTTCTGGCTTGTGTATCCCTAATGCAGCCTTGTATGTTCTGTCTGGTGGGTCCCTGATGCGAGCCTCTTTGTACAAGTATTTAAACTTTTGTTTCGAACCCACCCTCAAAACAAACTCCAAGGACACTCCATGCTGGTGGGTCCATGATGTTAGCCTCTCCGTAATGCGATATTGCTAGAAGAAAAAATGTAAATCCAAGATACGATTCGAACAAAAGACCTTCAAATCAAATAAACGTAAATTGAGTGTGTTGCCACTACAACAAAGATATTTATAGAATAAATATCATTAAACTTTTATTAGTACTACAATTTATGTATTAGTCTTCTTAAAAATATTTTGTGTGTCTATGTTTATCTCTTTTAAAATATAAAAGGGTAGTGCTCCTAACATCTCAATTTATAAAATGCCACATAATGGAGTATTTTATTAAAAACATGGGTCGGCAGAGTTTTTTATTTATTTTTAGAGGTGGGGGGTAATGCCCAAAAGGCCGAATTAAAAATAGTTTGGCGATTCTACATAGGCTGCTCTAGGCGGGTTATACTCCGTAGGCTATGCTCCATGGGCTTCATTCTCAAATTTTAGTGGGATGTGCTCAGCAGCCCCCTGACCCCTAAAAGGCCGAATTAATATGTTCTCGGCTATGCTCCATGGGATCCTTTCTCAAATTTCACTAGGCTGTGGTTAGTAGTCCCCTGATCCCAAAATAACCGAATAAAAATATTTTTGGGCTAAAGAGGGGCTGAATGAGTTACCGAGTACTAGATGTCTTCTCCTGGTTAATAAAAATTGCACTGTGATGTGCTCGGCCGGATTCAAAACAAAGACCTCAGAGAGGGAGGGGAAAAGCGATAATTCTTTTTGGCAGCTATTCATGTCAAAATTTAGCAGTACAGAATAAGGTCAAAAAATTATCAACAGACTCGAAGTTCATATTCAGGAGCACTTGACCAATTCAGCAGCATTTCAAAAGTGACCAATTCAGCGATGCAGATAATGAAATACAAATAGCAGTACAGAGATAAACAATTTTTGTTTCAGCTCTAAACACCTTGTCGTGCGATCAGTTTGTCCTTTTCACCAAACACACTCGACCATTGGAGCAAGCAAAACTGACGATCAAGTCTGCTTTGAGTACCTTCTTCTCACATCAATGCCTGTGTGACCCCCGTATGCAACCCAAAATGACCAAGTCTTATCTAGATTGTGACACGACCATGTTTCAAAAGAAAAACAAGACTATCTAGTGCCCTTGATTTAAACAAGTACCAGTACATCAATGTTAGTTCCACAAAATGCTTTAGTAAGAGTAATGATAGAACATTTGAGAGATTGAGTAGCTTTCCTGCTTGAAATTCAATAGCAGTATAGAGATAATAAGTTCTTGTTCCATCTCAAAAACCCTTGGTGCACGATCAGTTTGCCCTGTTCTCTGAATAGGCTCGATCAGAGGAGCAAGAAAAACTGATAATCATGTCTGCTTCTGTGTGAATACGACCTCATTTCATCAATGCCCGTGTGACCCCCCATATGCAACCCAAAATGCCCAAGACTCATCTAGATAATTGTTACAATGCTAGGTTTCAAGAGAAAAGCAAGCCAATCTTCTGCACTTGATCTAAACAAGTAACAGTACATCACTATTAGTTCAACAAAATACTTTGGTAATAGCAACGACAGAACAAAGGCAAAAAAAGACCATCTCTTTCCCTTGACCTAAACAAGTACTACTAGTATATAGTAGTACAAAATACTATGTAGTACAAGAACTAGTACTATACTAGTACTACTATACATCCAAAATCCACCCTCAACACACAGAGATCCCTAAGAGGGTTAAATAAATATTGTGTCAATTGGGGGTTCTCCTCCGCGATTGATGCATATTGAGTAATGCAGGCCAGTAATATGAGATGGTTCACTATAGAACATAAAGGAATGTTTTTTCCTTCAGATGATAACCAGCACCTCCCAGCTCCCAGGCGTGGAGGAACTGTAGATTGTACGGGCCCAAAACCCTAGCTCTATTGTCGGGTAATAGGCAGTGATTAACGCATTGTACAAGGGCGACGAGCATGCATCCAGCCTGACGCACACGGCAGATCCACTAATGTTGCCCGATTCGCGCATGTCGAATAGCAGAGCAAACACCGTACCATCGTCCCCTGATCCGTTCTTCTATACTCTCAGTGAGCGCGGTGCCAACAGCGGCTGAGAGATGTACTTGGAGTTTCTAAAGGAAGTAAGATTCAGCAGACTAAATTGTAGCATGCTAAATTTTATAAGACAAATATGATAAAGTAAATATGAGTAACCTGACTACAATAAAACATATGTAGTACTCCCTCCGTTTCAAATATAAGATGTTTTAGCTTTTGTGAAACGAGTGTATCTAGACCCCTTTTAGTATATGGGTTCACTCTGAACTACACACTAAAAAGAGTCTAGATAAACACGTTTCACACAAGCTTTCCTGCTTGAAATTCAATAGCAGTATAGAGAGAACCAGTTCTGGTTCCAGCTCAAAAAACAGACTCGATTATTGGAGCAAGCAAAACTGACAATCAAGTGACAATGCCTGTGTGACCCCCCATATGCAACCCAAAATGCCCAAGACTTATCTAGATAATTGTGACAATGCTAACTTTCAAAACAAAAGAAAGACAAACTGCTACACTTGATCTAAACAAGTAACGGTACATCAATATTAGTTAAACAAAATATTTCAGTAATAGCGACGATAGAATAAAGGCAAAGCATGACCATCTCATGTCCTTGGCCTAAACAAGTACTGCCAGTACCGGTATATAGTAGTACAAAATAGTCCGAAGTACAAGAACTAGTGCTATACTAGTACTACTCTGCATCCAAAATCCAATCTCCAGTACACGTATGTCCGTGGTATGTAGTGAAAGTGGGATAAACAAAATCTGAGGTAGTAGAATGGTCAATTTTGAATTCTCCCACGCGATGGATGCATATTGAGTAATACAGGCCCCGGGTGTAAGAAGTTTGAAGGTACACCACCATGGAATGCTTTTCCTTCTGCATGATGCCAGGCACCACCCTGCTCCCAGCAGTGAAGGAATAGCGCACTGCACCCTCGCAAAACCCAGCCTCTAGTGACGGGTGATAGACGGTGAACTGCACATTGTACAAGGGCAACGAGCACCCTTCCAGCCTGACGCACACGACGGATATGGTGATGTCGCCCCACTCGATCATGTCAAATAGCACATCGAACACCGTACCATCGTTCCCAGATCCGATGTTCTCTAGTCTTGATGAGCGCGGTGCCGATAGAGGTTGAGAGATGAACCTAGGATTTCTAAAGGAAGTAAGAATCGCTGGACTAAATTGCAGAATGCTAAATATACATATAAGAAGTTCTTAGGCGCCTGAGATCTAGGCAGTCCCAAGAAAAAAAATACAGAGCCATGTTTCAAAGGAAATGCTAGATCATCTCTAGCATTTGATCTAAACAAACTTGAACGGCAGATCATCATCAGAATCATGATGGTCATATTTTCCATCTCCCACATTGTGGATGCAAAATGAGTAATCCAGTGTGAACCTATCATGTTTCAAAATTAGGAAATTAAGGTAATCTTCAGTAATCCTGACGGAGGCCGGCGACGCGCTGCTCTTCGGCTCGAAAAACAAGCTATCTTCGACGAACTCCTCCAGGTCCTCTCCAATCATTGAAGGTTTATAAAAGTGCAACTCCACCATGTACCGCGGAAACAAGCACGCTGCCGACCTGACGCACTGGATGGATATGGAGAAGCCATAGTCGAGCATGTCAAATCGCACGGCGAACAATGTACCATTCTCCCCGGATAACACGGTCTCTACTCTCCATGAGCCACGTGCCATCAAAGGCTGAGAGATGTACCTGTGTTCCTCACTGTAGTGGAAACTCTGCACTTCAATTGAGTGGGATTTTTCGAGGTGAGCGAGGAGCGGTGTGGGCGGGGCGGCGAACTCGCAGCCAGGCTTAGTGCAGTTGCACGGGCCGTGCGTGCAGGCCATCCTGTGGTTGAGGAAGTCGTGGAAGGTGCCCAATGTTCCACAGCCAATATTGGGGCGTCTGCTACCTTTTCCGCCGACGACTTGGCGGCGCAACTCCTTGGAGCATGTGGCCAGCCTGTAGCATCCCATCTCTCTAACATCTGTAATGCTACATGGTCTAATAATAAAATACTACTTCCTACATATATTTGTTGCATTATAATTATATCATGCTCATGTCATCATGCCACCTTGCATTTGAGCATCATATAAAACCCTTTCTCTTTTGGTTCTTATCTCATATGCATTATTAATTGTATTTGCCTCTTGATATATTGTATTTGGTTCTTGATAAATGCTTGATGCCCAAGTTGAGTTGGGGGCATATATTTTAATTAACTCCACCACCTTTTCTTGTCACCACCCCATAATTCCACTATCCAACTATATGTGAGCTTGGCATTTTATTTGGGTTTACCTCTAGCTCATGTGGGTTGGGATGGATCCACTTCTAATTCCAAATGCTCCCTTATATGCATCATGCTGTTTTCACAATGTTGATATGTGGAGAACCACATGGCCACCTTGGCATGTTATGTGGATATTTTTCCTTGTCTAGCTTCCATATGGTTTGGTTTGGAGTATTTGATCATGTATGAATATAATTGTGGCTATATACTTACCTAGTGGAACATACACACTAGCATGGCCTATTATATTCATTATGCTTAAATCCACCCTTACCATATTTTATCAAGCTTGTAGCTTATGTGGTGGTCTTTATTCAAGTATGGATGTGCATAGGGTAATAAATGCCCATAGGTATATGTAGTTGTTTTCACAACTAATAAATGTGGCAATTATTCTTCATGCATGGCCCATGCAAGTCCCTCACTTGTTCTTCTATTTTGATTTCTTTGGGAATATTTGGGTGGAGTTTGTTGGAACTCAATGGAAACAAATACACCAAATAAATGCTTATTCTTTCTCTTGTCCTCCACCTTGCAACTCTTTGAGTGGTTTTCTCTTGTCAAGCATACATGAGATGTATATCTTGTTTTCACAAAATACTATCATATGCATGAGAGCATGCCACATGCAAGATCATTTTTTTCCTTCCACCTCTTTCTATCTTTCGGACCTTTTGGTTTTAACCTTTGTATTAATTCAAATGCCTTTTGGTGTTTCTTAGCTACTCTTAAACCTAGCTCATCCATCATGTGGTTTTCCCTCTCTCTTCTTCTAGCTAACCGAGCCCTCTCTCTCTCTCTCTACACCTAACTCAACTCTAACCCTAGCTTTTACTCCTTCCTAGCTTCGGCTAATACCTAACCCCCCCTCTCTTTTCTCACCACCACTACTACCAGGCCGAGCCTCCTTGTACCACCACCTGGTTCGGTCCAACCCCATCCCCTTCTACCTAGCCGAACCACCCCCTCTAACCTAAACCCTAGGCCGAGCCCTTGATCGACATCCCCTGGCCGAGTCCCTCCCCTCTCTGTTCTACTCTCTCGCTGCCAAGGAGACCCCGAGCCACACCTGCCCGTTCCTCTGGCCCCAGCTACAGCCACCCCAGCCCCTCCCGAGCCGGTCTACCACATGAGCAGAAGGAGGAGGAGAAAAGGTGATCGGCACCTTTACACCCAAGCCACCCCATGTGCACCACACCCTCGGCCTTATCTCCCCCTCTCCCTTGCCTGGCATCTCCCAGATCCACCCAGGGCCCTGCCCTTCCACCCCTCCTTCCCCACCTACCGCTACCCCTCTCTTCCATCTCTGTCGGCCACCGTCGGCTTCAGTTCTCCACCACCGTAGCTAGGAGGCGGGCGGGCGTTGAGGCATTGGGGAAGACCGAGGAGACCCTCTGGACTAGCCCCGTACACAGTAGCGAGGAGGAGGCGGCCGGTCCAGGCTGCACGTCATCGACACCGACAGGAAACCCTAGCCTCGGGCCGAATGCAACGTCGCCGATCCGCTGCGCCCCGACCCGATCCAACGCCACCGGCACCACCACGGTGAGTCGCTGAGCCCCCCAGACAAGTTCCTCCTTGCCGTCTCTTCCTGGTAGCACCGATACGTCTGTCGAGCGCTCTCAGTGCACCGTCGTTCGCATATTCTTCTCCGCCGTCGCACCGCAATAGGGTTTCCTAGCCGCGCAACGCTTACCCAGCAACAACCCCCTGCTAGCCTAGTGGTCGCCGCCGCCGCGCGCACGCGCTAGGTCGCGGGTTCGACCCCGGCCGCACCTCTGTTTCCCGTCTGCGCGCGCGCCGTCAGTTTCGTCAGAAACGGAGGAAGAAAAACAGTAGCGCGTCCCTTTTTCCGTTTACCCCCCTGCGCTTTTTGCGGCTCAACCCGCACTCCACTGGGGCCCACTTGTCAGCCGCTGTTGCGCGTTTTCTATAAAAGTACCCAGGCTTTTGGGCTCCTCAACCTGCGCTCCCCGTCCGCGCCATGTGGCTGCTCCCGGTTCACGCGCCAGCGTGTGGTCCTGTGGACGCCGTGGCCCCGCCCGTCAGTCTCTGTGGCTGGTTGGACGGGCGGTAAGAAAAGCCCTGTCGCGCATGATTCTGCCAGCTCAGCGCATGGCCCACTGTCAGCCACTGCGGTAGCTGCCTCTGTGTGCAAAAAGTCTGAGATCTTTTCTGTCTAATAAAAATGTTTTCCAGAAATATTTATTATAATTTTAATTCCAAAAATTAATAAATCCAAATAATACAAATGATATATGTTTTTGAATCAGAAAAATGTGAGGATTTCAAATCTGCCTTTTAAAATAATGTTTGACTATTTTTTAAATTTTTGAAATTGTTTAATTGCAATAAAAATGTCTTTTCTTAATTAATTAATAACTTTAATTCTATAACTCCAAATTTGACAAATAATATGTCTAAATCGATCAGCGCGATGAGCCCGTTCTAACTATGCATTCCATGTTCTGAATTAAAGCATGCATCATGCATTATTAAAAGTCAGAACTGTTTGTGGCAATAAAACTTGACCAAATATTTAATAAAATGATTTATTCTTGTCCCCGCACCTCACCATGCCATGCTACTTTATTGCCATGTAAATTGTGCATCATTCATCATGGCATGCTTGTTTGCTTGTCGCATTTTATTTATATGCTTGTGCACTTTATTTATGTTGGCCCTTGTTTGTTTGGTTCTTCTTTCGAATAGACGCAAAGCAGGGGAAATATCAGGAATCCCAGGAGTACTACCCAGATCCGTCTCTTGCTTCAACTAAGCTGCCAGGCAAGCACTACCACATGCTTGCATACATATAGTACCTATTTCCTCTATCTTATTCTTGCATCATTGAGTCGCGATTGCATTAAGTTGAATCCCAAGTACTGCATAGCCTTTATGTTTAAACCCCACCAAGCTTGTTCCTCCATCCTATGAGGCATTACTACAGGAGTTTTTTGAGCCATGCGAGTAGTAGAACAGCATGTGTAGGGTATGTGAGAGTCTAATGGATTACGAGGTACGTAAGTAACTTAACCTGAGTAGTATGGGATAACTAATGAAAGAGGCATCGGTGGGCAATATCTGTTATTTGGGTTTTCATGCGCACTTGTGTCCCGTAGGACCCCGAGTACTTGATTCATGTTTCTTGACTATTCGCACTATCCACATCCGAGAGGCGTTATGGACCCCCCTGAGGTAGAGCTTGATTCATTTCTATTTCTTGGGGCCACAAACTAGTTTGGGGTTTTATTTACTATCCTGTACTTATGCCATGTTACTATTTTATTACGATTATGCGTGGAGCACCTGTACTGTTTTGGATTGCGGAGTGTTTTCGCGGTATCGACCAGCCCAGTCACACTTTTGGGTTCCCAGTCATTTACAGCCATTGGCGCAAACCTTGGGTCCGTCTCGGAGTCGGTCAACTTCGTTACGGGTAGCTTAATGGGGTGGCCCCGTGAAATATTTTATGAATCCTGTGATCGCTTTGTCCTGAATGCCTCGTTGGGTTTTGAGTTGTTTTTTCTGAGGTTGATCGAGTGTGTATTGCTATTTGTGCACCCCTGCAGGGTAAATCTTTCTGAAAGCCGTGTCCGCGGTTATGGAAGACTTGGAGCACAGTTTCTCGATCATAGACAAGTATAACTAAAGTACCTCTTTTAATTTGACTAAATACCTGACTAGTAAATAGTGCAATACTCATGGAATTGTTAATAAAACTGCCAACGGATGGGTTGTTCGTCCGCTTTCTCGTTGGTAAGCGAGAAGGAGGATGGATCTGTTACTTTATACTGTTATAATTATTGTTTTTAATTAACGGACATCCATGTATCATTGGTTAGACGGATGGTTAGCGAGTATCTATAGACTTGTTAGTTATTATCTTCTGCTGCAATGGCGTCACCCCAGGTATATGTCCCCTTTAGAGGCATAAAGACTTGCTGAGTACCCCTAGGGTCTCACACGATAAATTGTTTGATTCAGATGAACAGGTGTATTCGCAAGATGGATACTGGGTGGAGGAGACAGACGATGTTGGCAACGATCACTCGGTGTAGAGATTCCGGGGATGGGGATCCGTGAGATCTGTGGGCGGGATGTGTTTATTTATGTGGTATCTTATGCCGATTTGCTTCTTATCCGTACTCGGATCTTGTTTTCCGCTTCCGCCTGATACTCTGATGATTGATGTATGAGGAACTATCCTACACTACTATCTCTATTTAGGATATTTGGATCTTGCCGTATGGCGTTGCAATATTTCTATTTCTTTTAGATGGAATGGCTCTGATGACTGTTGTAAGGTAGCTTGCATACATACTCACTTGTGTATGTATTTGATCTGTTCGCCTGTTGCCTACGCCGCTCGCTCTTGTCCCGATGTTCTTGAAAGTGGTTAGGACGGCCGACGGGTCTACACGTGGGTGGCCCCTGGGCCCCCGCTGTACTATTTTAACCACTTTCAGTTCATCCAGGCTTGAACTTAGAGCGTAGGGTCTGAGGTTGTTACACAGCCGGACGACGCTAATAGTGTTCGTACGCATAGCGATTTCTCCGAAGGCATCGTTGCTAACCTTGCTCCAGCCACTGTACCGAATGTTGTGCATCGAATCCTCCATTGCGTCCGGATGGACTGGGGGCAAGGGCGGATTCAAATATGATTGTTGGGGTTTCTTGGAGGAGAGTGATGGAGGTCTGCAAGAACCGATGCAGCGGGCGAGAAATGGTTAGGAAAATTTAGGAAGTGCGGCGCTCAAGAGGATCCAACATGTGGCTAGCCAGCATTAGCGAATGGGGATCGCCAGAGATGGGGAAGATGGGGGCTCTTTGAACGAGGGGTGTTAATTTTGCGTGTTCCCTCGTCGGTCTTCTGCAGTGGATCGAGGACGCCTGCTGGAGTTATAGCTAGAGTGCTAGGCTAGAAAGTTGTCACGTCCTGGCTAAGTATTGTACCATCTCATCACATAGACTATGTTTCAAGAAAGGATGTGAACCCACATTTCCCCTCCGTGCTAGATAGCATGCATCGTAGAATCGCTTTTCTAGCACGCGAAGGATTTGAACCCACATGCCCAACTCCGATAATTAGGACTACTAGAAAACTATAATAATAGGTGAAGCTCAAAAAAATAATTATAATTTTGAGCCACGTCCTTAGAATATATGTTGTATATTTGGTTCTTATACTTTGTATCATGTAGTAGTGATCAACCTATTAGCTACCTAATAGTACTCGCCATGCTCTAGAGAAATGACGAAGAACATTCTAGAATTATTGAGAAGTGTGTTTTGAGGTTTGTGCATATCTTTCAATGTGCTAAAGACTATCAATAGTATCTTCTAGATGCTAGAATGGATAGAATTAAGATCCAATAGTACTTTATAGACGTAGCTCAAAATTATAATTAATTTTGGGCTTCACCTATTATAATTTTATATAAACTAGTAAAAGGCACATGCCACACACGTATATATTGTATGAAATGTAATTAACAAACATTAAGTTGTTATAAACCAATAGTCTTGTTTGAGAAAAATGCCTACATTAAGTCTATTAATAATAACTATCTACACATATTGAGAATACAACCTACTATGCTATGAAATTTGGGAGGGTGACATGATGGTTCTAGAACATGGTGGAGTTTGCTCTCGGTAGTACTCAACACGAATCCACTTACTCTGAACCATTGGATCTAATAGCCCAACGGTCAGGACTCGTACTATGGATCCAATTCAAAACTACTCATTTATAGTAGTAGAGAAAAATGATATGGCATATAATTCTACTATCTGATTCTCACGTGCAAGGCATGTGCAACTTACTAATAAGATATATAATACAGATATCTTTGAACATCAATCATTGGATATGGATTGACAGATTCCAACATTGCTAATTGTTGGATCTCTTGCAGATTCAAGAAAGAATCTATCGCGCTTACTTGTAGTTCAAATTTGACCCACTTTCTTTAAATCGACATAAAGTTATTTGAGTGCATGGACGTAGTTAGCTAATATATAGGGAAGCTTGAAACGTCCTAAGACTAGGGAATTGTAATAAAACATGTCCGTGTTTTCTGAAAATCGGGTGGTGGCACTTTATTTTTTTGACTAGGGTATGTCCCAAAGGAGTGAGATGCTTCAATAATTAACACAGCTAATGCATGTGTACATGTTACCCCAAGGACCTTAAAAAAGTGAAAATTACATCCAAGTCCATACATTTAACACAAAGGACCCTATAATCAAGCAATTAAAATTAGTAGTCGGGTCCTGCTCCTCCATCACGGAGCTGAGCCATGCTCTTCGTAATAGTACCAGTAAGCTGCATGTGCCTTGCACATGACACTCACATAGTATACAGAAGCATGGCATGTCATTAGTATATAACATTGTAATAGGTAAAGCTTGAAATATCTATTAATTTGAGCAACGTTTCTAATGTATGAGTATATATTTGGTTCTTGCACTTTATATCATGTAGAAATAAACGTTTATTAGTTACCTAATAATTGAAAATTTTAGAACCATGGTTTAGACAAACAATCGAGAAGATTCTAGAATGATGGATAAATGTGTTTTGATGTTTCTCTACAAATATATCTTATCTTATCTTATCCTATCTTATCTTATCTTACCACTATATAGTGTACGAATAACTTTGAATATTGACCATTGGATCAACACTCGCGAATCACAACATTTCCACCCGTTGGATCTTCTTTTCCATTCTAGCATCTAGAAGATTTTATTGATATTCTTCATCACAATGAATGGTATGCACACAACTCAAAACACACTTCTCCATCATTCTAGAATCTTCTCCCTCGTTTCTCTAGAGCATGTTGCCAGAATTTTCATGTTTTAGATAGCTAATAATCGTTGACTTCTAAATTATATACAAAGGACAAGAACCAAATATACACCCATACTTTATAGATATTGATCAAATTTATATTTTTGTATTATTTACCTATTAAAATTGTATATAGTGATGATATGTCAGACATCTATTATCTGAGTCTCACGTGTTGATCAAAAGGGACGTGCCACACACATATATACTATATGAAATGTGATTTAACAAACATTAAGTTGTTATTAACCAATATTTTTGTTAGGGAAAAATGCATACATTAAGTCTATTAGTAATAACTATCTACCCATATTGAGAATACATCCTACTGTGCTATGAAATTTTGGGGTGCTGAAATGATGGTTCTAGAACATGTTGGAGTTTTCTCTAGGTACTATTCAACACGAATCCAGCTGCTCTCAACCATTGGATCTAACAGCCCAACAATCAAGATTGGTGCTATGGATCCAATTCAAAACTGCTCCATTGTAGTAGTAGTAGAGAGAATACAACCTACTATGCTATGATACTTTGGGGGTGGTGACATGATGGTTCTAGAACATGGTGGAGTTTGCTCTAGGTACTATTAAACACGAAAAGACGTGCTCTGAACCATTGAATTTAATAGCCCAACGGTCAGGATTGGTGCTTAGGATCCAACTACTCCATTATCTTATCTTACCTCTTACCACTATATAGTGTATGAATAACTTTGAATGTTGACCGTTGGATCAAGATTCCCGAATCTCAGCTATTCTAGCCATTGGATCTTATTTTCCATTCTAGCATCTAGAAGATTTTATTTGTAGTCTTTAGCATAATGAATGCTATGCACAAACCTCAAAACACACTTCTCCATCATACTAGAATCTTCTCGTTTTTTCTCTATACCATGTTATCAAAAATTTCATGTGTTAGTTAGCTAATAATGTTTGACTTCTCCATCACATACAAAGGACAAGGATACACCCATACTTTATAGTGGTTGATAAAATTTATAATTATTGTGCTTTACCAATTATAATTTTATATAGTGATGATATGTCATACGTCTACTATCTGGGTCTCACGTGTAAGGCATGTGCAACTTTCTAGTAATAGTACAGATAGAGATATGATGTCGATATGGTCATTCTTTGAATAACCTTCATTCCCGATGCTTGGAAAGGAAGAGAAATATTCGAAAGTTTGAATACTACTAATTTTTGCCGCCAATGCCCGGTTCCTTCCTATGTGCACCAACGCACACGTCGGAGACACAGCTGAGCCGCCATACCAAGACACACATGCGCAGCGCTATGGCCGAGGGAGTGCTGAGATGGATGGTGAGGCGGCGACTAAGAGTGAAAAAAATAAATTTGTTTTGTTTTGAGTGCACATAAGTCCTGAAATTTACTAGAGTGTGTACGATGTAAAGTCTATAGTACCTCATGTCAGGAACCCATCATAATTCTGCTCTGACATCGCACTGCCTTCAAGTGCCCTGTCACGCTACCCTCCCGCCTTGCCTCGCTTTTATTCTTCGAGCTCTTCTTACTCTTCGGTTTTTCCCTCATCTCACTAGTACCTCCGTCCCAAAGCTTAGGACCCCGTTTGGAATGCAGGAATGCAAAACATAGGAATAGAAAAAACGCAGAAATTAAGATAGTATCATGTATGCTCAATTCTTAGAGGAATCAATACCACAGGAAAAAATTTAGGATGTCGTTTGAATGTCACACAGGAAAACAACATGAATTATAGACACAAGGAGATGAAACATGAGGTTAGACCTCCTGTTATTTTTCCTAGAAAATTCCTATGAAATATCCTATACCATAGGAATTTCAAAGGAATCTTAGATTCCTATTACTTTGTCCCAAATGAACCCATATGAATTTTTCCTATAGGAATCCTATCCTCTAAAAATCCTATGATTTTCCTTTGTTCGAAATAGGTCCTAAGGCTTTTTTTGATAAGTCAAGCTACGAAAAGTTTGACCAAATTTCTAAAAAATATCAAGAACTATTGTATGATATTAGTAGATACCATGTGAATATATGTTTCATGATGTATCAAAGGGTATGTATTTCATATTGTAAATATTAATATATTTTTCTACAAACTTGGTCAAACTTTCCATAGTTTGACTTTTCAAAAAAATAGGCCTTGAGCCTTGGATGAAGGTACTACTAGTGTTTAGTAATCTGTCCCGGAACTTAAGTCTTAATATATAGACGTCGTGGGTCCGTTCAGATGGCGTTAGGAAAATTCAAGAGGAATCTACCACGCTTACTTGTACTTCAAGTTTGACCTAATTTCTTTAAATCGACATAAAGTTATTTAAGTGGGCACGGTTCGATAGGGAATCTTGAAATGTGCTAAGACTAGGGGATTGTAATAAAACATGGTCCCCACGTTTTCTAAAAACTGGGTGGTGGTTAGGCCTGGAATTATAACTCGAAACTCGCGATCTAAATGAGTAACTCATGACTCAGCTCGACTCGGCTTGAACTCGGTGTCTAACGAGTCAAGCCGAGTTTTAGATTTGAACTCGTTTTTTCACCCAAGCTATATGAGCTACTTGTTTAGCTCATTAAACTCGTTCAAATATAGAGTTTGAAATTTTCCACTGACGAGTGCCATACTATGAATGTTTCTTGTACATGTAATGGTGTAGAACTACTATATTTTCCAATCGATCTTGCCTTTGTGTTTGTTATGAAAGTACTATCCTTATTCTAGTTCTTAATTAGTAGGATAATTACTAGTTTTTCTTATATGTGCTCTTGTTCGTAACTCATAACATGCTAAATGACCTACTTGTGAGTTTACCGAGTCCAGCCGAGTTTCAAATATGAACTCATTTTGTAAATGAGTCGAGCCAAGCTAGGTCATTAGTTGAACGAGCTTTAGCGAGTCAAGCTGAGCTGATTCGGCTCGGCTCGAATTCCAGCCCTAGTGGTGGTACTTTTTTTACTAAGGTATGTCCCGAGGGAGCGAGATTCTTCAATTAATTAACACGGTAAGTGGATGTGTACATGTTACACAAAGGAGCTCCAAAAAAAAATACATCCAAGTCCATACATTTAGCACAAAGGTCACAAAAATCAAATGCTTGAAAATTTTGGTAACTTGGTCTATAGAAACGGGGGGAGATTCAATGATGGAGAAGTGTGTTTTGAGGTTTGTGCATAGTATTTCATTGTGATGAAGATTATTAATAGAATCTTCTTGGTGCTAGAATGGAAAAGAAGATCCAACAGCTAGAAATGTTGGGATTCATGAGTCTTGATCCAACAATTAATATTCAATGTTTTTTGTACACCATATAGTGTTAACATAGTGGTAATGGTAAGACTAGTACTTGCTTAACAAAAGAAAACAACGCATTTCTCACTTTCAGCAGATCTTGTTGAAGAACATGCATGAATCTCCCAGATGCAGGTACTGTATCATAAACTATATATGATGTCAATATGGTCATTACCTTGGCTATTCAGGTCGAAACAAGGAATGTTCATACGCCTTAGGCCAATACACATTGTGAAGCAGCGAGAGCATTTTTTGTATTCAAAGGTGTCAAAACACATGTTTCTCATTTTTTCTTAGAACTATATAGTGTACGAATAACTTTGAATATTGACCGTTGGATCAAGACGCGAATCCCAACAATGTTAGACATTCGATCTTGATTATTTCCATTTTAGCATCGAGAAGATACTATTGATAGTCTTTCTTTTCTTATCTTACCACTACTAGTAAAAGGCACGTGCCACACACGTATATACTGTATGAAATGTGATTTAATAAACATTAAGTTTTTATTAACTAATAGTCTTGTTAGAGAAAAAATGGATACATTAAGTCTATTAATAATATATCTACACATATTGAGAATACAACCTACTATGCTATGAAATTTTGGGGGTGGTGACATGATGGTTTTAGAACATGGTGGAGTTTGCTATACATACTATTCAACATGAATTGAGCTGCTCTGAACCATTGGATCTAACAGCCCAACGGTTAGGATTGGTGTTATGGATCCAAGTCAAATTAAAACTGCTCCATTATAGTAGTAGAGATATGATGTCAATATGGTCATGACCTTGGTTTCTCGAGTCAAAGCCAGGAATGTACATACACTATAGGCCAATACACATTGTGAAGAAGCCATAGCATTTGTTTGTATTCAAAGGTGTCAAAACACATGTTTCTCATTTTTTTTCTTAGCACTATATAGTGTACGAATAACTTTGAATATTGACCGTTGGATCAAGATGCGAATCCCAACATTATCAGATGTTGGACCTTCATTTCCATTTTAGCATCAAGAAGATACTATTGATAGTATTTTGTTTCTTATCTTACCACTATTTTTTATATATAGTGTGCGGACAACTTTGAATATTGAACGCTGATTCATGACCTGCGAATCCCAACATTGCTGATAGTTATTGGATCCTCTAATCCATTCCATCGTCTAGAAGATACTATTGATATTCTTTGTTATCTTATCTTACCACTATATAATGTACGAATATCTTTGAGTATTAACCTATGGATCAAGACTCGCGAATCACAACAATGCTAGCCATTGGATCTTCTTTTTTCCATTCCACCGGGTGGTGGTACTTTTCTCTACTAAAATAAGGGAGCAATTTTGAATTGGATCCATAGCACCAATCCTGACCGTTGGGCTATTAGATCCAATGGTTACGAGCATCTGGATTCGTGTTCAATAGTACCTTGAGCAAACTCCCACATGTTCTAGAACCATCATTTCACCACCCCAAAAATTTCATAGCACACTAGGATGTATTCTCAATATGGGTAGATAGTTATTACTAATAGACTTAATGTATGCATTTTTCTCTAACAAGAATATTGGCTAAAACAACTTAACGTTTGTTAAATCACATTTCATACCACTTTATCATTATCAATTTGTTTTCACCCATCAACTCAGTCATCCACGTAGGGCCCATAGCTTGGGGAGGTTGCGGTTGCCTTGGACGCACCACAAAATTATGACTGGGCCATCGAGTGTAGGAAGTAGATTCAACATTCCGTCCAATCGCTTACCCTAGTCATCGCCATCAATATTTGCCACACGCATCGGCTTCATCAGTGACATTGATTGTCCCCTCGCTTCGGTAATCTACCACATTAATCGTGGATCACCTCCTTCCTATTTAATCTCTCCCCTTCCCTGCACCAAACCATCTCTAATCCCCCGCTTCCAGCAACCATCTTCATCCTCATCTGTCATCCATGGCCACCTTCCGGCTACCGCCCGCCATACCGGAGCGCAAAGACCCCGACATCGCCGCACAGGAGGACAATGCCCTGTGCATTTGGGATTTCTCCCCGCGGAGAACAAAGTGGCAGTTGGCATGCGCCTTCCTCTATGCTGGGTACGGTGACCGCAAGTACCAGATGTATGGCATCTACGACAATACGAACGGGATGTTGAAGGTCAAGTTCGTCAACTTCAGGGACGCCCATATCCTCTACGGCCAAGACTTCCACTGCGGCTGCCAGATGGTGGTGTTCACCGGCTCCAACATTTTCAGCAACTACTGCAACCGGTTTCCAAACAATGGAAACTTCATCCACAGTGTTCTCCTGGAGCTGCCGATGGCTCCAGAGGTGCCGCCTCGTTTTCCGGCAGTGCCGTCGATGGCTCAGGAGGTGCCGCCTCCTTATCCGGAGGTGCCGATGAGTCAGCAGCCGGCTCTGTTGCTGGAGCTGTCATTGGTGTCGATGTCATGAGTTGTCGCTGGCGACACGAACTAGGTGCAAGGAGGCACCGGACCTGCACTAGTTCAGCAGCGAGTCCTATATGAAGTTAATGGTTGTATGAAGTTTCTTCTGGTACTACTCGTCAAAAAAAGTTTCTTTTGGTACTACTCATTGTACCATGTAGTACTAGTAGTGGTAATGTGAATGATGATCTATTGAATATCCTTCCCCCCGGGATGTTTGTGAAGGAAGTGAAAAATTCGATACCGGGAAAGTTTGAATTGCTACTCTATTGTAAGGACCAACATGGTTCCCACCAACACAGCTGACAAACACGCCAGACAAAGACACGGAGCCACCAATGGCAGGTTGTCGGTTGACACACGTGTGTAGCGCCACGTTGTGGATGAGGGAGAGATCAGTCGGTCGGGGTGTGGGGGTGGTGATGGGGGGGTGAAGCAGAGAGAAAACACATTTTGTTTTGCGTGCATATATATTGTTGTCCTGAAATTTACTCTACTCATTGTACCATGTACCTCGTGTCAGGAACCCATCCTAGCTTTGCTCTGACATTGCACCGCCTTCAAACCCTCCTGTTCGCAGCTCTCTCGCTGCCTCCTATGTGCTCATAGTCTCTTCTCGCTCATTATTTTTTAACAGAAAAAAGGAAATAAATTATTCTTACTTGCTTGTCAGAAATAAATTCCTGTCACATGGAAAAATGAAATTTATTATTTTTTGTTTTTAATATCTTTGATTGTTCTCAAAAGATGGCCAAATTTGTCGGCATGTAAATTCTTGGATATGGGATCATGAGCATAAAGTCTGATGTAGAGATATGGCCTTTACCTTGTGGTCGTTCGCCTTGAAATCCAAGATTTTTTCATACTTGTTCACAACTATGCTTAAATTCGTAGAAATTTCACCACTAACTTTTAGGTTAGCATTTTACACGGTATGTGGGAGTACATTCTACATCAAGGACCTAAAAAAAGTGAAACTTACATCAAGGTCCACACATTTAGCACAAAGGACCCTAAAATTGAGCAGAGAAAACAGTCTGGTTTGCCTCCTTCTCGAGAAAGTAGCTGATCGAGCCACACTCTTCATACTACTTCATCTTCGATTGTTTTCAAAATATGGCCAAATTTGTCGGATGCAAATTCTTTGATATGGGATCATCAACATAAAGTCCGATATAGAGATATGGCCTTGACCTTGTGGTCGTTCGCCTTGAAATCCAAGATTTTTCATACTCGTTGGCAACTATGATTAATTCTGTTGAAATTAACCACTTACTTTTAGGTTAGAATTTTACTCGGTCGGTGGGAGTACATTCTACATCAAGGACCTAAAAAAGGGAAAATTACATCAAGGTCCACACATTTAGCACAAAGGACCCTAAAATTGAGCAAAGAAAACAGTCGGGTTCGGCTCCTTCTCAAGAGAGTAGATGATCGAGCCACACTCTTCATACTACTTCCTTTATCGATTGTTTTCAAAATATGGCCAAATTTGTCGGCATGCAAATTCTTGGATATGGGATCATCAGCATAATGTCTCATGTAGAGATATGGCCTTGACCTTGTGGTCGTTCTCCTTGAAATCCAAGATTTTTTCATACTCGTTGGCAACTATGATTAAATTCGTTGAAGTTCACCACTTACTTTTATGTTAGCATTTTACACGGTTGGTGGGAGTACATTTTACATCAAGGACCTAAACAAAGGGAAAATTACATCGAGGTCCACACATTTAGCACAAGGAACCCTAAAATTGAGCAAAGAAAACATTTAGGTTTGGGTCCTTCTGAAGAGAGTACCTGATCGGGCCACACTCTTCATACTACTTCATCTTGGATTGTTTTAAAAATATGGCCAAATTTGTCGGCATGCAAATTCTTTGATTTGGGATCATCAACATAAAGTCTGATGTAGAGATATGGCCTTGACCTTGTGGTCGTTCGCCTTGAAATCCAAGATTTTTTCATACTCATTGACAACTATACTTAAATTCGTTGAAATTCACCTCTTACTTTTAGGTTAGAATTTTACAGGGTTAGTGGGAGTACATTCTACATCAAGGACCTAAAAAAATGGAAAATTACATTAAGGTCCACACATTTAGCACAAATGACCCTAAAATTGAGCAAAGAAAACAGTCGGGTTTGGCTCCTTCTCGAGAGAGTAGCTGATCGAGCCACACTCTTCATACTACTTCATCTTCAATTATTTTCAAAATATGGCCAAATTTGTCGGCATGCAAATTCTTGGATATGGGATCATTGGCGTAAAGTCTGATGTAGAGATATGGCCTTGACCTTTTGGTCATTCGGCTTGAAATCCAAGGATGTTCATACTCGTTGACAACTATAAACTGAAATTCGTTTAAATTTCACCACTTACTTTTAGGTTAGAATTTTACACGGTCGGTGGGAGTACATTTTACAACAAGGACCTAAAAAGGGCAAAATTTACATCGAGGTCCATACATTTAGCACAAAGGACCCTAAAAACAAGAAAGCAAAACAGTTGGGTTCGGCTCCTTCTCAAGAGAGTAGCTGATCGGGCCACACTCTTCATACTACTTCATCTTCTATTGTAATCAAAATATGGCCAAATTTGTCGGCATCCAAATTCTTGGATATGGGATCATCAGCATAAAGTATGGTGTAGATATGGCCTTGACCATGGTCGTTTGTCTTGAAATAAAGAATGGCTCATATTCGTTGACAACCAAGCTTAAATTCGTTTAAATTTCACCACTTACTTTTAGGTTAGAACTTTACATGGTCGATCGGAGTACATTTTACATCAGGGACCTCAAAAAAGCAAAAATTACATCAAGGTCCATACATTTATCATAAAGGACCCTAAAAGGAAATTTTTTCCGGTTCGTCTCCTTCTCGAGAGATCAGCTGATCTGAGCCAAACTCTTGATACTACTTCATCTTCGATTGTTCCAAAACATGGCCAGATCTATTGCCATGCAAATTCTCTGACATGAGATCATTATCATTATTTAAAATATGATGTTGATATGGCCTTGACCTTCGTCGTTCGGCTTGAAATCCAAGAATGTTCATACTCGTTGATAATTAAGCTTAAAATCGTCTAAATTTCACCACTTCCACTTTTAGACCTAAAAGGGGGAATTACATCGAGGTCCATACATTGAGCACAAAGGACCCTAAAATTAAGCAAGGAAATAGTCGGGTTCGGCTCCTTCTTAAGAGAGTAGGTTATCGAGCCATATTCCTCTTCATACTACTTCATCTTCGATTGTGTTCTAAATATTGCCAAATTTGTCGGCATGCAAATTCTTCGATATGGGATCATCAACATAAAGTATGATGTAGATATGGCCTTGACCTTGGTGGTTCGTCTTGAAATATAAGAATAATGCTTCATACTCGTTGACAACTAAGCTTAAATTCGTTTAAATTTCACCACAATACTTTTAGGTTAGAACTTTAATAGTCGACCGAAGTACATTTTACATCATGGACCTCAGAAAAGCAAAAATTACATCGAGGTCCATATACATTTAGCATAAAGGACCCTAAAATAAAAAAATCTGGTTTGGCTCACTCTTGAGAGATAGGCTGACTTGAGCCAAACTCTTAATACTACTTCCTCTTCGATTTTTTTCAAAACATGGCCAAATCTGTTGCCATGCAAATTCTCTAACATGGGATCGTCAGCACAAAGTATAATGTTGATATGGCCTTGACCTTGGTCATTCGGCTTGAAATCCAAGAAATCTCATACTTATTGACAAGTAAGCTTAAAATCATATAAATTTCACCACTTATACTTTTTGACCTAACAAAATGGGGAAATTACATCGAGGTCCATACATTTAGCACAAAGGACACTAAAATTAAGCAAGGAAAATAGTCGGGTTCAGCTCCTTCTCTAGAGAGTAGCTGATCGAGCAATACTCTTCATACTACCTCATCTTCGATTGATTTCAAAATATGGCCAAATTTGTCGGCATGCAAATTCTTGGGTATGGGATCGTCAGCATAAAGTATGATGTATATATGGCCTTGACCTTGGTCGTTCGTCTTGAAATACAAGAATGCTTAATACTTGTTGACAACTAAGCTTAAATTTGTTTAAATTTCACCACTAACTTTTATGTTAGAACTTTACACGGTCGATCGGAGTACATCTTACATCAGGGACCTCAAAAAAGTAAAAAATACATCGAGGTCCAAATACATTTAGCATAAAGGACCCTAAAAGAAAAAATCTGGTTCGGCTCATTCTCGAGAGATCACCTGATCATAGCCAAACTCTTAATACTACTTCCTCTTTGATTGTTTTCAAAATATGGCTAGATCTGTTGCCATGCAAATTCTCTAACATGGGATCATCAACATAAAGTATGATGTTGATATGGGCTTACCTTGGTTGTTCGGCTTGAAATCCAAGAATGTTCATACCCTTTGATAACTAAGCTTAAATTCATTTAAATTTTACCATTTACTTTTAGGTTAACATTTTACACGGTCGATGGGAGTACAATTTACATCAAGGATCTAAAAAGGAAAATAATTACATCGAGGTCCATACATTTAGCACAAAGGACCCTAAAAGGAAAACTTTCTAGTTTGGCTCCTTCTCGAGAGATCAGCCGTAGGCCAATACATAATGTTGATATGGTCATGACCTTGGCTGTTCGGGTCAAAAGATAGTTTACAGCCAAAATACACCCTTCCTAGTGCCAAAAGAGACCTTGCCTCCGACTACTACTACATTAGCTAGTAAACGAATGGTACTTTTCTACAACTAAATTAACTAGTAATACATCATTACGATCGCATTAGGATCACTTAGCCGAAGATTAAGATCAATTCATCATGTCGATGCAAACGCAGAAAGACAACACCTTGATTGTCCCACACTATCCATCAGCCGTGGTAATGTACTGCGGCGGCACCATGAGGAACGTCAGATCTTCAAGGCCAACACTATCGGGTGACGCACAGCTCGTCGGCTTAATGACCCCATTAAGGGTGTCCGTCGAGAAGTCCGTCGACGACTATAGGCCAGTCGCGCATAGATTCACCCTGTACCGGGGCCACGAGCACGAGGCTTCCCTGACGCACACCAAGGAAATGGCGGCGGCCTGGCCGAGCTCACCAATGATGAGGCTGAACATGATAGTGTCATCACCATAGATGATGACCATGGATGGCGGAAAGGACGATAACGGCATCGTTACTATACACTCCATGGGCTGGTCATACGATGGCCTATGCACTTGTACCTTATGGACGCCGTTGAGGTGCAAAAGGAGCTCGACCTGAGAGGTGGTGAATATGCAGCCGACCTCCGTGCAGCCACACAGGTTGTACGGGTGCGTGGCCTTGTGGTTGTCGAGATCGTGGTAGGCGACCATGGTGATGCAGCCATCGTGGGGGCATAGAACAGTAATCGATGCTAGCTCGTCTTTGTCCATCGCCGGCTAGCTCTTGGTGGAATTCGACGACGCGCCCTGCTTTGGAGTGGTTCCCTGGAAACTCAGCTCGTTGATGTAGTGCCCGCAGTCCTGAGTTTTTTTGAACGAAGGCTGCAAAAAGTTCACAGATGAGAGTAAATCATGCACTTAATACCCTATATAGTACTGTACCAGACAAACAGATTCTACCCACGTGAGTGGTAATGGTCTATGCCTTTTCTTTTGGAAATGGAAAAGGTCTACACTGATACATTGCAAATGTATCTATAATTTTTGATGTTCCATGCTTGGTTTTATCCACTTTCTTGTGTTTTGTTCCAACTTTGGAGTACTTTTATTATGATTTCTTGGACTAACCTATTAACAAGAGCCATAGTGCCAGCTGCCTGTTTTCTGTTGTTTTTGGTTCCAGAAAAGTCAGAAAATGAATATTCTCGGAATTGGACGGGACAAAAGCCAAAGTGCCTATTTTTCCCGAAGGGATCAAGTGCCAGAATATGAGAAGGAGAAGGGCTGGGGGCCAGCCACACCACCTGGTTGCGCGGCCAGGCCTGGCCCGCGCCAGGGGGTGGTCTGGCCGACCCCAGCACCCCCTCGGCCTCTCCTTCCGCCTATAAGTTGCCCTCGGGACGAAAACCAAGGTACCCGATCAAAAATCCACGAAAGAGTCTGTAGCCGCCGTCGTCTCTGTCCCTAGATCGGGGGGGATCTGAAGCTCTTCCCCGCACCCTGCCAGAGAGGGGAATTTGATGGGTTCGTAGCATGGAAAACAAAAAAATTCTACCGCAAGAACGAACAAAACCCAGATCTAATCTAGATAAAAGCCAAGATCTAATCTATTGGACATGTGCAACGAGATAGATAGGAACTAACCCTCGTAGATCCGAAAGCGTTAACGAGATTAGATCTCGTGGTTGATGTAGTCGATCACTTGCCGATCTCAAGATCGTGTGGACGATCCTTCCGGCGTCGCGTTCCGGCAGCGTTTCCGCAGTCGGTCAAGTGGACGATCCTTCCGGCGCCGTGTTCGGGCAGCGCTTCTGCAGTCGGTCACACGTGCGGAGTCGAAGCAGACCTTCCTCTCCTCGTTCCAGCGAGCAGCGGAGGTAGTAGATCTTCTCCACGGAATCAAAGCAGCACGACGGCGTGGTGGTGGTGGAGTAGAAAATTCTGCAGGGCTTCGCCTATGCCTGTGCAGAAGAAAGGAGGAGGAGAGAGGCGGCAGAGATTGGGAGTTATGGAGCAGGGGGTGGAGGGGGCGCCCCTACCCCTCTATTTAAAGGGGGTGAGGCCCCATGGGAGGTCGAGTCTTGGTAGGACTCCCCTCCCTCTAGGGCCGGCGGATTGGGGAGGGGGGAGGAGTCCTGCTCCCCCACGACTCCTAGTCTTGATCCACCAAGACTCCTTAATCCCTTCCTTGGTTTTCAAGCAAACTCCAAGAAACCTTCCAGAACATTCCGAAACCTTCTAGAACCCTCATACAAATACTCCGGAACATTTCCTAACTCAGAAAATGATCCCCAATATATGAATCTTATTCTCCGGACCATTCCGGATCTCCTCGTGATGTCCCGGATCCATTCCGAGACTCCGAACAACATTCGGTCTCCAACGCACATTCCATATCTACTTAAAACAACTTCGAACCTTAAGTGTGTCACCCTACGGTTCGTGAATATGTAGACATGACAGAGACACATCTCCTATCAATAACCATCAGCGGGACCTGGAGATCCATAATGGCTCCCACATACTCAACGATGACTTCGTGATCGATTGAACCATTTACATACGAAACCAATTCCCTTTGTCACATGATACTATACTTATCCGAGGTTTGATCGTCAGCATCTCCATACCTAGTTCTACCTCATTACTGATAAGTACTCTTTACTCGTTCCGTGTCATGTCATCCCTTGTGACCTAGTCACATGCTTGCAAGCTAACTAGATGACAATCCACCGAGAGGGCCCAGAGCATATCTATCCTTCATATGGATGGACAAATCCCAATCTTGGTCCATGCGCTTCAACACATACTTTCAGAATACCCAATGACACCTTTATGACCACCCAGTTACGAAGCGGTGTTTGATGTCATCAAAGTACCCATCTGGTGATGGTGATTAACACAACCTCATGGTCGAAGGATTAGGTTACTATGCATTAAAAAGCTTACAGCAATACGAACTTAATGACTTGATCTTATGCTAAACTTACTATGGGTGTGTGTCCATCATATCATTCTCCTAATGACATAACCTTGTTATTAATCACATCCTAATGTCCATGATCAGGAAACCATGATCATCAATTAATCAACAAGCTAGTTCAACAAGAGGCTTACTAGGGACTCTCTTATGTTTACAAAACACACATGTATTAGTGTTTCCTAATAATACAATTATAGCATGGGATGTAAACATTCATCATAAACACAAAGATATAATAATAATCACTTTTATTATTGCCTCTTGGGCATATCTCCAACAGTCTCCCACTTGCACTAGAGTCAATAATCTAGATTACATAGTAATATACCTAACACCCATCGCGTTCTGGTGTTGGTCATGCTTTGCCCTAGGGAGAGGTTTAGTCAACGGATCTGCCACATTCAGATCAGTGTGTACTTTGCAAATCTTTATGTCACCATCTCGGACATACTCGCGAATAGCGTGAAAACGTAGCTTGATGTGCTTCAACTTGCTATGTGACCTTGGCTCCTGTGCATTATCTATGGCACCTGTGTTGTCACAGTAGATGGCCATCGGGTCCAACGCACTGGGAACCACGCCAAGTTCAGTAATGAATTCCTTCATCCCAACGGCTTCTTGTGCAGCCTCCGAAGCAGCTATGTATTCCGATTCAGTTGAAGATTTCGCCACAACGCTTTGCTTCGCACTCCTCCAGCTCACTACAGCACCATTCAAAATAAATACGTATCCCGACTGTGACTTTGAGTCATCCGGATCGGTGTTCCAACTAGCATCGGTGTAACCGTTTACAACAAGCTGTTCATCACCTCCATAAGAAAGAACCATATCCTTAGTCCTATTTAGGTACTTTAGGATATTCTTGACCGCTGTCCAGTGCTCCATTCCAGGATCACTTTGATATCTGCTAGTCAAACTAACAGCATGTGCTATATCAGGTATTGTACACAGCATGGCATACATGATAGAACCTATGGCCGAGGCATAGGGAATATTATTCATTTTCTCTCTATCTTCTGCCGTAGCTGGACTTTGAGTTTTACTCAAGGTCTTACCTGACAACATGGGCATGAACCCTTTCTTGCTATCTTCCATTCTAAACTTCTTTAGAACTTTGCCAAGTATGTACTTTGTGAAAGCGCTATTAGGCGTCTTGATCTATCTCTATAAATCTTGATGCCTAGAATGTATGCCACTTCGTCAAGATCCTTCATTGAAAATCTGTTATTCAAATAGGTTTTGACGCTATTAAGAAGTTCTATATCATTCCCAATCAACAATATGTCATCTACATATAGTACTAGGAATGCTACAGAGCTCCCACTCACTTTCTCGTAAATACAAGCTTCTCCATAAGTTTGTATAAACCCAAAGTTTTTGATTACTTTATCAAAACGTTGATTCCAACTCCGGGATGCTTGCTTCAGTCCATAAATGGAGCGCTGAAGCTTGCATACCTTGTCAGCATCTTTAGGATCGACAAAACCCTTGGGTTGTACCATATACAACTCTTCATCAATGTCACCATTAAGGAACGCCGTTTTGACATCCATCTGCCAAATCTCATAATCGAAATATGCAGCAATTGCTAACAAAATACTCACAGACTTTAGCTTCGCTACTGGTGAGAAAGTCTCATCATAGTCAACTCCTTGAATTTGTCGGAACCCTTTCGCAACAAGTCGAGCTTTATAGACGGTAATATTACCATCAGCATCTGTTTTTCTCTTGATAATCCATTTGTTCTCGACAGCCTTACGGCCATCCGGTAAGTCCACCAAAGTCCACACTTGGTTTTCGTACATGGATCCCATTTCGGATTTCATGGCTTCTAGCCATTTGTCGGAATCTGGGCTCATCATAGCTTCTTCATACGTCGCAGGGTGATCAGCGTTGTCCACCAACATGACGTTCAAGGCAGAGTCATACCAATCAGGAGTGGTACGAACCCTCGTTGACCTGCGAGGTTCAGCAGTAACTACGTTTGAAGTTTCATGATCATTATCATTAGCTTCCTCTCCAATTGGTGCAGGAGGCACAAAAACATCTTCCGGTGCTGCGCTACTCTCAAATCCGAGAGAAGGTTCAATAACCTCATCGAGTTCTACTTTCCTTTCAGTCACCTCCTTCGAGAGAAACTCCTTCTCAAGAAAGGATCCATTCTTTGCAACGAAAACTTTGCCTTCGGATCTATGATAGAAGGTATACCCAATTGTTTCTTTAGGGTATCCTGTGAAGACGCATTTCTCCGCTTTGGGTTCTAGCTTATCAGGTTGTAACTTCTTTACATATGCTTCGCAACCCCAAACTTTAAGGAACGACAACTTAGGTTTCTTACCAAACCACAATTCGTACGGTGTCGTTTCAACGGATTTAGATGGTGCCCTATTTAAAGTGAATGCGGCTGTCTCTAATGCATAGCCCCAAAATGATAACGGTAAATCTATAAGAGACATCATAGAAAGAACCATATCTAAGAGAGTTCGATTACGACGTTCGGACACACCATTACGCTGTGGTGTTCCCGGCGGTGTCAACTGCGAAAGTATTCCACATTTCTTTAAATGCATGCCAAACTCATTACTCAGATATTCACCTCCGCGGTCAGAACGCAGAAACTTAATCTTCTTGTTACGATGATTTTCCACTTCACTTTGAAATTCCTTAAACTTCTCGAAAGTTTCGGACTTATGTTTCATAAAGTAGACATACCCATATCTACTCAAGTCATCCGTGAAAGTGAGAACATAACGATATCCACCACGCGATGCTACACTCAATGGACCGCACACATCGGTATGTATTATTTCCAATAAGTCTGTAGCTCGCTCCATTATTCCAGAGAATGGAGTCTTAGTCATTTTTCCCATTAGACATGCTTCGCATCTTTCAAGTGATTCAAAATCAAGTGATTCAAGAAGTCCATCTGAATGGAGTTTCTTCATACGCTTCACTCCAATGTGACCAAGACGACAGTGCCACATGTATGTAGAATTATCATTCAATTTTATTCGTTTAGCATCTATGTTGTGAACATGTGTATCACTACTATCGAGATTCGGTAAGAATAAACCATTCATCTCAGGTGCATTACCATAAAAGATATTACTCATATAAATTGAACAACCTTTATTCTTGGACTTAAAAGAGTAACCGTCTCGCAATAAACAGGATCCAGATATAATGTTCATGCTTAACGCAGGCACCAAATAACAATTATTCAAATTTAAAACTAATCCCGAAGGTAGATGTAGAGGGAGCGTGCCGACGGCGATCACATCAACCTTGGAGCCATTTCCAACGCGCATCGTCACCTCGTCTCTTGCCAGTCTTCGTTTATTCCGCAGCTCCTCTTTCGAGTTACAAATATGAGTAACCGAACCAGTATCAAATACCCAGGCACTACTACGATTACTACTAAGATACACATCTATAACACATATATCAAATATACCTTTCTTCTTGATGTTGCCATTCTTCAGATCCGCCAGGTACTTGGGGCAGTTACGCTTCCAGTGACTAGCACCCTTGCAGTAGAAGCACTCAGTTTCAGGCTTGGGACCAGCCTTGGGCTTCTTTGCAGGTGCGGCAGCTTTCTTGCCATCCTTCTTGAAGTTTCCCTTGTTCCTAGGCTTGCCCTGTCTCTTGAAATTGGTGGTCTTATTGACCATCAACACTTGGTGCTCCTTCTTGATCTCCACTTCAGCAGTTTTCAGCATGGACAACAGTTCAGGCAACGTCTTGTTCATGCAGTGCATGTTGTAGTTCATCACAAATTTCTTGTAACTTGGTGGCAGTGATTGAAGGAGACGGTGAATCCCCAATTCATTAGGAATCGATATTCCCAACTCTTGGAGCTTCTTTGCGTACCCAGACATGGTGAGCACGTGCTCGCTAACGGAGCTTCCTTCTTCCATCTTACAGTTAAAGAACTTTTCGGAGGCCTCATAGCTCTCCATGGCCGCGCGAGTCTCAAAAATTAGCCTGAGCTCCTTAATGATCTCGAACGGGTTGTGGTGCTCAAAACGCTGTTGGAGCTCCGCTTCTAAACCGTACAGGATGGCACACTGAACTGTGGAGTAATGATTCTTCCGAGTGGCGTAAACATTCTTTACGTCATCGGTAGCATCATCTGCAGGTGGGTCACCTAGCGGTGCTTCGAGCACATAGGTCAACTGACCAGCCCTGAGCACGATCTTCAGTCCACGGAACCAGTCCGTGAAATTGCTTCCATTGTTCTTAAGTTTTTCTTTCTCAAGGAACGCATTGAAATTGATGGAGGGGGTCGCCATAATCTACAAAAATTTGCAAGTAGTTTAGACTAAGTTTATGACAAATTGAGTTCAAATTTAATTCTTAAACTAACTAGGTGAACTCCCACTCAAAACAACATCCCTCACATTGTCTTAGTGATTACAGGAACCAAGTCCACTACACCAAGTCCGATCTTCACGAGAGAAGATGTAGTTTCATCGGCGAACAATCTTCATGTTCATCATATCATTTATATGACTCATGCTCTACCTTTCGGTATTCCGTGTTCCGAGACCATGTCTGTACATTCTAGGCTCGTCAAGATAACCTTAGTTTCCGCATGTGCAAATCTGGCTTGCACCCGTTGTATGCACACGTAGAATCTATCACATCCGATCATCACGAGATGCTTCGAAACGACGAGTCTTAGCAACGGTGCCAACTAAGGGTGAACACTTTATTACTTGATATTTAGTGAGAGGGATCATCTTATAATGCTACCGTCGCGATCTAAGCAATACAAGATGCATAAAGGATTAACATCACAGGCAATTCATAATTAGTGTGATATGATATGGCCTTTTCTTCTTGCCCCTTTGATCTCCATCTCTAAAGCACGAACATGATCTCCATCATCACCAGCATTGCGTCAAGGTCAGTGGCGCCGCTTCATGGTTGTCCATCATCACCAGCAACTATTACAACTACTTGGAATAAAGCTATTACAAGATGAATAGACACGCAGGTCTTAACAGAATTAAAGACAACCATTAGGCTCCTGCCGGTTGCCATATTACAACAAGGATCATTGCATACATCAAATACAATCACAATCACATGATGGCCATATCACATCACAAAACCCCTGCAAAAACAAGTTAGACGCCTCTAATTTTCTTTGCATGTTTTACGTGGTTTGGGGCTTTCGCATAAGATCGATCTTACCTACGAACAAGGACCACAACGTTGATACAAGTGTTGTCAGATGCTCATTGTAAATTGAATCTTAACTATGGTGGGAGAGACAGACACCCGCAAAGCCACTTATGCAAAGCAAGTTGCACGTCAAGCTGGAGCAAGTCTCATGTGCGATGACATGTAATGTTAGCCCGAGCCGCTTCATCCCACCATGCCGCAAGATGCAAAGTACACACTAAGACACTGACAACAAAAGCATCAACGCCCACAAAAACATTGTGTTCTACTCGTGCAACAGATCTACGCATAGATACGGCTCTGATACCACTTATGGGTTCGTAGCATGGAAAACAAAAAAATTCTACCGCAAGACCGAACAAAACCCAGATCTAATCTAGATAAAAGCCAAGATCTAATCTATTAGACATGTGCAACGAGATAGATAGGAACTAAACCTCGTAGATCCGAAAGCGTTAACGAGATTAGATCTCGTGATTGATGTAGTCGATCACTTGCCGATCTCAAGATCGTGTGGACGATCCTTGCGGCGTCGCGTTCCGGCAGCGCTTCCGCAGTCGGTCAAGTGGACGATCCTTCCGGCGCCGCGTTCGGGAAGCGCTTCCGGAGTCGGTCACACGTGCGGAGTTGAAGCAGACCTTCCTCTCCTCGTTCCAGCGAGCAGCGGAGGTAGTAGATCTTCTCCAAGGAATCACAGCAGCACGACGGCGTGGTTGTGGTGGTGGAGTAGAGAATTCTGCAGGGCTTCGCCTATGCCTGTGCAGAAGAAAGGAGGAGGAGAGAGGCGGCAGAGATTGGGAGTTATGGAGCAGGGGGTGGAGGGGGCGCCCCTGCCCCTCTATTTAAAGGGGGTGAGGCGCCATGGGAGGGGGAGTCCTTGTAGGACTCCCCTCCCTCTAGGGCCGGCGAATTGGGGAGGGGGGGAGGAGTCCTCCTCCCCCACGACTCCTAGTCTTGACCCACCAGGACTCCTTGATCCCTTCCTTGGTTTTCAAGCAAACTCCAAGAAACCTTCCAGAACCTTCCGGAACATTTCGAAACCTTCTAGAACCCTCATACAAATACTCCGGAACATTTCCTAACTCAGAAAATGATCCCCAATATATGAATCTTATTCTCCGGACCATTCCGGATCTCCTCGTGATGTCCCGGATCCATTCCGAGACTCCGAACAACATTCGGTCTCCAACGCACATTCCATATCTACTTAAAACAACTTCGAACCTTAAGTGTGTCACCCTACGGTTCGTGAATATGTAGACATGACAGAGACACATCTCCTATCAATAACCATCAGCGGGACCTAGAGATCCATAATGGCTCCCACATACTCAACGATGACTTCGTGATCGATTGAACCATTTACATATGAAACCAATTCCCTTTGTCACGCGATACTATACTTATCCGAGGTTTGATCGTCAGCATCTAAATACCTAGTTCTACCTCGTTACTGATAAGTACTCTTTACTCGTTCCGTGTCATGTCATCCCTTGTGACCTAGTCACATGCTTGCAAGCTAACTAGATGACAATCCACCGAGAGGGCCCAGAGCATATCTATCCGTCATATGGATGGACAAATCCCAATCTTGGTCCATGCGCTTCAACACATACTTTCAGAATACCCAATGACACCTTTATGACCACCTAGTTACGAAGCGGTGTTTGATGTCATCAAAGTACCCATCCGGTGATGGTGATTAACACAACCTCATCGTCGAAGGATTAGGTTACTATGCATTTAAAAGCTTACAGCAATACGAACTTAATGACTTGATCTTATGCTACACTTACTATGGGTGTGTGTCCATCATATCATTCTCCTAATGACATAACCTTGTTATTAATCACATCCTAATGTCCATGATCAGGAAACCATGATCATCAATTAATCAACAAGCTAGTTCAACAAGAGGCTTACTAGGGACTCTCTTATGTTTACTAAACATACATGTATTAGTGTTTCCTAATAATACAATTATAGCATGGGATGTAAACATTCATCATAAACACAAAGATATAATAATAATCACTTTTATTATTGCCTCTTGGGCATATCTCCAACAGAATTCACCCTAGAGGCCTTCTTCATCACCATGCAAGCCTCCGGTGTGATGCGCGAGTAGTTCATCCTTGGACTATGGATCCATGTAGTAGCTAGATGGCTGGTTTCTCCTCCTTTGTGCTTTCATGTTTAGATCTTGTGAGCTCCGTTCATGATCAAGATCATCGATTTGTAATTCATACATGTTGTGTTTGCGGGGATCCGATGGATATTGAGATGCTATTTCAGATTGATTATTGATTCTATCATGTCTTTTTTATTTGAGATCTTGCATGCTTTCAGTTGTTAGTAGCTATCTTGGCTAAGTAGATGCTAGCAACTCCAAGAGTTAGTATTTATGCTCGATAGTGGGTTCGTGCCTCTGGTAATCTGGGGAAGTGACAAAAATCTCTAAGGTACTAGATGTGATGTTGCTACTAGGGAGAAAACAACGATCCTTTGTTCATAGAACAATTGTATTGTTTACTTTACACGCAGTTCATAAAGCAATAATCTGTTGCTTGCAACTCAATACTAGAGGGGGTTCGGATGATAACCTGAAGGTGGATTATTAGTCATAGATGCAGTTGGATGGCGGTCTATGTATTATGTTGTAATGCCTAGTCAAGTCTCAAAGGAGTCAAGATGATTAGTATATGCATGTATTTCTTTCTCGGTGTTTGTCAATTGCCCCGCTGTAATTTGTTCACCCAGCATGTTATCTATCTAAGGAGAGCCACCTCTAGTGAACTATGGATCCCGGTCCTTGTCTTTTACATACAATCTATAAACTGTTTCTGCTTTGTGTTTTCTTTCTGCAAACTTTTACTTCTTTCCATTCAATACGTTTAATCCTTTGTTTTCCGCAAAACACGATGAGATTGACAACCTCATCGCAAGTTGGGGACAAAGTTCTGTGGTTGTGTTGTGCAGGTCTCCACGTTGCTACTAGCACCGGTAGTGCGCCCTACGAAAGCTCAGCTAGTAACACCTTTGAGGTGTTTCCTTGCTCCTACTGGTTCGATTAAACCTTGGTTTCATAACTGAGGGAAACTTGCTGCTGTGCTCATCATACCTTCCTCTTGGGGTTCCCAACGAGCTCTACATCAACACCACCATCAAGCATTTTTCTGGGCGCCGTGCATTGAGCCATCATACACCTAGAGAGAGACGGAGAAACCTGGGGCCTGGTGCAAAGTGTACAATGTTGCGGGGAGAGAACGAGGACTGCATGCATGTCTTCAACGCCATCTGCATTTTATTCTATCTGCTTGTCTCTTCTGGCTCTTTCTTTCTCGACATGGCAGACTCGTTTCTCTTCTCTATTTCTTTCTTGTGGTTAAAGCTTGTCCAGATACAGAGTACTAGTAGTAGTATGTAGTACATTTGAACTAGTACTCCAGTAATACGGAGTATATGTCTTCTTATACTCGAGTTGTACTACAAGTACAACTATAGTAATATAGTACATATGTCTTCTTTTTACTATACTACTACTAGTACTACAGTTTGTGGGCGGTGGTGGCTATTTGGGGCTTTTTACTACTCCTAGGGCGACGGGCAGTGGTGGCAGTTGGGCTCTAGTAGTACGGAGTAGTACTCGAGTACTCCTGCTGACTAGTTCATGAAGTAAGACTTCAGTAGTGTACTGTAGTCATGTACTGCTCAGATAGAGTTGTCATCATACCACGGTTCCTAGGGAGACGCCAGAGACACAAGTGCTCAAATGCATGTCCTAGGTGGGCCCTGTTGCCTAGCGATTGGATAAAGCCTTGTTGCCTAACCACACAACCAAGGAAACTCATGTCGTTACTCTCTACTATATGATTTCTTGGTGTGTTTCGAAATTCAGTTCACACCTTGCGATAATCTATTCGGTGGACCCACCAGGCAGTCAATGTATCAAGAACAAGTGAGAGTTGTTTGGCAAGATTAAACTTCTTGCTAAGAATATGCACGCCTAGAAATTTGACCATGTTTTGAAAACAACCAAAAACACTATGACTCGCCGTGTTTTCAAATTTTGGCTGTGTTTCGAAATTAACTTCACACCTTGCAATAATCTATTCAGTGGACCCACCACCAGGCCGCAGTCAGTCTATCGAGAACAAGAGTTTGGAAAGATTCAACTTCTTGCTAAGAATATGCATGCCTAGAAATTTGACCATATTTTGCAAATAATCAAAGAAACCATGACTGACCATGTTTCGAAATTTTTGTTGTGTTTCAAAATAACTTCACACCTTGCGATAATCTGTTCAGTGGACCCACCACTAGGCCGCAGTGAATGTATGGAGACGAGTGAGAGTTTGGAATGATTCAACTTCTTCCTAAGAATATGCATGCCTAGAAATTTGACCGTGTTTTCAAAACAAACAAAGAGACTATGACTCACGGTGTTTTGAAATTTCGGCTATGTTTTGAAATTAACTTCAGACCTTACGATAATATTTTCAGTGGACCCACTACTAGGAAGTCAATGTATTGAGACGAGTGACAGTTTGGAAAGATTCAACTTCTTGCTAAAAATATGCATGCCTAGAAATTTGACCGTATTTCGAAAACAACCAAAGAGACTATGGCTCACCGCATTTTGAAATTTTGCGTGCGTTTCGAAATTAACTTCACACCTTGCGAAAATCTGTTCACTGGACCCACCAAGCAGTCAATGTATCGAGAACGAGTGAGAATTCAGAATGATTCAACTTATTGCTAAGAATATGCATGCCTAGAAATTTTACCGTGTTTTGAAACCAATCAAAGATGCTATGACTCACCGTGTTTCGAAATTTTGGCTGTGTTCCGAAATTAACTTGACACCTTGCGAAAATCTGTTTAGTGGACCCACCACCAGGCAGTCAATGTATGGAGACGAGTGAGAGTTTGGAAAGATTCAACTTCTTGCTAAGAATATGCATGCCTAGAAATTTGATCGTGTTTTGAAAACAAACAAAGAGACTATGACTCACCGTGTTTTGAAATTTTGGCTGTGTTTCGAAATTAACTTCACACCTTGCGATAATATTTTCAGTGGACCCACTACCAAGAAGTCAATGTATCGAGATGAGTCATAGTTTGGAAAGATTCAACTTCTTGCTAAGAATATGAATGCCTAGAAATTTGACCGTATTTTGAAAACAACCAAAGATACTATGGCTCACCGTGTTTTGAAATTTTGCGTGCATTTCGAAATTAACTTTACACCTTGCAATCTGTTCACCAGACCCACCAGGCAGTCAATGTATCGAGAACGAGTGAGAGTTTGGAACAATTCAACTTATTGCTAAGAATATGCATGCCTAGAAATTTGACGATGTTTTGAAAACAATCAAAGATGCTATGCCTCACCGTGTTTTGAAAATTTGGTTGTGTTCCGAAATTAACTTCACACCTTGCGAAAATCTGTTCAGTGGACTCACCACCAAGTAGTCAATGTATGGAGACGATTGAGAGTTTGGAAAGATTAAACTTCTTGCTAAGAATATGCATGCCTAGAAATTTTACCGTGTTTTGAAAACAAACAAAGAGACTATGACCAACCGTGTTTTGAAATTTTGGTTGTGTTTCAAAATTAACTTCACACCTTGTGATAATATTTTCAGTGGACCCACTATAAGGAAGTCTATGTATCGAGACGGGTGACAGTTTCGAAAGATTCAAATTTTTGCTAAGAATACGGATGACTAGAAATTTGACAGTATTTCGAAAACAACCAAAAAGACTATGGCTCACCACGTTTTGAAATATTGAATGCGTTTTGAAATTAACTTCACACCTTGCGAAAATTTGTTCACTAGACCCACCAGGCAATCAATGTATCGAGAATGAGTGAGAGTTTGGAATGATTCAACTTATTGCTAAGAAGACTATGACTCACCGTGTTTTGAAAGTTTGGCTATGTTTTGAAATTAACTTCACACCTTGCGATAATCTGTTCAGTGGACCTACCAGGCAGCCAATGTATTGAGAACCAGCGAGAGTTTGGAATGATTCAACATATTGCTAAGAATATGCATGCCTAGAAATTTGATCGTGTTTTGAAAACAATCAAAGTGGCCATGGCTCACCGTGTTTTGAAATTTTGCGTGCGTTTCAAAATTAACTCCACACCTTGCGAAAATCTATCCAGTGGACCATCTAGGAAATCAATGTACCGAGAATGAGTGAGAGTTTGGAATGATTCAACTTATTGCTAAGAATATGCATGCCGAGAAATTTGAGCATTTTTCGAAATTTTGGCTATGTTTTGAAACTAACTTCACACCTTGTGAAAATCTATTAATTTGACCCACTAGGCAGTCAATGTATCAAGAACGAGTGAGAGTTTGGCAAGATTCAACTTCTTGCTAAGAATATGCATGCCTAGAAATTTGACCATGTTTTTAAAATAATCAAAGAGACTATGACTCACCGTGTTTTGAAATTTTGCTCGTGTTTTGAAATTAACTTCACACCTTGAAAAATCTGTTCAGTGGACCCACCACAAGGCAGTCAATGTATGGAGACGAGTGAGAGTTTGGAAAGATTCAACTTCTTGCTAAGAATATGCATGCCCAAAAATTTGACCATGTTTTGAAAACAAACAAAGAGACTATGACTCGCCATGTTTTGAAATTTTGGCTGTGTTTCGAAATTAACTTCACACCTTGCGATAATATTTTCAGTGGACCTACCAGGCAGTCAATATATCAAGAACGAGTGAGAGTTGTTTGGAAAGATTCAACTTCTTGCTACGAATATGCATGCCTCGCAAGTTTGACCATGTTTTGAAAACAATCAAAGAGACTATGACTCACTGAGTTTTGAAAGTTTGGCTGTGTTTTGAAATTAACTTCACACCTTGGGATAATCTGTTCAGTGGACCCACCAGGCAGTGAATGTATCAAGAACGAGTAAAAGTTGTTTGGAAAGATTCAACTTCTTGCTAAGAATATGCATGCCTCGAAAGATTGACCGTGTTTTGAAAACTATCAAAGAGACTATGACTCACCATGTTTTGAAAGTTTGGCTGTGTTTCAAAATTAACTTCACACCTTGCGATAATCCGTTCAATGGACCTACCAGGTAGTCAATGTATTGAGAACGAGTGAGAGTTTGGAATGATTCAATTTATTGCTAAGAATATACATGCCTAGAAATTTGACCTTGTTTTGAAAACAATCAAAGTGGCTATGGCTCACCATGTTTTGAAATTTTGCGTGCGTTTTAAAATTAACTCCACACCTTGCAAAAATCTGCTTAGTGGACCATCTAGGCAATCAATGTATCGAGACCGAGTGAGAGTTTGGAATGATTCAACTTATTGCTAAGAATTTGCATGCATAGAAATTTGACCGTGTTTTGAAAACAATCAAAGAGGCTATGACTCACCGTGTTTCGAATATTTGGCTGTGTTTCGAAATTAACTTCACACCTTGCGAAAATCTTTTCAGTGGACCCAGTAGGGAGTCAATGTATCAAGAATGAGTGAGAGTTTGGCAAGATTCAACTTCTTGCTAAGAATATGCATGCCTAGAAATTTGACCGTGTTTTGAAAACAATCAAAGTGGCTATGGCTCACCGTGTTTTGAAAATTTGCGTGTGTTTCAAAATTAACTCCACACCTTGCGAAAATCTGTTCAGTGGACCCACCACCAGGAAATCAATGTATCAAGAACGAGTGAGAGTTTGGAATGATTCAACTTATTGCTAAAAATATGCATGCCTAGAAATTTGACCGTGTTTTGAAAACAATCAAAGAGGCTATGTGTCAGCGTGTTTTGAAATTTTTGCTGTGTTTCGAAATTAACTTCACACCTTGCAAAAATCTATTCAGTGGACCCACTAGGCAGTTAATGTATCAAGAATGAGTGAGAGTTTGGCAAGATTCAACTTCTTGCTAAGATATGCATGCCTAGAAATTTGACCGTGTTTTGAAAACAATCAACGTGGCTATGGCTCACCGTGTTTTGAAATTTTGCGTGCGTTTCAAAATTAACTCCACATCATGCGAAAATTTGTTTAGTGGACCCACCACCAGGCAATCAATGTATCAAGAACGAGTTAGAGTTTGGAATGATTCAACTTATTGCTAAGAATATGCATGCCTAGAAATTTGACCGTGTTTTGAAAACAATCAAAGAGGCTATGACTCACCGTGTTTTGAAATGTTTGCTGTGTTTCGAAATTAACTTCACACCTTGCGAAAACCTGTTCAGTGGACCCACTAGGCAGTCAATGTATCAAGAATGAGTGAGAGTTTGGCAAGATTCAAATTCGTTCTAAGAATATGCATGCCTAGAAATTTGATCGTGTTTTGAAAATAATCAAAGAGACTATGACTCAACATGTTTTGAAACTTTGCCCGTCTTTAGAAATTAACTTCACCTTGCAAAAATATGTTTAGTGGACCCACCACTAGGTAGTCAATGTATGGAGACGAGTGAGGGTTTGGAAAGATTCAACATCTTGCTAAGAATATGCATGCCCAGAAATTTGCCCGTGTTTTGAAAACAAACAAAGAGACTATGACTCACCGTGTTTTGAAATTTTGGCTGTGTTTCGAAATTAACTTCACACCTTGCAATAATATTTTTAGTGGATCCACCAGGCAGTCAATGTATCAAGAACGAGTGAGAGTTGTTTGGAAAGATTCAACTTCTTGCGAAGAATATGCATGCCTCGAAAGTTTGACCATGTTTCCCAAACAATCAAAGAGACTATGACTCAATGTGTTTTGAAAGTTTGGCTGTGTTTCAAAATTAACTTCACACCTTGCGGTAATCTTTTCAGTGGACCTACCAGGTAGTCAATGTATCGAGAACGAGTGAGAGTTTGGAATGATTCAACGTAATGCTAAGGATATGCATGCCTAGAAATTTGACCGTGTTTTGAAAAAAATCAAAGTGGCTATGGCTCACCGTGATTTGAAATTTTGCGTGCGTTTCAAAATTAACTCCACACCTTGCGAAAATCTGTTCAGTGGACCATCTAGGCAATCAATGTATCGAGAACGAGTGAGAGTTTGGAATGATTCAACTTGTTGCTAAGAATATGCATGCCTAGAAATTTGACCGTGTTTTGAAAACAATCAAAGAGGCTATGACTCACCGTGTTTTGAAATTTTGGCTGTGTTTCGAATTAAATTCACACCTTGCGAAAATCTATTCAGTGGACCCACTAGGCAGTCAATGTATCAAGAACGAGTGAGAGTTTGGCAAGATTCAACTTCTTGTTAAGAATATGTATGCCTAGAAATTTGACCATGTTTTTAAAATAATCAAAGAGACTATGACTCACCGTGTTTTGAAATTTTGCTCGTGTTTTGAAATTAACTTCATACCTTGCAAAAATCTTCTCACTGGACCCACCACCAGGCAATCAATGTATCAAGAAGAGTGAGTGTTTGGAAAGATTCAACTTCTTGCTAAGAATATCCATGCCCAAAAATTTGGCCGTGTTTTGAAAACAAACAAAGAAACTATGACTCGCCGTGTTTTGAAATTTTGGCTATGTTTCGAAATTAACTTCACACCTTGCGATAATATTTTCAGTGGACCCACCAGGCAGTCAATGTATCAAGAACGAGTGAGAGTTGTTTGGCAAGATTCAACTTCTTGCTACGAATATGCATGCCTCGAAAGTTTGACCATGTTTTGAAAACAATCAAAGAGACTATGACTCACTGTGTTTTGAAAGTTTGGCTGTGTTTTGAAATTAACTTCACACCTTGCAATAAT
Source organism: Avena eriantha (assembly GCA_910589775.1). Lineage (NCBI taxonomy): Eukaryota > Viridiplantae > Streptophyta > Magnoliopsida > Poales > Poaceae > Avena > Avena eriantha. Next base: position 282,027,327 of record OU342742.1, on the reverse strand, counting down.
CTATTCAGTGGACCTTCCAGGCAGTCAATGTACTGAGAACCAGTGAGAGTTTGGAATGATTCAACTTATTGCTAAGAATACGCATGCCTAGAAATTTGACCGTGTTTTGAAAACAAGATGCTATGACTCATCGTGTTTTGAAATTTTGGCCGTGTTTCGAAATTAACTTCACACCTTGCGAAAATATGTTCAGTGGACCCACCACTAGGCAGTCAATGTATGGAGACGAGTGAGAGTTTGGAAAGATTCAACTTCTTGCTAAGAATATGCATGCCTAGAAATCTCGCCGTGTTTTGAAAACAAACAAAGAGACGATGACTCACCGTGTTTTGAAATTTTGGCTGTGTTTAAAAATTAACTTCACACCTTGCGATAATATTTCCAGTGGACCCACCAGGCAGTCAATGTATCGATAATGAGTGAGATTTTGGTATGATTCAACTTATTGCTAAGAATATGCATGCCTAAAAATTTGACCGTGTTTTGAAAACAATCAAAGAGGCTATGACTCACCGTGTTTCGAATATTTGGCTGTGTTTCGAAATTAACTTCACACCTTGCGAAAATCTGTCCAGTGGACCCACCAGGCAGTCAATGTATTAAGAACGAGTGAGAGTTTGGCAAGATTCAACTTCTTGCTAAGAATATGCATGCCTAGAAATTTTACCTGTTTTTAAAACAAACAAAGAGACTATGAATCTCTGTGTTTTGAAATTTTGGATGTGTTTCGAAATTAACTTCACCCCTTGCGATAATATTTTCAGTGGACCCACCAAGAAGTGAATGTATCAAGAACGAGTAAGAGTTGTTTGGCAAGATTCAACTTCTTGCAAAGAATATGCATGACTCGAAAGATTGACCGTGTTTTTAAAACAATCAAAGAGACTATGACTCACCGTGTTTTGAAAGTTTGGCTGTGTTTCAAAATTAACTTCATACATTGCGATAATCTGCAGTGGACCTACCAGGCAGCCAATGTATTGAGAACCAGCGAGAGTTTGGAATGATTCAACTTATTGCTAAGAATATGCATGCCTAGAAATTTGATCGTGTTTTGAAAACAGTCAAAGTGTCTATGGCTCACCGTGTTTTGAAATTTTGTGTGCTATTCGAAATTACCTTCACACCTTGCGAAAATCTATTCACTAGACCCACCAGGAAATCAATGTATTAAGAACGAGTGACAGTTTGGAAAGATTCAACTTCTTGCTAAGAATATGATGCCCAAAAATTTGACCGTGTTTTGAAAACAAACAAAGAGACTATGACTCACCATGTTTTGAAATTTTGGCTCTTTTTTGAAATTAACTTCACACCTTGCGATGATATTTTCAGTGGACCCACTAGGCAGTCAATGTATCGAGAACGAGTGAGAGTTGTTTGGCAAGATTCAACTTCTTGCTAAGAATATGCATGCCTCGAAAGTTTGACCATGTTTTGAAAACAATCGAAGAGACTATGACTCACTATTTTTTGAAAGTTTGGTTGTGTTTCGAAATTAACTTCACACCTTGCGATAATCTGTTCAGTGGACCTACCAGGCAGTCAATGTATCGAGAACCAGTGAGAGTTTTGAATGATTCAACTTATTGCTAAGATATGCATGCCTAGAAATTTGACCGTGTTTTGAAAACAATCAAAGTGGCTATGGCTCACCGTGTTTTGCAATTTTGCGTGCGTTTCAAAATTAACTCCACATCATGCGAAAATTTGTTCAGTGGACCCACCACCAGGCAATCAATGTATCAAGAACGAGTTAGAGTTTGGAATGATTCAACTTATTGCTAAGAATATGCATGCCTAGAAATTTGACCGTGTTTTGAAAACAATGAAAGAGGCTATGACTCACCGTGTTTTGAAATGTTTGCTGTGTTTCGAAATTAACTTCACACCTTGCGAAAACCTGTTCAGTGGACCCACTAGGCAGTCAATGTATCAAGAATGAGTGAGAGTTTGGCAAGATTCAACTTCTTTCTAAGAATATGCATGCCTAGAAATTTGACCGTGTTTTGAAAATAATCAAAGAGACTATGACTCTACATGTTTTGAAACTTTGCCCGTGTTTAGAAATTAACTTCACCTTGCAAAAATATGTTTAGTGGACCCACCACTAGGTAGTCAATGTATGGAGACGAGTGAGGGTTTGGAAAGATTCAACATCTTGCTAAGCATATGCATGCCCAGAAATTTGACCGTGTTTTGAAAACAAACAAAGAGACTATGACTCACCGTGTTTTGAAATTTTGGCTGTGTTTCGAAATTAACTTCACACCTTGCAATAATATTTTTAGTGGATCCACCAGGCAGTCAATGTATCAAGAACGAGTGAGAGTTGTTTGGAAAGATTCAACTTCTTGCGAAGAATATGCATGCCTCGAAAGTTTGACCATGTTTCCCAAACAATCAAAGAGACTATGACTCAATGTGTTTTGAAAGTTTGGCTGTGTTTCAAAATTAACTTCACACCTTGCGGTAATCTTTTCAGTGGACCTACCAGGTAGTCAATGTATCGAGAACGAGTGAGAGTTTGGAATGATTCAACGTATTGCTAAGGATATGCATGCCTAGAAATTTGACCGTGTTTTGAAAAAAATCAAAGTGGCTATGGATCACCGTGATTTGAAATTTTGCGTGCGTTTCAAAATTAACTCCACACCTTGCGAAAATCTGTTCAGTGGACCATCTAGGCAATCAATGTATCGAGAACGAGTGAGAGTTTGGAATGATTCAACTTGTTGCTAAGAATATGCATGCCTAGAAATTTGACCGTGTTTTGAAAACAATCAAAGAGGCTATGACTCACCGTGTTTTGAAATTTTGGCTGTGTTTCGAATTAACTTCACACCTTGCGAAAATCTATTTAGTGGACCCACTAGGCAGTCAATGTATCAAGAACGAGTGAGAGTTTGGAAAGATTCAACTTCTTGTTAAGAATATGCATGCCTAGAAATTTGACCATGTTTTTAAAATAATCAAAGAGACTATGACTCACCGTGTTTTGAAATTTTGCTCGTGTTCTGAAATTAACTTCATACCTTGCAAAAATCTTCTCACTGGACCCACCACCAGGCAATCAATGTATCAAGAAGAGTGAGAGTTTGGAAAGATTCAACTTCTTGCTAAGAATATCCATGCCCAAAAATTTGGCCGTGTTTTGAAAACAAACAAAGAAACTATGACTCGCCGTGTTTTGAAATTTTGGCTATGTTTCGAAATTAACTTCACACCTTGCGATAATATTTTCAGTGGACCCACCAGGCAGTCAATGTATCAAGAACGAGTGAGAGTTGTTTGGCAAGATTCAACTTCTTGCTACGAATATGCATGCCTCGAAAGTTTGACCATGTTTTGAAAATAATCAAAGAGACTATGACTCACTGTGTTTTGAAAGTTTGGCTGTGTTTTGAAATTAACTTCACACCTTGCAATAATCTATTCAGTGGACCTTCCAGGCAGTCAATGTACTGAGAACCAGTGAGAGTTTGGAATGATTCAACTTATTGCTAAGAATATGCATGCCTAGAAATTTGACCGTGTTTTGAAAACAAGATGCTATGACTCATCGTGTTTTGAAATTTTGGCCGTGTTTCGAAATTAACTTCACACCTTGCGAAAATATGTTCAGTGGACCCACCACTAGGCAGTCAATGTATGGAGACGAGTGAGAGTTTGGAAAGATTCAACTTCTTGCTAAGAATATGCATGCCTAGAAATCTCACCGTGTTTTGAAAACAAACAAAGAGACGATGACTCACCGTGTTTTGAAATTTTGGCTGTGTTTAAAAATTAACTTCACACCTTGCGATAATATTTCCAGTGGACCCACCAGGCAGTCAATGTATCGATAACGAGTGAGAGTTTGGTATGATTCAACTTATTGCTAAGAATATGCATGCCTAAAAATTTGACCGTGTTTTGAAAACAATAAAAGAGGCTATGACTCACCGTTTTCCAAAATTTTGGCTGTGTTTTGAAATTAACTTCATACCTTGCGAAAATCTGTCCAGTGGACCCACCAGGCAGTCAATGTATTAAGAACGAGTGAGAGTTTGGCAAGATTCAACTTCTTGCTAAGAATATGCATGCCTAGAAATTTTACCTGTTTTTAAAACAAACAAAGAGACTATGAATCTCTGTGTTTTGAAATTTTGGATGTGTTTCGAAATTAACTTCACCCCTTGCGATAATATTTTCAGTGGACCCACCAAGAAGTGAATGTATCAAGAACGAGTAAGAGTTGTTTGGCAAGATTCAACTTCTTGCAAAGAATATGCATGACTCGAAAGATTGACCGTGTTTTTAAAACAATCAAAGAGACTATGACTCACCGTGTTTTGAAAGTTTGGCTGTGTTTCAAAATTAACTTCACACATTGCGATAATCTGTTCAGTGGACCTACCAGGCAGCCAATGTATTGAGAACCAGCGAGAGTTTGGAATGATTCAACTTATTGCTAAGAATATGCATGCCTAGAAATTTGATCGTGTTTTGAAAACAGTCAAAGTGTCTATGGCTCACCGTGTTTTGAAATTTTGCGTGCTATTCGAAATTACCTTCACACCTTGCGAAAATCTATTCACTTGACCCACCAGGCAATCAATGTATTAAGAACGAGTGACAGTTTGGAAAGATTCAACTTCTTGCTAAGAATATGATGCCCAAAAATTTGACCGTGTTTTGAAAACAAACAAAGAGACTATGACTCACCATGTTTTGAAATTTTGGCTCTTTTTTGAAATTAACTTCACACCTTGCGATAATATTTTCAGTGGACCCACTAGGAAGTCAATGTATCGAGAACGAGTGAGAGTTGTTTGGCAAGATTCAACTTCTTGCTAAGAATATGCATGCCTCGAAAGTTTGACCATGTTTTGAAAACAATCGAAGAGACTATGACTCACTATTTTTTGAAAGTTTGGTTGTGTTTCGAAATTAACTTCACACCTTGCGATAATCTGTTCAGTGGACCTACCAGGCAGTCAATGTATCGAGAACCAGTGAGAGTTTGGAATGATTCAACTTATTGCTAAGAATATGCATGCCTAGAAATTTGACCGTGTTTTGAAAACAATCAAAGTGGCTATGGCTCACCCCGTTTTGAAATTTTACGTGCGTTTCGAAATTAACTTCACACCTTGCAAAAAACTATTCACTTGACCCACCAGGTAGTCAATGTATCGAGAACAAGTGAGAGTATGGAATGATTCAACTTATTGCTAAGAATATGCATGCCTCGAAATTTGACCATGTTTGAAAACAATCAAAGTGGCTATGGCTCACCGTGTTTTGAAATTTTGCGTGCGTTTTGAAATTAACTTCACACCTTGCAAAAATCCATTCACTGGACCCACCAGGCAGTCAATGTATCGAGAACGAGTGAGAGTTTGGAATGATTCAACTTATTGCTAAAAATATGGATGCCTAGAAATTTGACCGTGTTTTGAAAACAATAAAAGAGTCTATAACTCACCGTGTTTCAAAATTTTGGCTGTGTTTCGAAATTAAGTTCATACCTTGCGAAAATCTGTCCAGTGGACCCACCAGGCAGTCAATGTATTAAGAACGAGTGAGAGTTTGGCAAGATTCAACTTCTTGCTAAGAATATGCATGCCTAGAAATTTGACCGTGTTTTGAAAAAAAACACAAAGACTATGATCTCCGTGTTTTGAAATTTTGGCTGTGTTTCGAAATTAATTTCACCCTTTGCGATAATCTTTTTAGTGGACGCACCAGGCAGTCAATGTAGTGAGAATGAGTAAGAGTTGTTTCGCAAGATCCAATTTCTTGCTAAGAATATGCATTCCTCGAAAGATTGACCGTGTTTAGAAAACAATCAAAGAGACTATGACTCACCGTGTTTTGAAATTTTGCGTGCATTTCAAAATTAACTTCGCACCTTGCAAAAATCTATTCACTGGACCCACCAGGTAGTCAATGTATCGGGAACGAGTGAGAGTTTGGAATGATTCAACTTATTGCTAAGAATATGCATGCCTCGAAATTTGACCATGTTTGAAAACAATCAAAGTGGCTATGGCTCACCGTGTTTTGAAATTTTGCGTGCGTTTTGAAATTAACTTCACACCTTGCAAAAATCCATTCACTGGACCCACCAGGCAGTCAATGTATTGAGAACGAGTGAGAGTTTGGAATGATTCAACTTATTGCTAAAAATATGGATGCCTAGAAATTTGACCGTGTTTTGAAAACAATAAAAGAGTCTATAACTCACCGTGTTTCAAAACTTTGGCTGTGTTTCGAAATTAACTTCATACCTTGCGAAAATCTGTCCAGTGGACCCACCAGGCAGTCAATGTATTAAGAACGAGTGAGAGTTTGGCAAGATTCAACTTCTTGCTAAGAATATGCATGCCTAGAAATTTGACCGTGTTTTGAAAAAAAACACATAGACTATGATCTCCGTGTTTTGAAATTTTGGCTGTGTTTCGAAATTAATTTCACCCTTTGCGATAATCTTTTCAGTGGACGCACCAGGCAGTCAATGTAGTGAGAATGAGTAAGAGTTGTTTCGCAAGATCCAATTTCTTGCTAAGAATATGCATTCCTCGAAAGATTGACCGTGTTTAGAAAACAATCAAAGAGACTATGACTCACCGTGTTTTGAAATTTTGCGTGCATTTCAAAATTAACTTCGCACCTTGCAAAAATCTATTCACTGGACCCACCAGGTAGTCAATGTATCGAGAACGAGTGAGAGTTTGGAATGATTCAACTTATTGGTAAGAATATGCATGCCTAGAAATTTGACCGTGTTTTGAAAACATTCAAAGTGGATATGGCTCACCGTGTTTTGAAATTTTGTGTGCGTTTCGAAATTAACTTCACACCTTGCAAAAATCTTTTCACTGGACCCACCAGGCATTTAATGTATCGAGAACGAGTGTGAGTTTGAATGATTCAACTTATTGCTAAGAATATGCATGCGCAGAAATTTCACCATGTTTTGAAAACAATAAAAGAGGCTATGACTCACCGTGTTTCAAATTTTTGGCTGTGTTTTGAAATTAACTTCATTCCTTGTGAAAATTTGTCTAGTGGACCCACCAGGCAGTCACTGTATTAAGAACGAGTGAGAGTTTGGCAAGATTCAACTTCTTGCTAAGAATATGCATGCCTAGAAATTGGACCGTGTTTTGAAAACAAATACAGAGACAATGAATCTCCGTGTTTTGAAATTTTGGTTTTGTTTTGAAATTAATTTCACCCTTTGCGATAATCTTTTCAGTGGACGCACCAGGCAGTCAATGTAGTGAGAATGAGTAAGATTTGTTTCGCAAGATCCAATTTCTTGCTAAGAATATGCATGCCTTGAAAGATTGACTGAGTTTTGAAAACAATCAAAGAGACTATGACTCACCGTGTTTTAATAGTTTGGCTGTGTTTCAAAATTAACTTCACACCTTGCGATAATCTGTTCAGTGGACCTACCAGGTAGTAAATGTATGGAGAATGAGTGAGAGTTTAGAATGATTCAACTTATTGCTAAGAATATGCATGCCTAGATATTTGACCGTGTTTTGAAAACAATCAAAGTGGCTATGGCTCACCGTGTTTTGAAATTTTGTGTGCGTTTCGAAATTAACTTCACCCCTTGGAAAAATCTGTTCACTGGACCCACCAGGCAGTCAATGTATCGAGAACGAGTTAGAGTTTGGAATGATTCAACTTATTGCTAAGAATATGCATGCCTAGATATTTGGCCGTGTTTTAAATATAATCAAAGAGACTATGACTCACCATGTTTTAAAATTTTGCCTGTGTTTCGAAATTAACTTCACACGTTGCAAAAATCTATTCAGTGGACCTACCACCATGCAGTGAATGTATGGGGACAAGTGAGAGTTTGGAAATATTCAACTTCTTGCTAAGAATATGATGCCTAGAAATTTCACCGTGTTTTCTAAACAAACAAAGAGACTATGACCACACCATGTTTTGAAATTTTGGTTGTGTTCCGAAATTAACTTCACACCTTGCGATAATATCTTCAGTGGACCCACCAGGCAGTCAATGTATCGACAACGAGTGAGAGTTGTTTGGCAAGATTCAACTTCTTGCTAAGAATATGCATGCCTCGAAAGTTTGACCATGTTTTGAAAACAATCAAAGAGACTATGACTCACTGAGTTTTGAAAGTTTGGTTGTGTTTCGAAATTAACTTCACACCTTGCGATAATCTATTCATTGACCTACCAGGCAGTCAATGTATCAAGAACCAATGGGAGTTTGGAATGATTCAACTTATTGCTAAGAATATGCATGCCTAGAAATTTGACCATGTTTTGAAAACAATCAAAGTGGCTATGGCTCACTGCATTTTGAAATTTTGCGTGCGTTTCGAAATTAACTTCACACCTTGCGAAAATCAGTTCACTGGACCCACCAGGCAGTCAATGTATTGAGAACGAGTGAGAATTTGGAATGATTCAACTTATTGCTATGAATATGCATACCTAGAAATTTGACCGTGTTTTGAAAACAATCAAAGTGGCTGTGGCTCACCGCGTTTTTAAATTTTGCGTGTGTTTAGAAATTAACTTCACACCTTGCGAACTTCTGTTCACTAGACGCACCAGGCAGTCAATGTATCGAGAACAAGTGAGAGTTTGGAATGATTCAACTTATTGCTAAGAATATGCATGCCTAGAAATTTGATCGTGTTTTGAAAACAATCAAAGTGGCTATGAGACATTGTGTTTTGAAATTTTGCGTGCGTTTCAAAATTAATTCCACAACTTGCAAAAAGCTGTTCACTGGACCATCCAGGCAATGAATGTATCGAGAACGAGTGAGAGTTTGGAATGATTCAACTTATTGCTAAGAATATTCATGCCTAGATATTTGACCATGTTTTGAAAACAATAAACGATGCTAGGACTCACCGTGTTTCAAAATTTTGGCTGTGTTTCAAAATTAACTTCATACCTTGTGAAAATCTATCTAGTGGACCCACCAGGCAGTCAATGTATCAAGAACGAGTGAGAGTTTGGCAAGATTCAACTTCTTTCTAAGAATATGCATGCCTAGAAATGTGACCATATTTTGAAAACAATCTAAGAGACTATGACTCTCCGTGTTTTGAAATTTTGGGTGTGTTTCGAAATTAACTTCACCCCTTGCGATAATCTTTTCAGTGGACCCACCAGGCAGTCAATGTATAGAGAACGAGTAAGATTGTTTGGCAAGATTCAAGTTCTTGCTAAGAATATGCATGCCTCAAAAGATTGACCGTCTTTTGAAAACAATCAAAGAGACTATGACTCACCGTGTTTTCAAAGTTTGGCTGTGTTTAAAAATTAACTTCACACCTTGCGATAATCTGTTTAGTGGACCTACCAGGTAGTCAATGTATCGAGAACGAGTGAGAGTTTGGAATGATTCAACTTATTGCTAAGAATATGCATGCCTAGAAATTTGACCGTGTTTTGAAAACAATCAAAGTGGCTTTGGCTCATTGCGTTTTGAAATTTTGTGTGTGTTTCGAAATTAACTTCACACCTTGCGAAAATCTGTTCACTAGACCCACCAGGCGGTCAATGTATCGAGAATGAGTGAGAGTTTGGAATGATTCAACTTATTGCTAAGAATATGCATGCCTAGAAATTTGATCGTGTTTTGAAAATAATCAAAGGGACTATGACTCACTGGGTTTTGAAATTTTGCCCGTGTTTCGAAATTAACTTCGCACCTTGCAAAAATCTGTTCAGTGGACCCACCACCAGGAGAATATCGTTTTGCGGCCCGAAAGTTGGGACGCCCAAGCAACGCGGTACCCGCGTTGATTTTCATCACCGTGATTCGAAAATTTGGGGCGCCAATTGCTGAGAGGGGTCTTTCGAGTGAATGATGGCCAAACCCAATATTTCAAATCGCGCCCATTAAGTCAGGATATTCTGTTACACTACTTCCTGTTGTGCCCCTTCTTCGCCGGTCACTCTTCTTAGCCACCCTACACGTGTTGTAGGGGAAAATCCATTACTGTACTTTCCTAACTCTCGACACTGAATCTTGCTGCGGCGGTGGCGATCCCTTTTCTTCCCTTCCGTGACCCTAAATCTGCCAACTGCGGACGACCTTTTTTCTCCCTCCCCCGACACTAAATCCGACGTCGGCGACCCAACATGTCTTGCAAGGAGAAGGTTGTAGCTACGTCACCGACTAATTCGGGTCCGTCATGGCCCAAGTCTGGGGCTCAACGCGTAGCAGCGGCGAGGTCTTCAGCCCTAGTTAGCGAGGAGGCCAGCAAGGATTCTGTTCCCAAGGTACCTACGAGAAGCGGGTTGAAGAGAAAAGCAAGGTCGGCGGCGAATTGTTTAGCTCCGGTGGGCGGATGCAGCACCCAGATCTCGAAGAAAAAAACCTGGGAGAAGAGCGAGAGGTGAATTTTTCTTATCTGTGACTTATCTTGCAAGTAGATTAGTTACGGCATAATAGAATTGAATGAACTAAAATGTTCCCCTTTTTAATCAAATTAGGCACAACTTTGATACAAGGGACCTATATGAGTTCATAGTTCATGTTCAGCAGTACACTGCAAAACTTGATTTTGGTTACGAGAGGGTTGTGTTCGGGCAAGATGTGCATCTGCTTGTGAATTGCAAATAGGTTGTGTCTGTTTCGCAGTTGGTAGATATGCTTGCCGCTAGAATTCCCTGGGGTTCTAGACAGAGGACAAAATTGGCGTGGCGCAACATGAATGATACCTATCAGCAAATTGAGCACTCCCATGAGCTTCAGATGGTTTGGGAGTGTTGTGCAGCTGATCATAAGGTGAAAGTTGAAGCGATGATTGATGATATGTATGCAGATGCTGGAGATCTTGTTGCCAGAGCTTCTGCTCCTAGAGAATACGGACCAATAGATTTTGATCTAGATAAGTTCAGTATACGCATAGATGTGGATTCATACATGGCAAAACTTGGTGAGGGAGTTAATAAGCCAGTTTCTTCATGTACTGTGGAGATCACTGTCGATTCCAAAAAAATAACTCTTGATGAAATGACAGAGATGATCGGTAAGGAAATCAGTATTGGCCCTAAGCAGATGGAAAAAATCTGGTGGTGGCATCATAAGAAGCAGAAATTCATAGATGTTTTGGATACTGAAGATCTTATGCAGATTATGCGACAAAAGAAGCGAACCAGGAAGGTGTTCTTCCTTGGTACCATTTTTGATGTTGTTGAACAGGTTATAGTGGATGTAGATGCCCCTGTAGTGGCTGAACAGAATGAGGTGGTCGATGTTGATGAGATCTGATGAGAGCTGCTACCCTAGGCTTGTCATATGGACCGTGGGGTTCCCCTGCCTGTGTTTGTAATATTGACTGTTGTTGCATTTAGAGCGTGTTTCTGTGATTATGTTTGTTGAGAGACTGTTTATTGAGATTTTCGGACATGTCACTCACTGAAACCATCGTTATTGTAATAAGACATAAGTACATTGTTGTTGACATGATTATGTTTCTTAAGATGACATACCATACTTGTTTCTGTTATTATGTTTGTTGTGACATTGTAATGTAATGTTTTGTGAAACCATGAGTGGACAAGTGATGCATAAATAAATTGTAGTTGACATGATTATGTTTCTTGAGATGATGTACTGTACTTGTTTCTGTTATTTTGTTTGTTGACAGATTGTAATGTAATGTTTTGCGAAACCATGATAGGACAAGTGATGTGTAAGTACCTTGTAGTCAACATGATTTTGTTTCTTGAGTGGATGTAATATACTTGTTTCTATGATTACGTTTGTTGAGAGATTGTAATGTGATGTTTTGTGAAACCATGATGTGATTATGTTTGTTGAGAGATTGTAATGTAATGTTTTGTGAAACCATGACTAAAGAAGTGATGCATAAGTACCTTGTAGTTGACATGATTTTGTTTCTTTAGATGATGTAATATACTAGTATGTTTTCGTTAGGAAATGAAATTGGGATGGAGGGAGTGCAGGTTTAATATTTGAAATGAGAATGTGTGAAGAGAATCCATATTAGGCAGGAGACAGTAATCTAGAGAAAGGGCATGTTATCCATTAAACTATTGTAACATGCCAATTTAGTCATTGTTGCAGTGGTAGAAGGGTTGCTCTCCTCTCTCTCTCTCTCTCTCTCTCTCTCTCTCTCTCTCTCTCTCTCTCTCTCTCTCTCTCTCTCTCTCTCTCTCTCTCTCTCTCGCCGACACCGATGTCGTCGCCTGCGATGACGCATTTGCCATGTTGTCCTTGAACGACGAGGACGACCAGTCGAGCAGTGAGAACCTTCTGTCCGACATCGAGTATTCCTTCCACGATGTGAGTTCCTCTGTTTTCTCGGGCTAGGGTTAGGAAATGGTAAATCTCTTGATCTGAGCTCCATATGTGCATGTAATCGTGTGCAATTTCAGCTTTGCGGTTACCAACAGGTACCACAGACGATCTACGACTCCGAATGGGAGGGCCTAGATCTCGATGGAGAAGTGCCATGTGACCATGGGCTAAAACTGAGGAGATATGTTGCATTAGAAGGCAGTAACACTAGGAGAAGGTTTTTGGGCTGTACAAATCAGGTTTGTTTACATTATATGCAACTGTGACATGAAGTAAAATGTATCGTGCATGTTCATAACACTATAGTGTGTGTGTTTTTAGGTTGGCCCGATGTCTAAAGCAGTAGAGTGGGTGGATCTTGAGTGGCCAGATGCACTTAAGAAATGTTTGGCATAGTTATGGGAGATGTATGAGTTGGAAAGGTCGGGGATATTTACTGATGTAAGTGATGCAGCTGAAAAAAATTACAAGTTGTCTGTACGAAATAAGGAGCTAGAATAAGAAATCGAGAATTTGCAGTCAGAGCTAACTGACCGAATCGATGGGAGCTTGGTTGTTGGAACTGCAAAGAAGCTTCAGGATAGTCACAGGTTGCTGATTCGCAATGCAGAAAAGGAGAGGGATCAGTTCAGGGAAGACAAGAAGAAGCTAGAGTATTGCATTGCAGATCTGTTGAAGGAACTGAGGAAGGCGCGCGAGGGTGAACAAGGACAGACTATAGAGGATAAAGGAAATTCGAGATGAATAATTTATGTTGTGTCAATGCCTGAAACTAGTTAACTGTAAGACTTGCAGTTGCGCTTTCCTAACTAAGCCAAACTCAATCCTCAAGCAAACTAATTTCAGACGAACACACATAACGTGCATAGAGTTAAGTTCACGCTTACAAAATCACCACTGCAGAGGATAAACCAGGCAGTTCAGTACTAAATAGACATATGTTGTGTTCAAGCGAGCCTGGCCCGGAGCTGCATGTTTTCCTCCCTAAGATTGGCCAGCTCCTTTAGTACTATGTCGTGCTTCAGCTGTAGGTTCCAGCGCTCCATCACAGATTGGAGAAGTTGGTCCGTAGCCATACGATTTTCCTTCATGATCCCTTTCATGATCCCTGTCTGCTTCCTAGCCGAGGTGCGACCTTCACTGTGTAGCTTTGCCTAGCCGGTGTTTAACTCCTTCAGTTTCTGGCACTTGTCAGAAAGGACCGCGAGTTCAGCGCGCAGGTGGTCAAAGGCCAGTTTCTAGGAATTTTGCTTCTCCCTTTGGATTTCTATCTTGTCATTTAGCCAGGTCCCCAGGTCCTGGTCGATCTTTCGCCTCTTTCCCTGCAACAAAAATACATAGTATGGTTTGTTCAGTTCACCAGGACAAGCTGGTTAGTTTCCATAATTAACTGAATCGACTAGTGGCACTATCATAATTTCAAGGAAGAAGCAATCTAGGAATAATCAACATTTTATGAATCGACTAGTGGCACTATCATAATTTCAATTTCAAAGACAAATAAGATTTATCTGCAGTTTAGTGTGTTATGGGTTTTTCCCAATATCACCAAATAGTAGTGGGAGAGTGGCAAACTCATAATGCAGAAACCCATGTCCAGATACATAATGGAAAGAGCACATGGTGTCCATTCATGAACATGAACACCAACACATGTCCAGATAGATAAGGAGTTGCCCTAGGATTCTTATTGCACCCTATAATGGGAAGCAGACTTGGGCATTGCTCCATGAACCCTAAACATTACAAAAGGAGTGGAGAACGAACTGATATTCGTGTCCGCGCTAACGGGAATCAGACTTGGGCATTGTTCTGATACGCCTCCAGACATGCCCTTAGCTCCTCGTTCTCTTTCCGAACATCCTCGAGTACGGTGATCCCTCTGCTCATGTCCACCTTCATCTCCTTGACTGCATCCAGGCAACGGTTCATGTCATGGTAGGCTAGGATGGTAGCCTTGGTGTCCTCGACGCGTCCTCTGAGTGCCTCGATGACTTCGTCCTGCAGGAGAATGCACCTTTCCACAAGATTCTTTTTCTCCTCCATGAGCTTGTTGATTATCTTGATGGCCTGTTCTTGCCTATTCAAGTTACGGTCAAGTACTTTCTGCAGCCTAACGACGTCACGTGCAAAATCTAGCAAGATCTCCTTCTGCACAAATAATTGCTTGCGTAGGCTCTCATTAGCTTGGGTGAGGGAGCGTGCAAGCTCATATTGGTTGACAATATTGGAACTGATCGCGGCCACCTTGTCACAGTACTCGGCCTTCGATCACTGCATCGTTCATGTTAATTGAAATAGGAATTCTATAATTACACTCCAGGTCCCAGGTGAATACTAATACAGATCAAAAAAATCCCCGTTGAATCTATTGACCGCAGTGTTAAAAAATGGACCTAGAGATCTATTCATGACCACGATAAACTAATCCTAATCACAAAAAATCCATAGTGAATCTATGAATAGTGGTATTACGGAAAGACCATGAGATCCAGTCATATTCATGAAAACAAATACAACTCACAAAATAAGAAGAAAAACCAATGCGGGGCGGACAGGATCTAAGAAATCCACATCACAACTCGGAGAAATAACAGTGTGGAGATTTGCTACCTCGCTGAGACATGGAACGGGGCCGAACGGGTCCTGCAACGCCTCCGTCATGGTGGATTCTGGCTCCACGGCCGGCATGTAATACGTAGAAGAGGAAGAGCAAGAAGAAGAAGAAGAAGCTGAATAAGATCATGATGGAGAGGGAGATGGAGAAGAAGTAGAACAAGAAGACCGTACCGGGAGGACCCCTCGCCTGATAGAACATTCAGTGCCATTGTCGGGGGAGATTGGGCCTCAATGAGAGGGTGGGTTTGAGCGGCTGGTAGAGCAAGAAGTACCTTGCGGCGATTTCTCTCCCTTTTTTCCACGAGGATCGTCGACCGGCCTCTCCCCCTCCTTAGTGGAGCCATGGCTTGCAGGGTGTGGGTGGCGGCGGCAGGAGGAAGGAGATAGTGATTAGTGTGGGAGAAGAGTCAAAGAGTACATGTCGTGGTCCAGTAGTACTAGTACTACTATACAAGACCACCGTGTATGGTCTACCTTCTCAAAGAAGCCAGGGAGGCAGGGGTAGGGAATCGATGGGACTCGTCTTTATTGCGATGGACACTTCAATGGTCTTCAACGCCGCCCAAAATCTAGTATATAAAAGGGGAGTGCGAGCCGGGTGGTCATCACGGGAATCGGTGCGCACATCCCGCGTGCGTGTGTCACGTGTTGATTGGGCAATGATGCGTGCAACTGCTGCACGATAACGTTGGCACTTCGAACTCCACGTGACAGGCACGCACGGGATATTTACAAGTCTAGAATACGCTGTGCCACTTTTTTTGTGATCAAATTATGTTCAGTAAGTGAGATATTACTTTTTTTGATAATCGACAGATGCATGCGTGGACACGACACACGAAACCGCTGCTCATCCTTGATCAGATCGGCACCCCACTCTGTGTACCCGCCATCGACCATTCAGAGCAACTCCTCGAGCACGATGCCCCCTCGCCGTGGCAATGGCAGGTCCAAGTCGTCCACTGACCGTCCTGTGTCCCCAGCTCTTCGCTGCATCGTTCGCGCTCACGAGTCTGATGCTGAGGCAACACGTCATGTCCGACCGCGCCAGGATCCATCGATATCGGCACTCGAGGACACCGCAACGTCGAAGCTCGTACCGGCTGTGCAGGAGGAGCATGGGGTACCTGTAGCGTCGGACAAGCGCAAAGCAGGAGCCAGGACGGGGGCATGTGTTGCACCGGCAAGTACGGAAAAGAAGAGGAACGAGAAGAAGACCAGGAAGAAGAGAGGAGATAGCTATTTGGACGAGTCCGACTCGGCCAATGAGGAGGCGTTCATCGATCAGTTGGAGGCAGAAGCGGAGGAGAGTGACATGGACCCATGGGAGTACGAAGAGGAGGAGGAGGAGGACTCCGACGAGGAGATAGCGTGCTTATTCGAGGAAGGGGGCGGTGTTGAGTCGTCAGAGGAAGACACCAATGGCGGTGATCGTAGGGACCATGGCGTTGACAAAGACGAGGACGAACCGGAAGACGAAGACGATGGCTTCTTTGAAATATGATCATTTATTTTAGTTAGATAGATGGATTTTCACTTGTTGATGGAGGTAAAGTATCGGTGGCACGGATAGAGAGGGGGCACGGATTGACCATGCATAAAATAAGTGGAGAAGGGAGGGGTTATCCTGCCCGTTGGATCACATAGGATCAATGGTTGGTGGAGACGATCCGCGTGACATATGTGTCAGTCAACCAGGGCGTAGCACCTAGAGTGACCACATGTTTGGAATCTCCACACGTTTGGAATTTTGTGAGATTTGTGACCGAGAGAGAAGGCAAATCTCTTTTCACAATCCGCCTATGGATCCACCAGTGTCATTGCATGTGTGTTCTTCTCATTAACCACAGCTAGAGTCATTGCATGTGTGTTCTTTTCACAGACCACATATGGAACCACCATTGTCATCGAAATGTGTATTCATTCATTAATCACAACAAAAGTCATTTCATGATTGTTCTTTTCACATACCACATATGGATCCACCAGTGTCATTGAAATGTGTGTTCTCTTCAGGGACCACCTATGGATCCACCAGTGTCATTGCATGTGTGCTCTTTTTACTAACAACAACTAGAGTCATTGCATGTGTGTTCTCTTCAGAGGCCACACATGGATCCACCAGTGTCATTGAATGTGTGTTCTTTTTACTAACAACAACCAGAGACATTTCATGTGTGTTCTTTTCACATACCACATATGGATCCACCAGTGTCATTGAAAGGTGTGTTCTCTTTAGAGACCACACATGGATCCACCAGTGTCATTGCATGTGTGTTATTTTTACTAACAACAACTAGAGTCATTTCATGTGTGTTCGTTTCACATACCACATATGGATCCACCAGTGTCATTGCATGTGTGCTCTTTTCCCAGTCCACATATGGATCCACCGGTGTCATTGAAATGTGTGCTATTTTTACTAACAACAGCCAGAGTCATTGCATGTCTGTTCTCTTCAGAGACCACACATGGATCCACTAGTGTCATTGCATTTGTGTTCTTTTTACTAACAACAATTGGAGTCGTTGCATGTGTGTTCTTTTCACATACCACATATGGATCCACGAGTGTGATTGAAATGTGTGTTCTCTTTAGAGACCACACATGGATCCACTAGTGTCATTGCATGTGTGTTCTTTTTCCTAACAACAACTCGAGTCATTGCATGTGTGTTCTTTTCACATACCACATATGGATCCACTAGTGTCATTGAAATGTGTGTTCTATTCAAGACCACACATGGATCCACCAGTGTCATTGCATGTGTGCTCTTTTTACTAACAACAACCAGAGTCATTTCATGTGTGTTATTTTTACTAACAACAACCAGAGTTGTTGCATGTGTGTTCTCTTCAGAGACCACACATGGATCCACTAGTGTAATTGCATGTGTGTTCTTTTTACTAACAACAACTAGAGTCATTTCATGACTATTATTTTCACATACCACATATGGATCCGCCAGTGTTATTGAAATGTGTGTTTTCTACTGAGACCATACATGGATCCACTAGTTTCATTGCATGTGTGTTCTTTTTACTAACAACAACTGGAGTCATTGCATGTGTGTTCTTTTCACAATCCACCTATGGATCCACCAGTGTCATTGAAATGTGTGTTCTCTTCAGAGACCACACATGGATCCACCAGTGTCACTACATGTGTGCTCTTTTTACTCACAACAACCAGAGTCATTGCATATGTGTTCTTTTCACATACTACATATGGATCCACCAGTGTCATTGAAATGTGTGTTCTCTTCAGATACCACACATGGATCCCCCAGTGTCATTGCATGTGTGCTCTTTTTACTAACAACAACTGGACTCAGTGCATGTGTGTTATTTTCACATACCACATATGGATCCACTAGTGACATTGAAATGTGTGTTCTCTTCAGAGACCACACATGGATCCACCAGTGTCATTGCATGTGTGCTCTTTTTACTAACAACAACCAAAGTCATTGCATGTGTGTTATTTTTACTAACAACAACTGGAGTCATTGCATGTGTGTTCTTTTCACAATCCACCTATGGATCCACAGTGTCATTGCATGTGTGTTCATTTCACAATCCACCTATGGATCCACCAGTGTCATTGCAGGTGTGCTCTTTTCACAATCCACCTATGAATCCACCGGTGTCATTGAAATGTGTTCTCTTTTTAGTAACAACAGCCAGAGTCATTGCATGTGCGTTCTCTTTAGAGACCACACATGGATCCACCAGTGTCATTGAAATGTATGTTGTTTTTACTAACAATAACTAGAGTCATTGCATGTGTGTTCTTTTCACATACCACATATGGATCCACTAGTGTCATTGAAATGTGTGTTCTCTTTAGAGACCACACATGGATCCACCATTGTCATTGCATGTGTGCTCTTTTTACTAACAACAACTTGAGTGATTGAAGGGAATATGCCCGAGAGGCAATAATAAAGTGGTTATTATCTTATTCCATGTTTATGATAAATGTTTATTTTGCATGCTATAATTGTATTGATCGGAAACATCAATACATGTGTGTTTAATAAACAAAAAGGGTTCCTAGTTATGCCTCTCTTATAGACTAGCTTGTTGATTAACAAGATGATCAAGGTTTCCTGATCATAGACATTGGATGTTGTTAATAACATGGTCACAACATTAGTTGAATGATGTGATGAACATTCATCCGAAGTATAGCATTACGATCAAAGTCATTTTGTTTATATTGCTATAACACTATATGAAGTAATCTTTATCCTTAGACCATGAGATCATGTTAATTGCTATAACCGGAAGAGTATCTTGATAACATCAAACGTCACACCGTAACAGGGTGACTATAAAGATGGGTTCAGTGCTACGAAGGTGTTATGTTGAGGCTCATGGATCAAGAGTGGAATTTGTCAATCCCGATGACGGATAGATATACTCTGGGCCCTCTCGGTGATATCACATTGAGATAGCTTGCAAGCAAATGATGTGATCACTAGAATGTTATATCACGGGAACGAGAAAAGAGTGCATGTCGGTACCGAGATCAAACTAGGTATGGAGATACCGATGATCGAATGTCGGACATGTAATATATCACGATACAAAGGGATTTAGTTACTAGTGTTAAAGGTTCTCACGATCACAAAAGTCATTGTTGAATGTGTAGGAGTCAGTACGGATCTCTAGGTCCTGCTGCTGATTATTGATCGGAGAGGGGTCTCGATCATGTCTGCATTATTTGCGAACCGTAGGGTGACACACTTAAGAGTTACCGGACACCATTTTGGAGCACATATGTTTTAGACGAAAGAATTGCAAAGCGCGGAAATTGTTTCGGGTGAAATTACAGAAAGTGGTTCTGCATGTGATATTGAAATATTACAAGGGGTTTTATGTGAATGTTTGTTAATTAAAGTAATTAACAAAATTCTGAATAAAATTAATAAACGAGTTTTATTAAATGAGAGAGCATTAAATTTGGAGAAATTTAATGCATTTAAAGTGGAGACTTTAAAAGGGAATGTGAAGAGGCATTTTAATGTGGAGGGGTTACCACCACATGAATGGAGGAGGTGAAGAGGCACCTCCTCCATGCGCCGGCCGTGAAGGAGGGGCACCCCCCTCCTCCTATATAAAAGGCCCCCTCTTCCTCCTTCATCCACACACCTCCTTGTGAAGGATCTCTCCCCCTCTAGAATTATTCCCCCATGGTCTCGGATTAGCAAGATACATGTTCCCGGTGGCATTTCATCTGGAAGGAGTTGCTGCTTCCACTGGATCGCTAGAGCGAGGAGGTGGAGGTTGTCTGGTTGCCTGAACGTGTGTGCGAGTACGGATGCGCTGCTGAGTTGCGGCGCTCGGACTTCCTCACGATCTTGAGATCGGCAAGTGTACGACTACATCAACCACGAGTTCCTACTCGTTAGCAAAACTCGTTGTCTTCGAGGGTAAGTTCTCGTTGGATGTATGTCCACCCATTGCTTTGTACCTAGTAGATAGATCATGGCGTTTAGTTCACACCGTAGGAAATTTTTTGTTTTCTATGCTGCGGACCCAACAGTGGTATCAGAGCCTGATCTATGCGTAGGTGCTTTGCACGGGTAGTACACATATGTTTATATGTGGGTGATGATGATCATGTTATTGCATCTTCTATGTATTTTGGATATTGGTGGCATAGTTGGATGAAGCGGCCCGGACCAACCTTACATGTCATCGTACATGAGACCGGTTCCACGACTGACATGCAACTTCTTTTGCATAAGTGGTTGGCGGGTGTCTGTCTCTCCTACTATAGTAAATATCTGATTTACAACGAGTTGCTAATAACTTGATTATCCTCGTTGTGTTCATGTTCGTAGGTAAGAACGGTTCTATCTCCGAAATCCCTAAGCCATGTAAAACTTGCAATTGATAAATTTGAGGCGTCTAGTTTAGATCGTTGCTGGGCTAGTGTATTGATATGGTATTGGTGTAAGTAGATGTATGATAGATAATCTTACACCACATTCAACGTGTAAGTTCCATAGACCTTGGCCTTACACACAAAGGAATGATAGAGATCATACCATGATGCAAATGATAGAGATCAAATGCATGGACCATATCATCTCACTTTACACATTAGATGTTTGCATCTTATACTGCTAGTTGGGTGCTTTTGGTAGCATTGTAAGATGATCCCTCATTTAGATATCAAGATAAAATGTGTTCTACCTTGAGTATGCACCATTCTATGGATCGTGTTTCGAGACATCACGTGATGATCGGGTGTACTCGACTCTACACTTTCATACAATGGGTGTAAGACAGTTTTACACACGCGAGTACTAAGGTTCTTACTTGGCGAGCCTAGCATGTACAAACATGGCCTCGGAACATGGACCGAAAGGTTAAGCATGAGTCATATAGTTGATATGATGCCCATATTGATGCTCGCCTTTGAAGCTACACCGACTCACGTGATGATCGGACTTGGTGTAGTGGATTTGGTTCATGTAATCACCAAAAAGGCATGAGGGATGTCATTTTTGAGTGGGAGTTCATTTCTAATTTGGATTAGTCGAACTAAATTTTTCATAAACTAAATCAAAGTAAATTTGCATAATTTGTTGTAGTCATTGGCATCTGTTCACTACCTTATGCTTAGTTTTAATTGAGATAATAGAACTATAGAATTCTGGATATTTACTTTATGAACTGGTATCGTATTGTTTTGAATGTCAATTTAAAGTTTAGAAGTCCTATTGCAAACTTTCAGCAAACTCTATTTACTCCGTGATGTTTAATAAGTAGTATTAAATCAAGAGTAAGAATTCCAATGTTAGTATCTAAAGCATCATGTTTGCCTCCATGATTCTTGATATTCAAAAGTTGTTTTAATATCGAGGTTATCTAGGAGCTGAAAGAATTGTTTCAGAAACCATCATGTGTGAAAGATATTGTGATATCGGAAACAAAGTTTTTGGTTGCATTATGATAGGGTGTAATTTAGCAAAATACATGTTCTCATATTGTATGAGAATTTGTGAAGGATGGAGATGCTAGGCATCCGAATCTCCCAAAAGGTTTTGGGAACTAAAATTATACTCGTCATTCTTCCTTATAGGCTATAGTAGCTTGATCATAAAAGTTGTCATGATAAGGATGAATAGTAGATGTAAGTAAAATGTTTACTACACTAATAGATTACTAAAGAATGGATTTTTGAAAGAATACCAAACATTTGATGATGGTGATCCACTTCAAAGTGCAAGTCCGATGGTATTAGTATTTGACTATATACGCTCGATACTATGTGTCATGTGAATGACACCACTATTGATGTTGATAGATCCTTTTAAAAGGAAAAGGAATTGCTGAAAGAGAATCTATAAAATATTTGGCAGAAAATAAAAAGTTGGAAATGTCCAGCTTAGGTATATAGAAGATATATATGGTATGGATGTATTCCTTGCTTGTTATACAATGTAGTTCTGAGGTATTGGATACTAGTATTGGTTGCCGAATTGGTTGGTATGAAGTGTCTGAAGGGTAACGGGTAGGCTACACTAGCGCAAAATCAAAAATTTCTACCGCGTCAACCAGGAATACTATTGTCATAGATCACGGGATTACCGCTAGACGCGCAGGTGCGGAACTCGATGAAGCACGTTGCGGCAGTGTAGATGTTCTACGTCTCCTCCTCGTCCTCGTCCCACGAGCAGCTCCCCTTTGCGCGGCTCGTCCAAGTGCTACAGATGCAGCACCTCCGAGGTATCCACACGTCCGGAGTGGAAGTCGTCACACGCCAGACTGCTAGGTCTGCGCGTGCAACACAGGCGGAAGAGGAGTGGCGGCTGGGTGGAATGCTCTCACGTTTTCAGCTCGCCCCACTCCCTCTTATATAGGCATCCCTGGTGGGCTTCTACATTAGCAGCCCATTAGCAGCCTAAGCCTGGTCTAATTCGGATCCAATCCTCATTAGGCTTCCAGCCCCTAAAGTGTGTGACCCTATAGGTTCATACACGTATAGACATGACGCGAGTACACTTACTCCGTCAATAGTTGGTAGCGGCCTCTAGCAAGACGTGCCAACTCCTAAACGCATATAAAGATCATTCGGACGAACCATCACAAGGTTGAGTACATGTCTTTCCCTTTGCCTCACGATATTTGGTCTAGCTCTAAGCTGACCTCTCTTTCTCGATACTGTGATTCAGAATCCCTTTACTAGGTTAACTCTTAACCATATGTAGCACGGCCATGCATTTCTGGATCCGATCACTCGAGGGGCCCAGAGATATCTCTCTCAAGTAGAGAGGGGCAAATCCCATCTTGATTGACCGATGCCTTGCAGCATGTATCAGGACAAACCCGAAAGCTACCTTTATAACTACCCAGTTACGGAGTAGTGTTTGATAGCCCCAAAGTAGGTCGATCCACATCTCAAGTACATGCGACAATCTCAGGTCTAAGGACAAAACGTACACGATGTGTAGAGAGAGCTGCAAGTATTATTGCTAGTCTCATGTTGGGTCAGTCCAACCCCATGTTCATAACATGTGTCCACATCATTGGTTTGACATCTCCATGTCAATGACTTGCGAAACATAGTCATTAACCAATCGATGTGCTAGTCTAATATTCACGTGTGTCCTCGCATGAACTCCGACTAGGGACAATTATTAGATAACCATACAAGTAAAGAGTTTCACAAACAATTCACATAATTGCCAATCAATACAAGTTGCCTGGTATATGGATATTCAAGGAACATTATAATAACTCATGGATACACATGAAATACAATCATCTCTATGATTGCCTCTAGGGCATATTTCCTTCAGTCTCCCACTTGCACTAGAGTCAATCTAGACAGTGTCTAATACCTATTGCTCTTGTGTGCGCTTCATGCGCAGGCTGCGGGAGTGGCTTAGTCAAGGGATCAGCAACATTTGAGTCCGTATGTATTTTGCATAACATGACACTACCTTCATCAATGAACTCACGAATCAGATGGTAGCGCATGCGAATATGTTTGTTCTTCTGGTGCTGTCTAGGTTCTTTGGCTTGTGCAATAGCACCATTGTTGTCACAATAAACGTCCAAGGGATTGGACGAGCCCTGAACCACACCAAGAGCGATCAGGAAATTCCTAATCCAAACAGCTTCCTTTGCAGCCTCCGAGGCAGCAATATATTCAGCTTCTGTTGAAGAGGAGGCCACTGTATCTTGCTTGGAACTTTTCCAGCTCACAGCACCACCATTCATGACAAACACATAACCTGATTGCGATTTCGAGTCGTCTGAGTCATTAAGGTAACTCGCATCTGTGTAACCCTTTACACTGAGTTCAACCTCACCTCCATAAACTAGGAACATATCCTTAGTCCTTCTCAAGTACTTAAGGATATTCTTTACCGCTGTCCAGTGAATCTCACCTGGATCAGCCTGGTATCTGCTCGTAACACTTAGAGCATAGGAAACATCTGGGCGAGTACATGTCATTGCATACATGATGGATCCAATAGCCGAAGCATATGGAACCCTACTCATGCGTTCTCGCTCATCAGTGGTCGAAGGACACTGAGTCTTGCTGAGTTTAATGCCGTGAGACATGGGCAAGAACCCCTTCTTAGCCTCTTCCATGCTGAACCGTTTCAACACTTTGTCAATGTACGTACTCTGGCTTAATCCAATTAGCCTCCTTGATCTATCTCTATAGATCTTGATACCCAGAATATATGCCGCTTCTCCCAAGTCCTTCATAGAAAAACTATTTTTCAATGAGGTCTTAACAGACTCGAGCATAGGAATGTCATTTCCAATCAATAATATGTCATCCACATATAAGATTAGAAACACAAGTGATTTCCCATTTTCTTTCTTATACACACAAGGTTCTTGTTCGTTTTTGGTGAAGCCAAACTCCTTTACAACTTCATCAAATCGAATGTTCCAACTCCGAGATGCTTGCTTCAGCCCATAAATGGACTTTTGAAGTTTGCATACCTTTCCAGCATTGTTTGGATCGACAAAACCTTCGGGCTGCATCATATACACGTCCTCAGAAAGGATTCCATTTAAGAAAGCCGTCTTGACGTCCATCTGCCATATCTCATAATCGAAATGTGCAGCAATGGCTAGAATGATCCGTATAGATTTAAGCATCGCTACGGGCGAGAAAGTCTCGTCGTAGTCAACTCCTTGAACTTGTCGAAAACCTTTTGCAACAAGTCGAGCTTTATGGATGTGAACATTTCCATCCATATCAATCTTCTTCTTATAGATCCACTTGCACTCGATGGCTTTAAAACCATCAGGCAGGTCAACCAAGTTCCAAACTTGATTGTCTCCCATGGACTCTATCTCGGATCTCATGGCAATCAGCCATTTCTCAGAGTCTGGGTCCACCATCGCTTCTGCATAGGTCGCAGGCTCATCATTGTCTAACAATAATAACTCTCGCGCTTCGCGGAGCCTCGCCGACCTTCGTGGTTGTGGTGCTTCTATTGCCACGGGTTCCTCAACTTGTTCTGCTACAATAGCATCACTCGTAGAAGCATCCCCGACTGGCTCATCTTGAACTTCTTCAAGTCGCACCGACCTTCCACTCGTTCCCTTTGTGAGAAACTCTTTCTCTAGGAAAACACCGCTACGAGCGACAAACACTTTGCCCTCTTCTCGGTTGTAGAAGTAATACCCTAAGGTTTCCCTTGGGTATCCCACAAAAATGCACTTATCCGATTTGGGTGTTAGCTTGTCTGACTGAAGTCGCTTGACAAATGCATCACAACCCCAAATCTTTAGAAAAGACAAACTGGGATTCTTTCCAGTCCACATCTCATATGGTGTCTTAACTACGGATTTAGATGGTACCCTATTTAGTGTGAAAGCTGCTGTTTCTAGCGCGTAACCCCAAAATGATAATGGTAAATCCGACTGGCTCATCATCGATCGAACCATGTCCAACAAAGTTCGATTACGCCGTTCAGAGACCCCGTTTCTTTGAGGTGTTCCGGGCGGCGTGAGCTGTGGAACAATTCCGCAACTCTTAAGATGATTGCTAAACTCGTGACTCAAATATTCGCCTCCGCGATCAGATCGCAAGGCCTTTATTTTCTTGCCACGTTGATTCTCTACCTCATTTTGAAACTCTTTGAACTTTTCAAAAGTTTCAGACTTATGCTTCATCAAGTAGACATAGCCATATCTACTGAAATCATCAGTGAAAGTAATGAAGTAGTGATATCCTCCTCTGGCTGTCGTGCTCATTGGTCCACATACATCAGTATGTATGAGTTCCAACAAGTCTGTCGCTCTCTCGGGAAACCCCTTGAAAGGCGTCTTGGTCATCTTTCCAAGTAAACAAGCTTGACATGTCTCGTATGATTCAAAATCAAACGAAGTTAGAAGACCATCACCATGGAGCTTCTTCATGCGCTTTTCACTTATATGCCCCAAACGACAATGCCATAGATAGGTAGGACTCAAATCATTTGGCCGAAGCCTTTTAGCACTAACATTGTAAACACATGCATTATCAAGATTTAAAATAAATAACCCATTCACAATGGGAGCATCAGCCACAAACATAGCATTCTTAGAGATTACACAACCATTGTTTGTACTCGCGAATGAATAACCATCCCTCATCAAACATGAAGGTGATAAAATGTTTCGACCCATACTAGGAATGTAATAACAATTATTCAACTCCATGATAAATCCTGACGGAAGGTGAAGTTGCATGACGCCGACGAACAATGCAGCAACCCTTGCTTTATTTCCGACGCGAAAATCCACTTCGCCTTTTTGCACTTCTCTAGTCCTTATTAGCCCCTGCATCGAATTGCAAATATGAGCAACCGATCCGGTATCAAATACCCAAGAGTTAACATAAGAATCTGCGAGAAAAATGTCCACAACATTTACAACAAGTGTACCTGAGTGGGAAGTACTCTTACTTCCACTTTTCTTCAAAGAAGCCTGGTACTTGCTGCAGTTCCTCTTCCAGTGGCCATATTCGTGACAAAAGAAACACTCAGTGTCTCCTGCAGGACCAGCCTTTTGCTTGGGTGCAGGGTTTGGCTTAGGGATCGTATCCTTAGCCTTGCCCTTCTTCTTCTGCCAAGAAGTGCCCTTTTTCTTGAAGCTAGGCTTGTTCTGCACAGCCATCACATGGCTATGCCCTGCACACTTCTTAATGTCACATTCTGCTGTTTTCAGCATCCCACATAATTCATTAAGGCCCCTCTCCACCCCATGCATATGGTAGTTCGAAATGAAATGCCCATAGCTAGATGGAAGAGATGCCAAAATGAAGTCAGTGGCCAACTCTTGGCCTAATGGAAAACCAAGCTTTTCCAAAGTCTGACTGTAACCAACCATTTTGATCACATGGGGGCCTACAGCTGCTCCCTCTGCCAGCTTGCATTCCACAAAGGACTTAGCGACATTGTACCTCTCAGTCCTGGCCTGAGTCTGGAACATGTCCTTAAGCGCAACGATCATATCGTACGCTTCCTGATCCTCAAACTGTTTTTGAAGATCAGGTTCCATGCATGCAAGCATAAGACAACTGACCTCAAGAGATTCATCACATGCTTTCTTGTAGGCATTCTTAAGGGTAGCAGTTGCATTATCAGCAGGTTCATCCGGGATTGGGGTATCCAGAACAGTTTCCTTTTTCTCAGCCCTGAGAACAATTCTCAGGTTACGGACCCAGTCCGAATAGTTTGTTCCATTTAGTTTATCCTTTTCAAGAATCGAACGCAAAGCAAAAGGTGATGAATTGTTCGGTGCCATTGATCTACAACAAAAAAATATGCAAAATACTAAGCCATGTAACCATGAAAGAGTAAAACATATTAAACAATTTAATAGCATATACTCCCACTTAAATCAACATCCCTCTATTGATACTAAGTGATTCAAGATCCACAATTAACAAGTCGACTAGTGAGCTTTAGCATCACTGCTAGAAGACAAGGTAAATCGGTAAGCAACCTTTGCTAATCATATCACATATGACTCTTGTTGTTGGGTGACATCTCTATGTCAAAACTAGGCGCCCAACCTTTATGCCCCAAGGTCCTTAACTGTTAAGATGACCTTGTTAAGCTCACCAACCCTTATGCGTGTAGGTATCCGATACAAACCCATCCAGCCAAGGAAAACCGTGGCACCCTAATTTCATAGACCCACCAACGATTGTACAGGGCATAGGATGGTGCAAGGTTTGGTTGGGAGGGCATGGTTTTACTTAAACTTTGTGAGGGATCGTTCTACTTCTATCATCTAAGCATGCATAGTAGTAAAACGTATAAGAATAGCATTCACATAGATGTGATACAGTATGGCCCATTTTCTCATGGTGATCTCCATCGCCATAGAACCTGTCCACCATGATGATCTCCATCTCCATGCTCTATGCGAGCCATCCTCCAAGTGATGAGTTCTCCAAGAACTAATACAAGCTATTACTCCTAACATCTAGTAATCAAAATTACATGGTATTGGGATCATCACAAGTTGGCACGTAGGCCATTACAATAATTGACAACACATATGGCTCCAGCCGTGTTGCCCAACTCACGACACGCAGGTCATGAAAAAATACATACATGCATCACATACATTTTTGGGCCATACTGATCACATAAATCCTGCAAAAACAAGTTGTGCATAGAATCGCATTCTACCGGATCATGTGAAATCGTACCACCTATGAACCTTAACGAGATACAAAAAAGGGGGATACGACTAAGGGGGGTCTAGGGGGTCTCCCCCTGCGGGGTTCGAAGGGGCAGCGCCCCTCGCGGTACCTTTCCGGGCGTCCGGACATTCGTGAAAAATGAGAGATCAAATCTATACAATTTTCTTTAAGGATTTTGATCGGCAAATCCAATTTACCATAAACCGACCATAGTTCCGATTTGACCAAACTCCTTTGATCACGGTACGTCGATTCAGATCTAATTCCCGATTCGATCAATCATATTGATCTTCGCGTGATTCAGAAGGATTTATGTGTCACTGTCTACCCCGATGGCGGAAACCGACCGGTAGGGGTAAGTCGTTCGACGACCTTAGAATCACGATCACGGAAATTAAGATCATAGATCAATCCAGAAACACCGCCATACAAACGATCATATCATTCATATCAATCTACATATCACCATATGCAAACTTCCCGAACCTATGACTGAATAGCATCGGCTCTGATACCACTGAAGGGTAACGGGTAGGCTACACTAGCGCAAAATCAAAAATTTCTACCGCGTCAACCAGGAATACTATTGTCATAGATCACGGGATTACCGCTAGACGCGCAGGTGCGGAACTCGATGAAGCACGTTGCGGCAGTGTAGATGTTCTACGTCTCCTCCTCGTCCTCGTCCCACGAGCAGCTCCCCTTTGCGCGGCTCGTCCAAGTGCTACAGATGCAGCACCTCCGAGGTATCCACACGTCCGGAGTGGAAGTCGTCACACGCCAGACTGCTAGGTCTGCGCGTGCAACACAGGCGGAAGAGGAGTGGCGGCTGGGTGGAATGCTCTCACGTTTTCAGCTCGCCCCACTCCCTCTTATATAGGCATCCCTGGTGGGCTTCTACATTAGCAGCCCATTAGCAGCCTAAGCCTGGTCTAATTCGGATCCAATCCTCATTAGGCTTCCAGCCCCTAAAGTGTGTGACCCTATAGGTTCATACACGTATAGACATGACGCGAGTACACTTACTCCGTCAATAGTTGGTAGCGGCCTCTAGCAAGACGTGCCAACTCCTAAACGCATATAAAGATCATTCGGACGAACCATCACAAGGTTGAGTACATGTCTTTCCCTTTGCCTCACGATATTTGGTCTAGCTCTAAGCTGACCTCTCTTTCTCGATACTGTGATTCAGAATCCCTTTACTAGGTTAACTCTTAACCATATGTAGCACGGCCATGCATTTCTGGATCCGATCACTCGAGGGGCCCAGAGATATCTCTCTCAAGTAGAGAGGGGCAAATCCCATCTTGATTGACCGATGCCTTGCAGCATGTATCAGGACAAACCCGAAAGCTACCTTTATAACTACCCAGTTACGGAGTAGTGTTTGATAGCCCCAAAGTAGGTCGATCCACATCTCAAGTACATGCGACAATCTCAGGTCTAAGGACAAAACGTACACGATGTGTAGAGAGAGCTGCAAGTATTATTGCTAGTCTCATGTTGGGTCAGTCCAACCCCATGTTCATAACATGTGTCCACATCATTGGTTTGACATCTCCATGTCAATGACTTGCGAAACATAGTCATTAACCAATCGATGTGCTAGTCTAATATTCACGTGTGTCCTCGCATGAACTCCGACTAGGGACAATTATTAGATAACCATACAAGTAAAGAGTTTCACAAACAATTCACATAATTGCCAATCAATACAAGTTGCCTGGTATATGGATATTCAAGGAACATTATAATAACTCATGGATACACATGAAATACAATCATCTCTATGATTGCCTCTAGGGCATATTTCCTTCAGTGTCATATAGGACAACACAATTCATGAACTACAATGGCCTAAGTAACTAGCAAGAGAATAAGTGATGATGTTC
The DNA here is from genome assembly GCA_910589775.1 of Avena eriantha. NCBI lineage: Eukaryota > Viridiplantae > Streptophyta > Magnoliopsida > Poales > Poaceae > Avena > Avena eriantha. The sequence continues at coordinate 281,996,797 of OU342742.1, read as the reverse complement.
ATCGAAAACAAATAATGTGTTATTATGTTTCTCGTTGTCATCAAACCTAGCCTTCAATATTTGTTTTAATATTGTTATTTTGTTCCGGTATTACGAGAACAATGGTTGTTCAAATAATTACCGTATTCCATAAAGGATGGATAAACTTTTACAAGTCTAGTGGGAGAAATCACATCCATAAACACTATTGCTAAAATGTTGCAAGACAAATGATTGAAAGATCACTTATGAAGTGGCATCGCTGTTTAAATTATATTGGAAAGAAAACATGAAGAAACTCCATGTTGATGGATTTTTGGAGTCTTTTGATTTTGATCAATTGACGCTTGTGAGACTTTCCTCGAGATAATTGAAACTCCGTTCATAGGCCAAAGAGGAATGGATGACTAGCTTATTGGAAATTGTGCATGCTGATGTACATAGTCCGTTATGTGTAGCCATATGCGATGGATCTTTTTGCTTCATATGCTTTCTCTAGAAATTTAAGTGAATATATCTATATATTTACTTAATAAGGAAGAAATATGAAACATTTGAAAGTTGTTCAAAGACTTTCAAGATGAAGTGGAAAATCATTGTAACAAGAAAATAAAGAGTTTATGATTCGATCATAAAGGAAGATATTTGAGTTACATGTTTAGCAAAAACACCTAAGACTTGAGGAATTGTTCCATGATTTCTGTTTCCCGATAAACCATAGGAGTATGGCATATTCGAGAGATGAAATCAAACCATGTTTGACAAGGTAAGATCAAGGGTGTCATTTATAAAACTGCCATTATGTTTTAAGGATTGAAGCTTTAGAGACTACCGCTTTTACACTGAAAAGAGCACCATCGTGATCCATTGAAATGACACCATATGAGTTATGGTTTGGGATATAACCCGAATTGTCTTTTATTAAATTTTGGTATGCTATGCATAAGTAAAATGTTTACAACCAAAGTCGGATAAGCACGTCTTTGTAGGTTATCCCAAAGAATTTGTTGGGAATTTCTCCATAACACCGAGGACAAAAGAGTTTGTTACTTGGAACGTCAAGTTTCTTGAGAAGGAATTTTTCGCGAAAAGTTAAGTGGGAGGACAATAGAACTTTGATAAGGTTGTTGAACCTTAGCTATATGTGCTAAGTAGCGTAGCGCCAGAAAGTGTCCCGGTGGCGGCCACAATGCTCATGGCTCTCGTGATTACAAAAGGTGTGATCTCGGAGATTAGAGTTCCTATAGAACTGTGTGGGTCGGTAAGAATCAAATAGTAAGATTTGATTAGAAAGTCGTTGTTGTTTTGACAATGATGAACCGACTACATGCAAAGAAGCGTTGATGGGACCTGACTCCATAAAATGACTAGAATTCATAGAATCCGTGATAGTATCCATACACGAGAAATCAAGTTTCTGAACTTGGAAGACCCTCCGGAAAGGCGTGAAGCCTATCGGTCGTGTTTGGATCTATAAAGAAATAAGACATGCATGTTTAACATCTATGAAATAGTCGACATGTCGAAAAGAAGTTTACGACAATGTTCAAGGAGTTGACTATGACAAGATTTGATCTTTCATAGCGATATATAGTCTTGACGGATTAATGTAGCAACCACTACATATAATTTGGTATATGGTAGTTGAATGAACAAAACAATGTTCTTCTAATAGAACGGTTACCTAGGACGTGTACATGACATGGTCCGAAGGGTTTTTTTAATTCAAAGGGTGCTAAAAGGACATGCAAACTTCAATAGTTGAAGTAAGCATAGCGGAGTTGGAATCTTCACCATGATGAAACTGTTAAAAGAGTTTAAATTCATCGGAGATGATGAAGATGCTTGCATTTGCAAGAAATTAAGTGGGAGCGCTGAGACATATTTCTAATACATTATGTAGAGGACATACTGTTGATTGGAAATGATGTATCTTGTATAGACACAAGTTAAGAATTTCATTAAAATAAGATTTCAATGAAAGACTTGGGAAAACCCAGAATATTTGGCATCAATATCTATATGGATAGATTAAGGCACAAATATGGTTGTGCCAGACATACATATATGAGATATTGAAAGGATTCAATATGGAAACAACAAGAAAGGTTCTTGCTGCATGGAAAGAATTGTATCAAGATTCAAGTGTTTCAACACTTGGTGAGTAAAATCACATGAAGATTTTGATCGATTTTACCATGATATGTATATATCCAGAATGTCATATGCTCTAAATGTTATGCGCATATACCAGAATGATTCATAAGATGATCATTGGACAATAGTAAAGATATTCTTATGAGCTTTGGAAGAACTAAGAATATATCATGTATAAGTGACAAATAGTTAAAGGTAGTTCATTGTAAAGTGTTACATTGATACTAATTTTGTCACAATATACAAATTAAATTTATCTCAATTTAGACTATGAGTGACACAATGTAATGGAAAGGATGTTCCATGATGGATTTGGATGAGTTCCAAAGTTGAGACATTGTGACGGATACTACAACAAAAGGCTAAGTATATAACTGCCATAGTAGCAGCAAAGGAGGGCATTTGTGTTAAGTAGTTTGTTATCAAACTAGGTGTGGTTCAAAGTGGGCTAATACTATGAAGATATATTGTGTGACAATAATATCAACATATTTTGAGCCGAACGAACTAAAGGTCTCACCAAAGGACCAAATTTATAAAATGCCATCTCATTTGAGAATGGGTGATGCGTAGAGACGCAAAGACATGGAAATACACACGGACCTAAAACTGTCAGATCTGGAGAATATGTTAACCACTAGCAATAGCGTATATGCAACACCAGAAAGCCATAGGTGTTCAATACGCAAAGTTTTTCAAACTAGATTATTGACTCTAGTGCAAGTGGGAGACTGAAGGGAATATGCCCGAGAGGCAATAATAAATTGGTTATTATCTTATTCCATGTTTATGATAAATGTTTATATTGCATGCTATAATTGTATTGATCGGAAACATCAATACATGTGTGTTTAATAAACAAAAAGGGTTCCTAGTTATGCCTCTCTTATAAACTAGCTTGTTGATTAACAATATGATCAAGGTTTCCTGATCATAGACATTGGATGTTGTTAATAACAAGGTCACAACATTTGTTGAATGATGTGATGAACATTCATCTGAAGTATAGCATTACGATCAAAGTCATTATGTTTATATTGCTATAACACTATACGAAGTAATCTTTACCCTTAGACCATGAGATCATGTTAATTGCTAACATCGGAAGAGTATCTTGATAACATCAAACATCACACCGTAACAGTGTGACTATAAAGATGGGTTCAGTGCTACGAAGGTGTTATGTTGAGGCTCATGGATCAAGAGTGGAATTTTTCAATCCCGATGACAGATAGATATACTCTGGGCCCTCTCGGTGATATCACATTGAGATAGCTTGCAAGCAAGTGATGTGATCACTAGAATGTTATATCACGGGAACAAGAAAAGAGTGCATGTCGGTAATGAGATCAAACTAGGTATGGAGATACCGATGATCGAATCTCGTACATGTAATATATAGCGAGACAAAGGGATTTAGTTACTAGTGTTAAAGGTTCTCACGATCACAGAAGTCATCGTTGAATGTGTAGGAGTCAGTACGGATCTCCAGGTCCCGCTGCTGATTATTGATCGGAGAGGGGTCTCGATCATGTCTGCATTATTCGAGAACCGTAGGGTGACACACTTAAGAGTTACTGGACACCATTTTGGAGCACATATGTTTCAGACGAAAGAATTGCAAAGCATGGAAATTGTTTCGGGTGAAATTGCAGAAAGTGGTTCTGCATGTGATATTGAAATATTGCAAGGGGTTTTATGTGAATGTTTGTTAATTAAAGTAATTAACAAAATTCTGAATAAAATTAATAAAAGAGTTTTATTAAATAAGAGAGCATTAAATTTTGGAGAAATTTAATGCATTTAAAGTGGAGACTTTAAAAGGGAATGTGAAGAGGCATTTTAATGTGGAGGGGTTACCACCACATGAATGGAGGAGGTGAAGAGGCACCTCCTCCATGCGCCGGCCATGAAGGAGGGGCACCCCCCCTCCTCCTATAAAATGCCCCCTCTTCCTCCTTCGTCCACACACCTCCTTGTGAAGGATCTCTCTCCCCCTCTAGAATTATTCCCCCATGGTCTCGGATTATCGAGATACATGTTCCGGGTGGCATTTCGTCTGGAAGGAGTTGCTGCTTCCGCTGGATCGCTGGAGCGAGGAGGTGGAGGTTGTCTGGTGGCTTGAACGTGTGTGCGAGTACAGATGCACTGCTGAGTTGCGGCGCGCGAACTTCCTCACGATCTTGAGATCGGCAAGTGTACGACTGCATCAACCATGAGTTCCTACTCGTTAACAAAACTCGTTATCTTCGAGGGTAAGTTCTCATTGGATGTATGTCCAGCCATTGCTTTGTACCTAGTAGATAGATCTTGGTGCGTAGTTCACACCGTAGGAAAATATTTGTTTTCTATGATGCGGACCCAACAGTCATTGCATGTGTGTTCTTTTCACATACCACATATGGATCCACCAGTGTCATTGAAATGTGTGTTCTCTTCAGAGACCACTCATGGATCCACCAGTGTCATTGCATGTGTGCTCTTTTTACTAACAACAACCAGAGTCATTGCATGTGTCTTGTTTTCACAATCCACCTATGGATCCACCAGTTTCATTGCATGTGTGTTCTTTTAACAATCCACCTATGGATCCACCAGTGTCATTGCATGTCTGCTCTTTTCAGAATCCACCTATGGATCCACCAGTGTCATTGAAATGTGTGCTCTTTTTACTCACAACAGCCAGAGTCATTACATGTGAGTTCTCTTCAGAGACCACACATGGTCCACCAGTGGCATTGCATGTGTGTTATTTTTACTAACAACAACTAGAGTCATTTCATGACTATTATTTTCACATACCACATATGGATCCACCAGTGTCATTGAAATGTGGGTTCTTGTCATTAACCACAGCTAGAGTCATTGGATGTGTGTTCTCTTCAGAGACCACACATGGATCCACCAGTGTCATTGCATGTGTGTTCTTTTTACTAACAACAATTGGAGTCATTTCATGACTATTCTTTTCACATACCACATATGGATCCACCAGTGTCATTGAAATGTGTATTCTCTTAAGATACCACACATGGATCCACTAGTGTCATTACATGTGTGTTCTTTTTACTAACAACAACCAGAGTCATTGCATGTGTGTTCTTTTCGCATACCACATATGGATCCACCAGTGTTATTACATGTGTGTTCTTTTCACAATCCACCTATGGATCCACCAGTGTCATTGCATGTGTGCTCTTTTTACTAACAACAACCAGAGTCATTGCATGTGTGTTCTCTTCAGAGACCACACATAGATCCACCAGTGTCATTGCATGTGTGTTCTTTTTACTAACAACAACCAGAGTCATTTCATGTGTGTTCTTTTCACATACCACATATGGATCCACCAGTGTCACTGCATGTGTGCTCTTTTTACTAACAACAGCCAGAGTCATTGCATGTGTGTTCTCTTCAGAGACCACACATGGATCCACCAGTGTCATTGCATGTGTGTTCTTTTTACTAACAACAACTTGAGTCATTTCATTACTATTATTTTCACATACCACATATGGATCCACCAATGTCATTGAAATGTGTGCTCTTTTTACTAACAATAGCCAGAGTCATTGCATGTTTGTTCTCTTCAGAGACCACACATGGATCCACTAGTGTTATTGCATGTGTGTTGTTTTTACTAACAACTAGAACATGAAAGCGCGCGTTGCCGCGCCCGCCCATCTTGATGAAATAAAAGAACACAAGTTTTTGAAAATAAATTGCACAGAATCATCACAGTGAATTTTAATCGTCAGTCAAATATTAATCATTGGTCAAAATAAACCAAGGAAGCATTTCTGAAGATATTGCACACAAAAGCTAGGAAACTATTTTACAGGCACAACATCAAGTATAAGTACATCGAGCTGGCTCATCGATCTAGTATGTCCAAGTCCAACAGAGCAAGACTTGAAAATTAAGGAATAGTTAGTTGTCCATAAGCATACAAGCAAGCAATTAGCTGACAACGTAGACACGTGGTCCGGTAGAGCAAAAGAAAAGATTCTAACCATAGAGAGCTCTAACCGAAACCAATGTCTCCTTATGACTTTGAGTCGAAGTAGAGCTATATGATAGAAGGCACCACATAAATTTGAATAATAAGTATGGAAGCACATAATAACATCAATGTCACAACATGAAGCAATAAATTTATGCTATGCGTAGTTTCATTACAGGTCTATCCATTCACGTAGTACATATTAAGCATGTATCAAATGCACCAAAATTTGAAGTGCTAATAGAAAGGCATAGCTATGGTGTAGTGCATTGTGACTTGGGTTATCACAGACTAAAGTTATGAATCACTGGACAACATAAAGCTACACCAAAGACAGTAGATAAATAAGCTGCTATGGAACCGTAGAAATGCCTTTGTAGAAACAATGTACGATTATTTATGGTAAAGATAAAACATAAGGCAACATAATCAAGAAAAGCTATTAGCACCTTCAGCTTCTTAGATATACCTCACCAAGTGCCACAAAACTGAACTACTTGCATGCTTACACAAAACAGGCTTTGCTAAAGCTGAGACACAAAGGCTCATGAGATGACGATTACCTCAGGCGACGGGAGATATGCCAAAAATTCTGGCTGGCAATTTCCCATTTTTCTGGAAAAAGACAGCTGATGTGGAAATTGTCAGGGTCCACCATAATTTTCTTCTCGCAACTTTGGATCGTGAGTCGCGCTGCGAGCCATTTGATTTCTAAAACAAGGAATTTAAGGGTCTAGGATGGACAACTCAAATAGAACTACACGAAAGCGAAACACAATTACAACAAAGCTGGCCGGCTCACCGCCCCGGCTGTGCCGCCTTGTCCCACATGGACTTACCTTTAATTTGTGCTTGTTCAACCGCACGCTCTACTTCTTCAGAGGATTGACCTGCAGAGAAGCAAGAACAA